>JALXJV020000013.1:4813278-5196915 GCA_024633595.2 Lepomis macrochirus
TTTACAGACCAACTTCATGGTTCTAGAAGACAAATCTGATACCAGTACATATATTAAGTAGTTTCAAAGTAATGTTGCTATAGTACGTCACATCTGGCTTCCTCTGTTTCTCTGTAATCTGAGCACTTAAATTGAGATGCAACTAACAGTCATGATTATTTTTATCATGGGTTAATCATTACTTTATAGACTTAAAGGCACCCTGTGGGGTTTTTTGAGCAGTAGTATTGCTTGGTGGTGATGTTCTTATCAGTGGATCCCTGTTTTGTTTGCTCTCACACACACACTTCCTGCAGCTGGTTTCGCACAGTTTCACTCTAGATGTGGTGGTAAAGCACCAACACATGCAGCATCGGACCAACAAAGGCAGGGAAGAAGACGACAGCTGAATCTGGTGTGAGACAATGCACGTTTTTAAAAAAGACAAAAAGTGGAAAATCCTCTTAATATAAGATATCTGGAAATTTTTGCCTAAAAAATGACTTAAAAGATTAAGTAATTATAGCAGCCTGTTCATTTTCTGTTCATCAACTTATCGATTAATCAGCTAACGGCTTGTGGTGCACAAAGAAGAAGAAGCTTGGAGGAAGGAAATGTGGGGAAACAACTTGCTGATGGTTTATTGACAGTCACACAGAAAGAGCTTCATCACACAGGAAGCAGAAGAAGAAGAATCTGAAACCGCACGTGTCTGGTAGATGTGAGACGGAAACCTACAAACATAAACCTACAAAACAAGCCACAGTTTGACAGATATCGAGCTTGGAAGTTCATTCTTCTGAGTGGTCCTTAGATGTAGTCCTTTACATAACTAGCACTGCTACTATTGATTTGTTGCTATTGATTCATCTATCAATATTTTTAAATGATCCTTCCCAGTACGAGTTCAAAGTGACATCTTCAAATTAGGGCTGCAACATTTGCAGTCTTATTTCTCCAATAAAAATGGGTAATTAAGCATGTGTGTATTGAGATTTCTGAAAATATCTGTATTGATTTTGTAGCATTGATCTGAACTCTACAGCCCGTAATTTAATTGATTATAACAGTCAAGAAACTCAAAAGTAGTGTATTTACAGTTATTATTCAGTTAGTGGTTGAAGTGTTGAAATGCTGAATTAGAGGGAAAGGAACACAACAGGAGTTACACCCTCTGTTACAGTTATTAAGATTTTTTAAAAACCCTGTTATTGATACTCTTCATTTTCAGCATTTGTTCTGCAATTTAAGCATCCAGTGATTTATATTATAGCCTATAATTACACTATAGCCTATGAACAAAAGTATAGGCATTAATATGTTGGTCCCCCTTTGCAGCTGTAGCAGCTTCTGCTCTTCTAGGATGGCCGTACACAAGATTTTGGAGTTCTGCTTGTTCATCCAGAGGAGCATTTGTGAGTTCAGTCAGTGATGGTGGACACGAGGGCCCGGCTCACAGTCTGAGTTCTAGTTCATCCAGAAGGCGTTGGATAAGGTTGAGGGTCAGGGCTCTGTCAAGTTCTTCCAAACCAAAGTGGGAAAAACCATTTCTTTACCGAGGTGGCTTTGTGCACGGGAGCCTCGTCATAAAGAAACAGGAAAAGTTGTTTAAAACTGTAAACTGTAGCATTAAGATTTACTTTAACAGACCACACCAGGAAACAATTGCCCCTCCCAAAAGTGCTGGGAGGGGGGTGTCCTACAGTACTTTTAGTCCATATGGTGTAACTTTCTATAGAATAGATTTTATTGTTTGCCATATTTCCTTCTCACACACAAGTGATTGACAGGAAACGATGCAGCGAGTAATTCAGAGTTACTGTTTGTAATGTGATCCCACTGTTTACCGTCCTCTCTCCGACAGATGTTTAAGAGCCAGATTAAATTACATTTCCTATAGAACTCCTTCTCCTTCACATTAAAAGCTCAAATGTTAAAAGGATTATAACTATTCTCTTATTTTGAAAAGCTGCTTCCTGAAGCTAAGGATGGGCGTAACAAACCCCCGACTAGCAGTAATGTGACCCAAAACAACTGTCAGGATCAACTTCTCCCTCTGCTCCTCCTCCCGCCTCTCCAAAGTCCTCGTAGGCCTCCAGGGAGGAGACGCACCCTGGTGCGCTCTGGGAATCGTAGTCCAGGAAGAAGGCCGGGTTTTGCAGCTGATGTGACTGGTTGATTGCTGGACTCAGCGGCGGGTCGCTGAGCGGGGCGGTGAGCAGGGAGAGCTGCAGATGGTCGATGGTGCTGGTGGAGAAGGGCTGGGATTGGTCGTGCGGGGAGCAGGCCGGCGGCGGGGAGCTGGTTGCCATGGTTAAGCCCCTCGGGGGAGCGGAGGGCGAGTTGACCTGAGACTCGTCTGAGGTGAGGGAACGTCTCAGTTTGGCCCGAGCATTTTGAAACCACACCTGAGAGAGAGAGAGAGAGAGAGAGCGTGTTCACAGGTGAAAGAAGAACATAAAAGTATATATATATATATATATATATACATATATATATATATATATATATATATATATATATATATATGTTATTTACATACTTTGTTCTGTATTATTGTTTCATTCTATTCTAATATAAAGTATTTGAATATTTGTTGGCACTTTTTCTCTGTGTGTAACATGGAGCAGCCTACTCTTCACATTTCACAATGTAATCCTGTGTTGTAAAAATGACAATAAAGCTGGACCTTGATTATTATTATTATTATCAGAATAAATTTATTTGCGCCGAATCGTTGTTATAATAATGCATCTTATTAAGAAGCTCTGACTATAACTGTGTGCTTCATTATGTCATAATGGTTCATAGGAACTACTGAAATGAGAAGTAAATGATTCAATCTATGGAGTGAGAAAAAAGTAATAAATGACAATAGATCATTTCAGACATACATATATACTCTGTATGGACTATTTCTTTGTGTCTGATGTTTTTCCCTCTTAAATGTTTAATTACTTCCCTCTCCCTAATTAGAAAAATCCAGAATCTATGAATATGCAAATATAATCCATGTTGAAAACGTTGTTTCTCAGTGTTTGTGACGTGAAGGCTTCATGTTTCCACAGGACACAAACATTATTCTGCAAAGTGACTTCAAAATCCAGAATATATTTAAATTCCTAATATTAATCTCTACTTTTTCTGTAAACTACACTGGAGAGGTGCTGCTAAAAACCTGGAAACAGTAGCTTTGGGATGTGTTTAGCTTAGCACAAAGACTGGCAGCAGGGGGAAACTGTTAGCCTCCATGAAACAAACAATACAGCTGTCGGTTATTGTCTCATAGCTCATCTGCATCGTGTTTTCGTACCTGCAGGACCCTCTTGGGCAGCCCGGTCTTATGTGTGAGGCAGGTCCAGTCTTTGCCGTCAGGGTTGTGCTTCTGGGCGAAATAGGACTCCAGCGCTCTGAGCTGCTCGCTGCGGAAACATGTCCTGATTCGCTTGTTCCGCCTGCGGGTCCGCCCACCTGTCACCCCGTCATCCAATCGTGGCTCTGGACTGCTCACGGACTCCTCCCCCTCACCTGAGACCGGATTTTGAGCTGTCTCTCGCACACACATGCAGGAGAGTTTTGTTAGCTAACTAAAAGTCTGAACACACCAGAATGCTTTCGACGAAACTCTTTTAGCTCCATGGTTTCGGTTTTGCGACATATTTCCTGTCAGGTTCAGCAGCAGGCAGCTGTTTTTATAAAACAAGCTCTGATGAACTCTGTACACAAACACGTTAGCCAAAACTAAATTATAAGGTGATAGTATGTTTTTTGGAGCTTGTTGTGGAGTTTTTTCTCCACCTAATGGCCAAAAAAAGCAAATTCATGCCTTAAAGCACCAGCGTTTTAGCTGCGCATCAGAGTTGATCTCCATCTATATTAAAACGACTGAAAACGCACATCTAGTGGCCGTTCAAGTACACTGAACATGCACATGCAGATGTAAACATGAAGCAGATTGTCGACTCTGCAGCTGCAGAAGATTTGGCGAAAGAAGAAAGTAATACAACAGACGAAGAACCACGGCAGAGATTATTTTGCATGGACAGAGAACGAGCTGGAACTGTTTCTGAAAGTAACACGGGAGCACAAAGCCGCTGTGGTGGCAGAAAACGGACTGGAAATCGTTGCTAAATAAATACGGCAACATGCACAGTACAAGTGTATGTGTTTTTTTGCACAGTACAAAAATACCGAAACTAAAAAAAAAAAAAATGTCAGTAGCATCGCGTTTTTGCTTTGCATGACTGATAAGACCGTTTTCTCTGTCGTCACTCAAACGTCGCCCCGAGTTTTAAGCAAAAATCAGGGTCAGCAATGTTTTTGGATCCGCTGTTTTAGTCTGGACGGGAGGCGTAAACGTAGCAAAAGGTCTGCGTTTTAAAACAAAAACAAAGTAGTGTGGATGTAGCCTTACTGTCACATCTCGCTTGTTAATATTCTCCTCTAAGGACATCTGTTCACCTCTGGCAAAGACTAAAGCACCTTTTCTTTGTCAGTCAAACTACTTCAAAGTTTCCAGGTGAACTTGTGCCCTCATTTGAATGCAGTAAAAATATTTCACTTTTCAACTCCTTCCTTTTATTGCAGTAACTTCTGAGGAGAAATGACTCCTGGTCAAATAATCCTCAGTGTCTCAGAGATGGAAAAGTTGTGGTTTCTATATAATACGAAAGGAATACACACACATCTCTCACCATCTCTCAGATTCGGCTGGGGTTGGAGATCGTGTGATAGCGGGACACTCCCGTCGTCATGGTAATGTGCCTGACAGTAGAGGTTCTGGCCCTGCATGCAGTACAAGTTCCCCGGTTGTAATTTCACGTCACACTCCTGCAAAACATTATGCAAATATATGTGCATTTAACACAAGATAAGATCACAAGTCGCTTTTCAGTGAGTTGCATATCGATATGTACAATGTGTATGTGTATATGATAAAAAATCATTCATTGATTATGATGTTGCACTATTATGTCCATCTTTATCTCTGTAAATCAGAAAGTTGTAATGATCCACAGATAGACAGCAATGAAATGAACTTCAGAATGAGGCTCAAAATGTTTAATGTTTCTGTAAATGTTTCTTAAAAACTCTGAGCTACCTGGCAGGAGAAGCAGTGAGGATGGAAGGTCAGGTCACCAGACCTCATGACGAAAGCGGAAGCTGGGATTGGCTGGAAGCAGCGAACGCACTGACCGCCTCCAAACATCCTGAGCAGGGAGGGAAATCGAGTCAGGAGATTTCAACAGACTTCAGAACATTAAAAATCTGAACTGCAGAGCTCAAACTCCTTCAGAGGATGATCCTCCGACCTGCAGTAGTCCTGCTGGCAGTAGATGTTTCCGTCTCTCCAGAACAGTGAGGGGTGTGTCTGCAGCTCGCAGTGACATTGGCTGCAGCGCAGGCAGGCGCCGTGCCACACCCTGCCTGCAGCTAAGAGGAAGAAGCGGTCGCACACCTGCTCGCCGCAGCCGGCACAGATCATTGGCTCCTGGATGGAAACTGCTGTCGGAGTCTGAGACAGAGACAGATTTATTAACATCGGTCTTCTCTCTTTATTTAATCATACAATAGTAAAGAAAAAAGAATCTTCTGAAATATTTTCTAGATCTTCAGCTCAGTAGATTAACCTCCAACATCAGCTGCAAAAAAGCGAATCTGATTTTTAGTTTACTTTGGACTCTCTCTCTTTGGATCTCAGATCCGTTTAGACTTTCCTTTGTGTAATTTTTCACTCTTATTTCTGTTTTACGGCGCGTCTTTGTTCCCAAGTCTCTATTTATGTTGGTTGGGCTACACAGTATAAATAAAGTTAGTTTGATTTCTGCACCTTTTGCAGGTCAGAGGTCAGGTTGTTGACCCGGCAGCAGGAAAGCAAATCTTTATACATTTAAAGGCAGCGAGTCTCTCTGTTGCTCGAGATCCCATTCGGATCATAATTATAATTTATACATCTGTTGTAAACTTTCTATTATTAGCTGATGTTGTAGGATAGTTGTTATATAAATAATGTATCTGATCAAAATAGCATGAATCAAAGGTCATGATAACGTCACCTTCGGCATCCATGACTGATTCCTTTTCAAAAGCTAATTGTCTAAAAAAAAGTTCTCTGTTAAAAATGAAGTAGGCTGCATAAATAATCTGTTATTTTCATCCTGTATGTTATGTAACTAACTACTTTTACTCAAGTTCTGTAAACTTGCAAATATTGTCCTTTTTACTCCACTGAATGTTTGTGATAAACTGCAGGATGAAGAAAATCAAATCCTCCTCCTCCTTAAGCTAAAGAAACACTTTAACCCCTCTTAGATCAGTTGGAAAATGCATCGTCACAGAGCTGAAAACAGGCTGACTTGTTAGAGATACGTGACCATGATGCATTGCTGCAGATTTAACTACCCAACAGGATAGAAAGGAGTTCAAACAAGCTCAAACTTCTAGAGAAGTAAAATGCAACATACACATTAACGCAGCAGGAACATTAATCCAGAAACATCAGATATAACAATGAAACACTAACAGGAACATTTTACTTTCACTTTCAGACTTTAAATTCATTTTGTTGGTAATACATATATATTTTGTTCAGTAAAGTTTTAAATATGAGACTTTAACATGTGGTTAAATATTTTTACAGTTTAGTAAAAGTACTTTTATTTGACTAAAGAATCTTAATACTTCTTCCACCATTGTCATGCTCACGGTGTCTGCAGCAGCACTTTCCTCCGCCCCCTCCGGGACGCCGCCCAGCTCGCCCTCCTCCGTCTCGTCACCAAGGTCACTGCCGTACAACAGGTCCTCGAGGGCTCGGTCGTCTGGCGACATCATGATTGTCCTGAGAAGAAGGTAATTATAAGTCCACTCGGTAATCACAGCCCTCATTAGGGAACTAAAAGCAGACTCATTTCATGTTTCTATTAATAAACAACAACAACAACACAGACTCAAACTGTAACACAACAAGTCTGTTTTTTTTGTTCTTCAGTCGATCTGCGGTCATGAACAGAAAAACTTTGTAATCACATTAAGGTCCTGATGTTCACTAGCTGCTGGAATTCTTCTCACTTGACATTCAGGACTTTTCAAGTACTTTCAAGGTTGTGGTGAAATTACAGATTCACCAGCTGGCAGCGTTAAAATGCAATCAAATCAAATCAAAGACGTCACAGCCATTTTTCATTCTTACATTCCTTAAGAATGTAAGAATGAATCTCTTTATACTTCTAACTCAGGCTGCAACTAACGATTATTTTAATTATCATATTATTAGTTATTGTATTAATCCGCCTATTTTAGTCACAATTGATCGATTAATCCTTTAGTCTAAATTCTTATCATAATTTCATTAGACACCAAAGTGACGTCTTCAAATAGCTTTTTTTTGTTTGACCAACATCCCACAACCCAACTACTCTTTATTTACAATCATGAAAGACCAATAAGAAGCAGCATATCCTGACATTTAAGAAGCTGGAACCAGCAAATGTTTGACACTGTAGCTTGAAAATTTACTGAAACGATTAATCGATTATTAAAATAGTTAGCAGTTCATTTTTCCCACTGATAGACTTTTTAACTGCTGCTTCAGGTCATTGAACACAACAGCATTATTAAATGTACCCACAGTTCGGTATATTTATATTTATATATTTATATTTATATTAAATTATTAAATATACCCACAGTTCAGCCTCCTTTTCTTATTATGGACTGTGCACATAAATATCTGACGCACAGCTGCTGAAGCTTCCAAAACAAGATGTCAACCTTTTGGACTTTTATGTAGACAAATAGATAAATTAAATGACAAAATGATTAAATAAATTAATAAATAATGAAAAGACCTGTTGCTGCCTCAAACTATACATACAAATTTAGTTCCCGCTTGAGTTCAAGAGTGCAGTAGGTCAATACAGTCACCTGTCTTCTTGAGAGACTCCTGGTTGGTTTTCCACTGAGCGTGCTCTGCAGGAACCTCCAAACCTTTAAAGAAGAAGATCTCCACAGGCTTCTGTGGGAAATCAAACCTCTCCCTGCTTTTTTAACGTCTCGCACTTGAACTTGAACTGCCCACCACCTGAGCTCTCACTCCTCCAGGTGTCTCTGCAGCCTCCTGTGGGTTTGGGATCAGTTTCCCTCTCTGAACGCTGAGCTGAAATCTGCTTCCACCTCACCCTCCACCAATCACGTGTCACAGCATCTGAGCCGACAGCAGGATCAGCACCTGTCCCTCCCTCCTCACCGTCTGTCCCGGGTGACGTCCCGGCACACACCTGTAAACAAGAGGCCCAGGTGGCTCGGAGCGCAGGTAGGAAGGGACCTGATTGGCCACCCGGCGGGCAGATGGATGTGGGGGGGTGGGGGTGGGGGTGGGGCTGCACCCTGGGGGCCAATTAAAAAAAAAACAAAGGGTGTTTAAAAGGACATCTGGGATCTGCACTCCAGGATGAAAAGACAACGGCTCGATCCCTCGGCTGCCAAACTGGTTTCATGTGACTTTTTCTCCTGTTTAACCGAAAAATGAAGCCTGATAACATCAAACAAAGACACGGAGCAGGATGAGCTCTCTGCTCCAGTCTGAAATGAGACATCAGGTGCATCATGATTCACAAAATAAACTTCTTTGAAACCCACTAAAGGGCCACATTGTTGCACAAACGGTTAATATTTACATATCAACAATGTCTAACGATACAGCTGCTTAAAGAGGTTTTACACACTGCTGTTGGATAAATGTCCTTCCTGTGGTCAGAACTCACTGATCCTCCTCTCTTGACCCCTCTGTGGTCCTCGCAGCAGGCTGAAGGTCGCAGGGGAAAAGTGTGAACCACTTGGCCTCAAAGAAAAACATGATGAAAAATGTCTTTGGGGAGGAGGAGGAGGAGGAGGAGGAGGAGGAGGAGGAGGAGGAGGCGGAGGAGGAAGAGACAAAGACACAAGAGACATGATGCATTTTGGGCTTCCAGCACATCTTCTGTTGGTCCACCTCTTTGGTTCAGGCTTACATATCTTATAAACTTTGTGAATGGACAGTCCTTCATGGTCCCTGGAGGACGAGTCTTCCTGAATTTGGTCTTTCCTCCAGCTGCACCATCAGGATGAAATTCTGCTTTTTAGTGAAATATCACAATAACTAATATTTTTGTACAAATATTCACAGAGCCAAGACGATAAATGCCAACAACCTTGATGATACTGTAGAGCCACCGTCAGAAACCTGCAAATCTCTCTCAGCTAAAACCAACAAAAGCAACTGTGCAGCTTTGATTTTCAATCATTTTATTATCTTATTCTTTTAGCGGGCAACATGAAAAGGGAAATAAAACCCGGAAGAGATTTACAAAAAAAAGACAAACACTTAGAGGATGAAACTCTCCATCACTCACAGAGTGTATCTATCTACTGAAGGGCTGCAGTGCATCGGATATAGCTTACAGTGCACAGCAGGGGGCGCTGCTGAGCTTTAAAGCAAGTCATGACTGAAAGTCTTCCGCTGTGGTTGCTGCGCAGGTTTCTACAGGTTTCACATCACAACCACATCCCCTGTTTGGTTTCACTGCAGGAGGACTTGATCAGACATTTTTGAGAACTTGCTTTTAATTAAAAATCTATAAATGGGGTCTGAACGAAACAAAAGAAAGCCCACAGGATAACGTGAAGAAGAATACATCAAGCTCAAAATAAGGCTGTTCATTATTTCCTGAATAGCTTTTGCTCGACCTGCAACAAACGACTCTGTACTGTGCTGCATGTACAGCTCTCTGTGCTCCGCTGGCTGATATTTATCAGCGTGAGAAACAATAAGAACGTCAGACAGAAAGTCACTTGTGAGCTGCAGTTTTGGTCGACCAACCCTCAGACAAAAAGCGATCAAACGTCAGCTACATTTACACCTGGAAAGGGATCCTAAGCTATCGGCATGGATAGAAAGTGTGTGTAACATCGGGAGGGTCGGGGCTGCTTTAAAGATAAAAACTGTACAATCTACTCTAACATACTGATAACTGACCTCTATACAAATGAAAAAATACGTCTTCATCTCTTCTGAGAGCGATGCTCCCTATAAAACCGAGCGTGTGTGTGTGTTTGTAAATGTTTTGACACACTGCTGTCCATGCATGTGTTTCGCAGTTCATCATCCTCCTTCTCCCTCACTCAGCCTCTGGCTGGAGGACTGAAGGACGCTGGTCTCATCTTCATCTCAGTGAACGGGATGGAAAAGTCTTTTCCTTTCCAGGTGGTCCAGATCACACCCTGACACACACACAACACACACACACACACTAATGTCAGGCAGGAAACTGATGCCTGGTGCACGCTGGAGGATTTTCAAATCTTAAAAATGTGGGAAACTACAGACATGTTGACAGAATTAACAGTTGTTTTTTTATGTTTTAATCGGTTCAGTCAGGACGCAGGACCACACAGTTTATACTAAATGGTCTCAGAGGGACTTTAGATCTCTCAGAAACTCAAATCCAACGTGACTTTAGCAATAAACGAGGTTATGTTCAGACTGTCGCTGTCAGCTGAGAGCAAAGGAGAATCAAACGGTGGACGGTGACGCTTCCCGCTGAGCTCGCTCTCATTGGCTGTTGCTGGTTTCTGATCTGAGGCTCCCGATTACGAATCATTTGATATTTGTGATTTGAAATCGGGGAGCCTCTGATCCAGTCGACCTCAAGATTATGTCTGTAAGCCCCTGACACTACAGGATCATTTGGGTCGGGCATCGGTTCCAACCAGCCTCGGCTCAGGAAGTACATAAATATACAACTTGACCTATAAGATGTATCTTTAAAAAAAATAAAAATAAAAGGACATAATCCTTTATATAATGAGCTACATACAGTATTTATTTACAGGCAGTTATTATTATTTAAAATACATTTGTATGTAATTTAAGAAAGTAAACTATATTAATAAACGCCTATAGTTAATTTTTCTGTACAAAAATGAGAAATAGATGTGTTTTGTCAGTATTGGCATAATAAATATAAATAGAAAATTGTCAGTTCGGTTGTGAACTTAGAGGTAGCGTCTGTAATTTTACAAATTTTTGTATAAAAAACAGACAACCGCTGTAAAAACTTTAGGTTACTTGCTGTAAAATCAGTTGTTTGTTTTACAGTGTACTAAATACTCAATAATAACTATATGTGTAATATCGCTTACACAGAACGGGAGGTCGCTTTATCAACAGTTGCAGATCAGCAGTTGCATTATAGAGCAGATCTAATGTCCTGAAATCCTGTGTTTGGTTCATTTGTTTGTTTCTGCACCATTTCAAATGAACCGAACTAAACCGGCGAACTCATCGGAGCTGGATTTAACCGGACCAAACAGGTCAGCGGTGACATCACCAGAGAACTCATTAGCATACATGCTGTGTTAGAGAGAGGGAACGTGTCCTGACCTGGTGTCTGACGCCGATGCCGTAGAGGCCGTTGAGGTTCGCCTCGTGGCAGTTCTTGTACCACCAGCCGCCTCGGTACGACATGGCACAGCGGGTGATGAACGGCGCCGGGTCCCGGTCTTTGGTGGAGAAGATCCGGTTGTTGTGATAACTGAGGGAGTCACCTGAAACCACGAACACGCAGGAGATGAGAGGAATAAAGTAAAAAATAAAGTACAACATGATTTTACAGGAAGCAGAATCCACCTTTTCCACCTGTGCTCTCACCTGCAGTGCCGCTGTATCCGCCCACAGTGAGCTGGTAGTTCTTCTTAGCCACCTCGAACGTCGAGTATTTAGCGAACACAGACTCGTCTCCGCTTCGCAGGTCGATGCGTAGACTCATCCTGGTCATCGTTGTCAGGTTGTGGAGGTTCTCCAGGCCTGAAGCAGAATCCGGTTCAGACAAACACGACTTCAGATTAATGTGTAAAGAACCTTAACAAGAACTACTGTATTTATTTATGTGTATCTGGATGCTTATGCTTTTATACTTTTATTTAGGTAAGATTTTAAATGCAGGACTTGTGATAGAGTATTTGTAAACTGTGGTACTGTCTGAGGATCTGAGTACTTCTTCCATCGCAGCCCAACAGCACCTACTAGTTGCCTAACTCTTTACTGTCGATGCTCTGAAGCTTAAACTCCAAATTTTGTCTTCTTTCCCTCAAATATAGGGTTCGGTGCACAGTGGGTAAGACACAGTCCTTTGGTGCGAGAGACCCAGAGTTCAATTCCCCACCAATGTGTCCCTGATCAAGACACTTGTAATGTAATGTATGAAGACGAGGCCCCTGACTACAGGGCCCCTGTTCAGGGGCTCAGCTTTGTTTCATGCCAACAGCTTCTCCTTCACCGTTTCCACATTAACCCGATGCTCCTCCCGTCAGGCTGCTGGACCGCACGTTGTTTCTCTTCTGCTGACTTGGTTCTGTTTATGATTTGTCTTACTGATGTTAATAGTTATGTTTCACATGCAGCTTTTTACTGTGAGGTTTTAGTGCTTTTGCCAAGAACACAAAATGAAAATGCAATGACTTTGTGTTGAATATGTTTGTGTAAAAAAGGTTTTCTCTGCTCAGCTGAGTCCAAGTAAAAGAAGGTCACTGTTTTCCTTCATTTTCAACCTAGTCTCACGTTTAAAATACTAATATTAACTTATAATTAATTACCTTTTTTTTTTAGACGGACTCACCTTGCTGTAAACAACAGTTATATAACATTTTTTCTGTGCACTGAGTTTGTAAATAAGTATTCAGATAATTTACTTCAGCAAAAGTGCTTCACACAGTGAGACTAAATAAAAGTCCTTACTTAATTAAAAACGTGTTATCAGCTAAATGTATTTAATAACTTTAGTTCAGTAAAATGTCTTGTCAGAGTTTCACTATTACACCTGATGTTTATGGATTAATATTCCTGCTGCTTTAATCTGTATGTTGCATTTTGCTGCTGTAGATGTTTACGGTCGAGCTCATTTTAACTCATTTAAATCCTGTGGTCTGGTTTAATCTACAGCAAAGATCATCACGTGTTTGAGATTAGAAACAGATTTGAGCTTTTCAGCAAATCTGCACTTCAGTACTTTGTGTTTTCTCAAAATGTTTCAGCATCATGAAGAGTGTCGCTCTCACCCAGCCAGAACTCTCCGCTCAGATCCCCAAACCCTTTAGTGTACTCCTTCCACCCTCGGAAGAAGTTCACCGAGCCGTCCTTCCTCCTCTGGAAGACCTGCAGGCAGGAAACACACAGACCAGGTTCCACTCAGAGAAGAAAACCTTAATATAATCTGAGACTGCAACCGAGCCGCCATCGACGCCCCCGTACCGTCCAGCCTCCGCCGTCCGTCTCCATGTCGCAGTAAACCCTCACCGGCTTCCCGAGACCCCCCTGAGGGAAAACCTCCACCTCGCCTGAGGTCCTGATGCCGTTCAGCAGCTCCTGAGAGCAGTCGGCGGGGGAAGGGGAACCTCAGGGTGCCTGAGGAAGAGGAACACAAGAAGCGGGACTTCAGCTGTCTATCAGTTAATCACCGTGACACTAATCTAACGTGTAAGCAGCTGTTACCGGTGGTGAAGTCAGTGGAGATGGCGGCAGAGTACTGTCCTCCTCCCTCGGCCTGTAGATGCACCGTGTACTTCGACCCAGGGTGAAGTCTGTCCAGGTTGTACCCTGTTAGCGCAGCATCCACAATCACTTCCTGTGAACGAAGAAGCAGGAAGACGAGAGACGAAGTTGTCTACCGAGTGAGTTTTCAGTTTAAATCCTGATGTATTAAAGACGTATTAAGGCGTATTTTGAGGTGGTGCATCATGTGGATCTATGAATTTGTGGATGCATGTGTGTGAGAGCAGAGATTAAAATAACATGTGGTAAGAAAGAAAGAGAGAAGGAGGAGAGATGATCACCAGTGGTGAAAGTAACTACGTACCTACATTAACAATACGTAAAGATACTTTATGTTATGCGACATAACCACGAAAACAACAGGACAGTCGCGACCCTTTTTAAAAACGCAGAGTAGCAACATGACACTTCTCACCTTCATTTCCTGACCTTCGGTCTGATAGGTCAGTCTGTAGCTACCCACGGGTTTTGAGGGTGGTTTCCACGACAACATGGCGGTGCGAGGGGTCACGTTAGTAGCCTGGAGATCGTTTGGCGCATCCCCATCTTTCCCCGAGCCTGCAGAGGTACAGCAGAGTCATTCTCAACATGCAGTACGTCCTTCTGTCCTAGTTTCTGCTTCGTGATTGGTTGTTCTTAAAAGTTAAGACGTGGTTTCAGGGTTCAGGTTACAAACGGTTTTAGGGTGAGGGTGTGTACTGACCCCCCGCGGTGGTAAAGCTGGTGGTGGTCGCTGAGCTCTCCCGGCTGCCCAGCTGGCTGGTTATGGTGACGGTGTAGGTGGTGGACCCTTCCAGACCGCTCAGCTGCTGCTCTGCTGCGTTTCCAGACACACTTACCCTCAACTCTGAACCTGAACAAACAAAAACACGAAGCAATCAGCGACTCAGTGGAGGAAAGTATATTTATTCAAGTACTGTATTTACTTACTTGAGTATTTCTATTTATTTTAAACTTCTACTCTACAATTCAGAGGGAAATATTGTACTTTTCACTCCACTAGCCCTGTTTCCGACCCCCCCGTCCACCCCCACCACCTCCTGACCGTTCTCTTGCTTATACTAGGCCGACTCTGGCATTGCACAATGACGCTAAAAGGTGCCATGTGTGTTGGTACCAGAAGGATGTGACAAGGTGCATGTATTTGAGAGCTGACTGGTCTGGCATTGGAATGGGCCACAACCGGAAAACCAAAAGCACGTGTCCTACTAAAGTACTACTGGATGTGTGTGCTCGTTTTACTTTTCCTTTAAAATCATTCCAATGTTTATCAGTGACAAGCTGAACTGAGGGTGTGACAGCAGTATAAGAAAGGACGAAGAAAGGAACATTAAGTTTAGATTGTGCTGCAGTGTTTTATGAGCTGACGACGTGCACATGAAACTCCACAGCTTCACCTCTTACCTGTTCCAGAGCCATACACAATGGCGTATTTATCAACGGCGGCCAGCGCTGGACGCCACAATAGCAAGGCCTTGTTGTCTGTGACATTAACGGCCCGGAGGTCTGTAGGCGGGTCGGGGACTGAGAGACAAATAAAGATACCAATATTTATACAGAAAAATGACGTTAATGAAACAATGAACAATGTTGAAAAGTGCAAAAGAGGCCAAAAAACATCCATAAAGATTCACATTGAGACAGATTGTGCTCAGGTTGCCAGCAGTGACCCCATCAGCGATGGGAATCGTCTGAAAAAAATTAAAAACCTGTTTTGAAATAACACAGAACACTGAACAGATCCAGGGCGAGGCTCCCCCGAGACACCAATGCACAGATTGTTTCCAGATCAGCACCTGCACCATTTCTTCCACAAAGACATGAAACTCAAGATGCAAGTTTGATATGTTGAAAATTTAAACTCTTTATCTTTCTTGAAGTTTTATATTTAAAAAAATAGAGTCTTCTGCAACATAACTGTTCAAAACACCTCATAGTTCTTGTTTTAAAGATACTACTCAATGATTTTAACATCAACTCAGCTACAATATAATAAAAAAAGAGTGAAACCTGCAGCACGTACGTGTCATAACAACGTCTTTGATTGGATCGCTCTCGTCCAGTCCGAGGATGGAGATGACGCTGACCTCGTAAGAAGAACCAGGTGAGAGCTGTGAAAGGTCGAGGGTGGAGTCGTTTGAGTCCACGGACACGGACACCGGCTCGCCTGCAGAGAGAGACAAAGAGGTTAAAAAAATAAAGCTGACGTGCGAGAGATATTCTCAACGATCTGAGAAATCTAAAACACATATTCAGGCAGCTACAGCGTGTCGGCGTGCCAGGCTGCGTTCTGGCCCTACAGGAACCAATGTGAGCTGGCTGCTCCAATTAGCAGCACTTAGGTCACGATGGACAGAACTGGCATTAAGTCTGGGAACAAGGTGTGCTGCACTGAAGCTTCCTATCAAAGAGCAGTGTTGGGTAATTAGTGTAATTACAATATAAATGTAACTGTAATTTTTTGGCCAATTTAATTCAGTTAGCTTTAGTGGCATGAATGTGTAACAATATTGCCAAAGCATCAAACATACAACATAAGAACAATCAACCCCATACATTTCATTAAAGAAGTAATTAAAGCCTAAAGTAATCAAAGTGTATGTGTGTTTGTGTTTAAAAAAAAAAAATATATATATATATTAAAAACTAAACTAAACTAAATAAAACAGGAAGCGTGTGTGTGTTTGTGTGTGTTAAAAAAATAAAATAAAATAAATAAATAAATAAATAAAACAGCAAGCATGTGTGTGTGTGTTTGTGTTTGTGTTAAAAAAATATATATTTAAAAAAATGTAATTCATAGTTACTGGGAAATGGACTGTTCATGATTATATTGAGGGTTACATCTGAATATGTTTTTCATGTGCACAATGTTTTACTTTGCCATTTCCAGCTGCAGCCGTTCAGTAAAATTTAATGCTATTCTGATGCTTTGATATGATCTCGTGTTGCGGCGCCAGTTGAAAACTGTAGCTCTCAAGCTGTCTTTTGAAAATGGTAAACAGCTAAAAACTTTCATTAGAAATTATAAAAGTAATTAAATGTAATAAGTTACATTACTTTGATGAAGTTAATTGAAATAGATACAGTACTATCACATTTTAAGCGGGCTAACTTGTGATCGGTAACCTATTAGACTGTCAAAGAGCAACTAGCAAAGAGAAGGATTGGTGAGTCTGCTAACGTACAATTATTTGTACATCCAAGAAATGTGTTGTGATACGTATCTGGTAAAAGTTTAGTACAGCTCATAAAGCAAAAGTCCAAAACAAACATTTTATCTGTATTGTAAAAACCTATAATTTACTTTATGTCACAAAAAAATTAAGTTTCTAGGGATGTCCTGAACACATTTTATGGGGCCCCTGAAGCCCTTTAATATTGTGTCTGTCACAATAAAATAACAGATGTAAGTACCTTATTTTTAAAGGGCTACTGGTTTAAAACTAAGTTTAACTTAGCTTAACTTAATTTAGCTTAATTTAATTTATCTTAAATTATTAATCTGATATGACTTAAAGATTAATTGTGAGCCTGTAACTCTTTGAAAATGATGTGATGTTATATAAAGAGGAGACGTTTCCCTCTGACAGTACAGTGGATCTTCTTTAACAACAGTGATGGCCTGCCATAAAGTTAATTAAGATTTATAGTGACAGCTGATGTGGCCAGCATTACTTCTTTTTCAAGAAAGTTTCCTGGAGTGCCTTTTAATAAAACATGGAGTCAGTTCTCACCATCCTCTGCGTGGGTGTAGGTGACCTTGAAACCACTGATGGGAGTCTTGGGTTTGGTCCACGACACGGTCAGAGAGTGATCCGTCACCTCGCTGAAGACGATGTCGGTGGGAGGCTCCGGGCCTGAACGGTGCGAAGAATACCATGAGAGAGGTGGATGAAAGCAAGGAAGGAAAGGAGGGAAGCGAATTGAAGAAAGAAGTGAAAGAGAAAGGGAACCGAAGAAACTGACAAAGTAGAAATAAGAAGTAGACCAGGTGAAATAAAAGAGCAGTAAGAGAAGAAGGTGAACAGAGTAACGTTGGATGGATAGTATAAAAATGGCCACTATGACCGAAAACCGTGTGCAAATTATTATTTATTCATCCACACATTTGTTATTAGTGCTCCGATGAGTTTATGTGTGTATATATGTACAGTGCAAACATATATACAGTATACAGATCATATACAGCCACATAGTAATTAATTAAAACACGTAAATGAAGGATGACGGATCCTGGACAGCAGCGAAGGAAAGAATGATGAAATTTAACGGTTAGCTGGTCGACCAAACCTGAAAACAAAAGCGTGGCAGGAATGAAGGACGTCAAACCAAAGGAAGAAAGTTGGACAATTTTACAGAAACAAATACAGAAACAGATATTAATTCAACACAGTCAGAAGAGCTAAAAGTGAAGATTCACATTAAAAGCGTTGGATTTTCAGATTTTCAGCCTCTGTAGTGTGAATGATTTTCTACGTAAGGAGGGTGTCGCTGAACTACCTCTATTACAAGAGAGAACTAGACTCTTCTATGTAATACAATCTGATCCTACTGTCAATCTATATTAAGATATTAATAAAATTAAATATAAGTTTTCGATATGATCTTTCATTATTTTTTTTCTCGTAAACTCATGGGATTAAAACGTGAAGACAGACCAAATGCACAGAGACCAGCCGTGGTCTTACCCTGGTTTGGGTGAGAGGTGAAGGGGTGTCAGTGAAGCTGGCTGTTAGCTTACCCTGAATGAGAAAAGACCAGAGCAGCAGTGAATGATTTGAGTTGTTAGGTTGTTACTATCATTTGATGTCAACTCAGTTAAAAATCTGTGTCACTGAGACACTGTTTAGTTCTCCGTTTTCTGCCATTCTGCAGTCCTGGAAGTGATTTATCATCGTGCCTTGTAGCTGTGTGTAATATGCTTTGAGACAGCCTGACAAAGTGTTGGCGTTTGAGGTACCCTTCAGCATCCGTGTGAGATGCCCTGGGCTTTCAAGTTACTCAAATACAACCACCTAAATCCAAAAGTCAGTTACATACCGTTACATGCATGACTAGGGCCAAAACGATTTATCGAGTTATTCAAATAATTCGATTACTAAAAAGCTTCGACACAAATTCTTTGCATTGATGCTTTGTTTAATGCTTATAATAATATAGCGCACTGTTTCACACCGACATTTAATGCTGTTGCACATCACCCTAACGCTCAGATCGAGTTAAGACGATATGAATTGATGGCACTATTTGCAAAGTGTACGAAGAGAAAGAAAATAGGGAGGGACGAAGAAGAGACGGGCCACGAAAGAAAGCACAGAAAGTGTCCAAAGTATTGGTTTATTTCAAGCTAAAAGAAAACAAAAACTCTGTAATGTTACAGTCTGTCCACCGTAAAACGAAACTAACGTAGCTTACCGCAAAAACACGACGGCATCTGATCAGAAAGCTCCCGGTCTGGCGGAGCGGACTCCACACAAGGTAACAGTAACATCAACTTTAGCATTTAGCTTAAAACTTAACTCACGTTTTCATCGTTGAGTTGAAGGCTAGCAAAAATAAGCCGCAATTCTCAGCTGTAAATGTGTAAACGTGTGTTTGTTGTTCTCCGTCTGTGAGTTTGGGTTGTAACGTCACAGTTAGCCAACATGCTAATGTTGACATTCATCTACAAGCCGCTACAAACTTAATACATCAGCTAGTGCACAACTTCGCTAGCAAAAAATGTGACAAACTGTGTCAATGTGAATCTGAGGTTTGACATCAAATAACGGAGTGTGTCTTCATGGTTGAGAGATGGTTGATTATTATAATATATGACTGCTAATTCATGAACATGAATGTGTCATATAATCATGAAAGCTGACAAATGAGTGCACAAATATAGCATTAACACAAAACACAACAGCGTTATGGACATTTTAAACATCATGATCCACTGAAAACAAACAATCCTGGTTACATCAGTACCAATGATTACATGAGGAACACATGGGGTGAAACTGTAAATCGCAAACTTACAGTTTTCAAGAGCACAACAGCACTTTAGCTCTTGAAATGAACATGGAAGAAGCTTTTAGTGCGTGAGCAAACTCTTTCAGACATACTCAAGACAAGTGACAATTAGTGAAATTATTTTTTGTTTAAATCACCACAAGACACATGGTGCAGTAAAGACGTGTGTGCATGAACAGGTTTTTATTCTAAGATAATGGTGGTGTGAGAAGAAAAGAGCAAATTTTCTGTAGAGAACGCAGAAACATTTAAAATAATGTTATAGCACTGCGCAGAAATATTGTTGTTTTACCGTCACAATGACTTGTACCTGTACTGATGACAAGCTTGTGCAGTCTGGACAGAAGACCAGGACCCTTTCCAAGCAAGGTCACGGTGTACTCGGTCTGAGGAGGTAGATTCTCAAACTGGAAGGAGCGAGCTGAACCGGGAAGAACCTTTTTGAAAGTTTTGTCACTTCCTGTTATAGGTTTGGGTGTTATGCTGCTTTGGATCCTTGGAACTTGTGTAACGACACTTTCAGGTACTCTATTTTCATCTTCACTGCTTCTATTTCCTGAATCTGTTTCTTTGGTTGGTTTGGTTGGCTTTGCTTCCTCCTCTTCATTGTGTCTCTCTTTCTCAGAGTCTTCTGGTTCTTCTTCCTGATCTTTCTTGCTTTCCTTCGGTTTGGGCCCTTCATCTTTTCCAGCTTCTTTCCTTGTCACAACAAAGTTTTTGTACTTCCCTTCAGGTGTGTCCCATATGAGCGTAAATCCATCTGAGGTCCGGTTTGTCACTCCCACAAAGTCCAGAGGTTCCCTTGTGACTCCGGAAGAAGGAACATGTGATCCTGTCACAGGTTTGGAGTCAGCACTTTTTGTCTGTCCAGTTTTATGGTCAAATAACCTCGTTGCAGTATTATTTGTTTTGGTATCCTCTCTCCTTTGGCTCCCACTGATGTAGTGTCTTATCTGGGTACTTCTTGTTGGTGGATCGCTCTTCGGAGGTGTGACCGGTCTTGGGCCTCCATGACCTGTTGGTTTGGCAGTTGGTCCACCTCGACTTGCAGCCCCAGTATTTTTGCCAGAATCGGCTCTCTCTGAATACAAGTCAGAGTTAGAATCTGGGACTCTAGTTTCTTCTTCCCCAGATCTGGTAGTTTGGGTGGGAACACTGTCGCCTCCATTTAATTCGTTAGTCTGTGGTCTCACAGCACTGTCATGGCCATCCAACTGGGAACTTGGAATTACCCCTGCAGAGTCTTGTTCTAATGATTGTCTAATTTGGGCTGCTTGTGTTGGCATGGGGGTATCCTGCTCTCCTAATCGATTATCTGGGATACTATCCTTTTTTAACTGGCTAATTAGTCTCCCAGTAGTAATGCTACTGCCTCCATTTAGCCTTCTGTTTGGTAAAGGCCTGCGCACAGGACCTCTGTGAGGGTGTTGAGGCTGTCTCAGGTTTGTTCGGTTTTTGTTTAGGAAATGTCCACCATACGGTTGCGCACGAGGGAAATAATCAGCTTTAGTGGCTGGGCGACGGGACAAAGGCACTCCACTGCTTCTCAGGGTGTGATTGAACTCGGTGGACAATCTTGTCCCAACTGTGTTTTCATTCTTCTCTCCTGTTGGCCCTGTCCCTTCACCAGGATAGGATTCTTCGGAAAGAGGAGAGGATGAAGTGGCTGGCAGTTCAGGGGAAGATACATGCTCATTCTTTGTTTCTGATGCAGGATTTAGAGGTGTAGAGGGAAGAGGCAGATACCTCAAGTTTGGACGAGTTCGGTTCAGAAGAGGTCCAAATTTTCGAGTGAGGTTACGCAAGTATCCCCCCTTTATAGGATGAAGACGATCAGGGATTCGTTGTCTTTCTGTTGGTGTCTTTTTCTGGTTTTGCACAACTGCAGATGTTGCTGCCCCGTGTCTTTCTTCACTCGTCTCTGATGCATTTACCTCATCTGAGGATGATTGCGGAGAAGCAGATGAAGATGATAAGTCACTTATGGATGAATGTTTGGTCTCTGTCTCTCTTCTAGGGATGATGTTTGAACGAGCAGGGGAATAGTGAGAATCTCTCAAATGTGGAAGGGTTTTGTTCTGCAACAATCCAAAGTTTGGGCGTGGGCGGCGTACAAATCCAGACTTTAGAGGTGTGCGGCGGAAAAGAGGTATGACACCTTTTCCTGACGGTGGTAGCTTTCTCTCTTCAGTTGATGTAACATCAGTTGTACTTTTGCTTTTATCAACAGCTTGGTCTTCGCTTCGGTCCGAACCTGATTTATCTGAGCTGGAAAGGGGGGGTGAGGGAGGTAAAGGTGGTAATGACGGTGGTGATGATGGTGGTGATGGAGATGATGATGAAGGTGATAGTAATGATGAGGGTGATGATGAAACTAAATGTGTTACTACTGATGATGATGGTGCTGCTGTTGATGAAGACGAAACTTGTGAAGGTGATGCTAAAGACGATGAGGATGAAGATGATGATAATGATGGTGAAGAGTGTGGTGATGATGATTGTGCGGTTGATGAGGATGATGATGGGGATGAGAATGACGACAGTGGCTTCAGTCCACCTATAATCTGCGTCCTCAGTCCTTCAGAATCGACAGAAAGGTTTGATGGTGTGGACAGGTGAACAGAAAATGTTGTGATATTCAAACTTTTAAAAGTGTCCTTCAGGAGTTTATGTAAAGGATCCGGTGAATAGTCGAGGTCTGTCTCTGCAGACGAGGGGTTTAAATCAGGGGTATCATCTGTTTCAGAGGAACCTTGATGTGAGCTTGGTGTCTTTCCTGCCAGCCCTGTTCCACCCCCTCTACACCCGTTGCCTCTGTCCTTATGGGGTAATCTGATGTGTGTCACTTTAATTTTGTCCATACATTTCTTCTCTTGGCGGTGAACACTCCCAGTTGGCTCCAAAGACACTGGAGCAGTGTCGTTTCCATGGCCTGCCATGCCAACATCTGGTTGCTCTTTGGAGCCAACAGCAACAGTTGGTTCCTCCGAGCTACTTTGTCTGTTTTTATCTGAATCATTCACGGACATTGTAGCTGGATTTTTGTCATCCGTTCTCCCAGTGCTTGATACCTCTACATTTGGGTCTCTTTCAGTCAAAGCTGTTGCCTTGTTTCCAACAGTGGGGACACCCGGTTTAGGTTTCTTGGGTACTATTGGTGCCTTCTTCTCTCCCACTGGGAGCTTTTTCAAAGGGCCTGGGCCAACCTTCCTCCCTCCAGGCACATCTCTGTTTGCATTGAAACGGAGATGGACGGGGACATTTGGCTTCCTGGACAATGTGGGCCTTTCAGAGAGTTTGGACCTGGTGCCATTTATTGCCAACTTTCTGCTGACCAGAGGTTTAGTTCTTGCAGTCACAGAGGCTGTGGAGCCTTTGTTAGGTCCAGTGATGCCTCCGACTTTTACAGAGTCAGCCATGCTCTCATCCTCTCTCCTCCCTTGTTGGTCAAAGACTTGCACCTCAGGCGATGGGTTGAACTCTTGGTCTCTTTCGCCAACACCTTTACCAGGTGCTGGTGTGACCTGCATCAGCAAAGCCGCTGTGGTAACCCTTGGTAATGTCTTCCCTAAAGATGTGGAGGGAGTGAGCATTTGAATTCAATGTAAAGGTCATCATATGCTGCTGCTAAGGAGAGATCATGTCTAAAGGAAGAAAAGTAGTTTTAATATTTATTCATTATGAAACCTGATTTAAAGTAGTCAGTTATTATGCAAGAGCAAACAACTTAGGTTAGTGGTATCCATGTAGAACCTGCAAGGAGAAGATTTAAATATAATTAATGTTAAGCTTGGACAGAGGAATTCAACATGCTTGGTGTCTGTTGAGAGGGAAACATCATGACCGAGAACATCAGTAAAACGGAGCAGCTTATAATCTTTTCTTCTGAAACTCATTATTTTTGCTCCTGGTGGTTTGAGGCTACACCTCGCTTCATTAACTTTTACAGTAACATTTCTCCACGCTGTAATGCCTTTTATATGATGTGTTCATTGAATAATGAGGCGTCTGGACACATAAAGTTTCACTTGCTCTCACTTCGCTGGAACAAGGCTGTTCTCACCTGAATACAGTCTGGGTTAGGGGTTAAGGTTTTTTCTATCGTTGCGTTGTGTAAACGGCCCTGTTATCTATCTATTTCCACTCTTTACTTCTAATCCATCTCTGTCTCTTTGTCCTTTTTATAACTTTTGGCTCAGCAGTGTTGCTAAAAAATCTAGTCCATCTAGTTTTTAAAGTTGAAGAGTGGGTTATACCTTTTGTAAAACTTCAAAACCTGCAAGGAAATGCCAACAAACTTCAAACTTATAAGGATAAGGCTGGGTTATTCTGTATTTTTCTTATGTTCGGCAAAGCACATGAAATACCCCAAACAAACAACATGTTAGTCCGTCTCTCAATACTTTCTGACTTTCTGTGTGTGTCTCTTAGCCCCAAGCTAAATTTAAGCTAAATAAAAAGTCTTCTGTCTAATAATGAATTGTCCAAATTATTATCTCATTTGAAAACCTGGGGGTCGTTTTAAAGTTGGGGACTAGATATTTACATTAATATCCAACATTATCAGAGTGCCAGCATCTACAAGAGGTGGTACATTAAGCATCTTTGTAGGCTGTTTAGTTGCTAACAAGTGAGGTAAAGTCTGTTTTTAAGGAAGCCAGTTTCTGATGGTCTGTGTAACATATTTTATTGACATGGAGGACTGCTAGAGAGTGAAAATGAGCTGAGAGTGTGTGATGGTATGTACAGTATGTTTTCAGGAGCAGTTAGATCATCTGTGTGGAATCAACATTCTGCTTTAACAGTATTTTACATTTCATGTTTTACTTTTACGAAAAACAGGTTTTAAAGATCAGGAGTATTTTTCCCTCGACTACCAGGAGAAACTGTCCAAAAGGAGATTGTCTTCCATCTGCTAAAATAAAATTTTATTGACCTCAATAGTCCATGGAAGTTGTCTTTGGTCCTACTTACCGGGGGTAACCTCGGTGGTTGCCGGTGCGCTCCAACTTGTGCCCTTCTCCGCCACGAGTATGAAGTCATACAAACGCCCCGCTTCCAGCTGCTGGATGTGGGCGGAGTCTTGGCCGGCCGGGACGGTGATTTCTTTACTCTTCCCTGTTCCGTCGTGGGGTATGACGGTCAAACGGTACCTGTCAATCTCACCCTGCGACTGCTCCCATTGGACCACCGCGGACGTCGAGGTCGTCTTGACGACTTGGAGGTTGGTGGGACCCGAGATGACTGAGGATGAAGACAATGAAGAAGATACAGACACAATATAGAGTTTTTACAGGTAACACGTAGCTGTGGGAGTGATTCCATGGGAGAAACACACTCACACTATGTCAACCTTGAGTTTACCTTGGCTCAGCACTTTTCCTCCTCTTTCCTTTCCTAAACTTACAGTCCTCAGTCTTCCTATGTGCAGTCGGCCGCTGGGCAGCCTCCCTGCAGCTGCCGCAGATTACATCTTTCACAGGAAGGGCAGCGATTGGGAAATTTTAACTCTCGCTGCCAGTTTGGCGATTTGAGCTGCGCACGTCAGCCAATATGTTGGTCAGAAGCTCCATTTTCTAAAACCGCTCCACTTGAAACTGCACTTTTATAGGGACATTTTACATTTGTAAGCATTTCTGTCACCTGCAATAAATTTAAGATTTCAGTATCTGCCATGTTTTGTGAATGTAGCTTTTTCAATGTAGACGCAAATACCAATCGTCTTGAGAATTTCGTATGTATTGTGTACTGACAATATCCTTCATTGAGAATTTATTTAATGTTTTCAGTATTGAAGCAGTGAAACTCTGAAATAAATGATTACTGTTAACCATTCAACGAAGTAACAAGATTATTTAAGACTCTTCAAATTACCCAAGAAGAGAAATACAGGATCATCTGTTTCTGTGGTAGATATTAAAGGCAAATAAACAAATATAGACAGCTCACGGGTCATGAATTCAGCGGAGCTCGCTCCTCCTCGCCTGCCGTCGATCTCTCCGGTGATACTGACGGTGTACTCCTGACCGGCTGCCAGGCCCGTCTGGGTGAAGGTGGTCAGGCTGCCATCCGCCTGCACAGTTATCTGCTGGTCACTCTCCTTCTGTTTGGGCCAGACAACAGAAATGAGAGTCAATAAATGTTGAAACAGGCTTCTCCGCGCTGAATCAGTTGCTTTTCAGTTCGAGGGCAGCATACTAATAAAAAAAAAGACTGGAGCACTTGCAGCTTTTAATCATTTAACTGTTTCAGCACTGCTGCGTCTTTGTCAAACAGGACAGAGACATGAAACTAGAGCAGGTGCACGATTGTCATTGGATAATTGGTTGAACAGAAATTCAAATCTATTGGATAATGAGCTGCCATTGCCGATGTCAAAGGGCCACAACACATTCATTAAAATATCAGAAACAAAAGAACACAGATACATCTTAAAGTTACAAAGACAGAAGTACAGAAAGTACAAGTACAGCATCACCAGGTGTAATAAAACGTGTGCTCCACTGTGTTAAAAGTGCAAATCCAATATGCATCTAACTGAACTGTAATGAGGCTGCAGAGCCGTGTTCAGCCTGTGACTCATGCTTAATCCTGGCTGCGAGACCTTTTCTTTCTCTCTCTTCAAACTGTGCATTTTCAGGAATTTGTTTATTATCAAGGGCATGAAGAGCCTGATCAGACTGAGTGGAAACACTGCGCTGTCTGCAGGCGTCGCCATGTGTCTGGGCGAAGAGACAGTCGTTCTGTTGTACTTTTACTTTCTGGAGTTTCCAAAATCAAAATTTACCAAAGCAGAACAGAAACAATCCTGAAGGGAATTGATGATGCCCCTGAAACTCTCAACACTGCTGCAGTCACAACGTTTTCTTTGTGTGATCGGATGCTGACGTTCACGTATCTGGTTGCATGAAGCCACTTTAAAATCCGTTTTCTAAAAGTAAAGGTTTGAAATGATTGATGTGGATTTTTCCTGCTGCGAGAATGATGCTCTCTATTAACAAAAGAAAAATAGAGGAAATCAAAGTAACGTTCAAAGTGAGTCAAAAAGACAATGGTGTTTTTTATAATTGGAATTTCTCTCAAATGTTTTTATATGGCTCATTTAAAATATTTCAGTAATCAAAATAAACACTGATTTGTGGATTATTTTAAATAAATGATAATTAACACTACAACCAGCAGCAGACTGATTTTTATGTAATATAGAATCTTTGAATGATTCTGACAGCACTGGGTGAAGCATGTACTGCAAACCAGAGTATATTTTAATGAAACATATTGCTCTATTATCCCCCGTAGGGGAAATTTCAGTTGACATTGCAGCACAAAGCATTTGCATAAAGCAGACTCAGTCCCACTGAGCCAATCAGCAGCCTGAACACGAGAGCAACAGATTATGAACAACAGTTAGCTTCATGCTAATGTCTTTGCCCCACTAATGCCAGTCTTCAGGTAAGATAGCTAATTAGCTGCTCAGCACATTAATCAGTATGTAAATGAAGCTGCTAATGTCAGTTCAGGTGTTTAGATGTTGCTGGTTTTTATTCTTCCATCCCACTAACAACACGTGACATGTAGCTACTGTATGTGGCAGTTTGTTTGCCCTCTGGTTCTCTACGGTGTAACACCGGCGCTCTGGCAGCCAGCCAGCTGCTGTTATTCAAACACTGACAGGGACACGCCTCTTACACCTGCTAGGCTTTTTTTCCAAAGACCTTTTTCTTCATTTTAATAAAAGAAAATTCTCTATTCTAACTCTATTTATATCGAATCCAGCTACCTCAAGTACATAACACCTGCACATAACTTATTTATTCCAGCATCCTTTGCACTCTGCTCCATCGCACTGTGTACATGTATGCAGGTATGTTCACCTGTATCCACCTCCAATATGTACATAATAATGATAATAATAATTTTACTCCTGCATCCTTTAGACTCTTGTCTCAAACTGTCTATGATGTTTTTGTTTATAGTGTGTATATATGTGTCCTCTATACTGTGGCCTGTGTGTGATTTTATTATTGTATTATTATTGTATAAGTAAGCACATCGTGAGCAATGTACAGTCCTGAGTCAAAATCCTTGTATGTGTACACATACCTGGCAAATAAAGCTGAGTCTGATTCTGAAAACTACCAATAATTTATTATAAAACCACAGAAATGACGACTAAATGTGATTTCACTTGGACTTTAAGAAGATACTTTGGCATTTGGGAATACGCTTATTCCCTACGCCTGACTAAGGCACAGTCCTGGATAACCGTCCTCAAACACTTCTGTTCACCACTCATTCAGCCGATCCAAAGCAACTAACAATAGCCATATATGTCAGAGGTCGCACGCCTCTGGAGCAACTAGTGGTGTCGCAGTGGGAATCGAACCCTGGTCTCTCACACCATAGGGATGTATCTTATCCTCAAATAAGGTATAACATGTTATTTAGTGAACTTCAGAGGAATTTCTCATCTTTGAGATGGACTAGCTGTTTCCCTGTTTCCAGTCTGTATGCTAAGCTAAGCTACGCAGCTTGTAGCCTGCAGCTTCACATTAGATTACTTAAAGGTGGTCTGATTGAAGTATTTAACTGATACCGGTTGGTCACCGTTTGCTGTGTAAGTTTCTTTGGCGCACTATAAGCTCATCATCATGGCTTCACCCTCGTGGCTCCACTCAAAGATGATCTCCAGGCTTAAAACAGGTTTTTTTCCGCAGCCTCATCAGAAAACATTATAACCCTAGTGTCACAGCTGGGGTACTCACTGTTAGAAAAGATTCTTGTATCTCTGTTGTCATGTCATTAGAGAGTCTGTGGTGACCCCGTGTTTGTATTAGTTTACTCGTTTCCATAATTTCAGTCAGGATCATTTCACGCTGCACAAAGTTCTCATTATTCAATTTATCTACTGGAAAACCCTGAAACTTCCCAGGAGTTAAAAGCTGAGGCTTATTCAACAATTGCTCAGCTGGGAGTACTGAGCTGACGTTTTTTTTTAAACGTTTCTAATGAATGGATACCGTGTTGTAAATTGACCACAGCTGGTTGCCATGCTGGTTTCTATGTTGGCTGCCTGGCGTTGGAGCTCAGAGGTCGCCCTGGATCAGTGCCGCGTGTCAAAAGGCGTTCAACGATTTCCATATGAATGAGGGTGACATCATTAAAATGGCAATAGGTTCATGATACGCTTTTTAAATAAGTTGAGGCTCTGTGGCGTCTCTGCGGGGCGTTCAGGGACAGTGATGTTTGAATCTTTCTGAACACGGGGAGGTCTAACTAAACCACTGAGCGACCGATGGAAAATAAATCTGTATCACTGGACCTAAAAACGTCCAACAAAGTGTGTACTTAGTGTTAGAAAAAGTACTCAGACTTTAACGAAGTGAAAAGAGCAAAAAGCATCTAGCATCAAAATATACTTGAGTCCCAAAAGTAAAAGTACTCATTGTGCAGAAGGGCTCATATCAGAATGATATATTATAGGATTATTGATGCATTAATGAGTTTGTCACTTAATGTAGCTGCTGGGTAGCTTCTGCACGTTGCCGTAGTGATCGAAGTATAATTGATGTGTTGGTTATATTTTGTGCTATTAATCTGAATCTGCAGAGTAACTAGTAGCTAAAAGTTATCAAAGTACAGTATTTCCTTCCGAGTAGCAGTAAATGGAAATACTCAAGTAAAATGCAATTATAGAAATTAAGTAAACGTGGGTCATTCAAATTATGAATCAGTAAGCATGAACACACAATATTATAATCGCAACAATGCACATATTGTACACACTCATAAACAGAAGTACGGGTGTGTAATTAAAAGCTTGTCACTGGGGAGGTAACCTTTTGAGAGACAATTGTGCACCTTTGTTTTATCACACTGTACCCTTTCTGTAAGTCAAAAGGTTCACTACTGGCCTCTTACAAAACATTCTTTAAAAGTGTACCTGTAAGTACAACCTGTAAGTTTTGAGTATTTATGAATAAACTATAATCCCTGAACTGATCACAACATAAACCTCCATCAGGGCTAAAGACGAATACATCACACAGTTACGCTCACAGCTCTGCAAGGCTGCTAGCTAAATGCTAACAGCACAATGCTAACCAGAGTCACTAGAATGAATCATCTGGGACTGTGAATGTCTGCCAAGTCGATCCAGCCAGTTGAGGTTGAGCTATTTCAGTCTGGACCTACTTTTCATAAAGATACAGAACAATCTGGGGACAGTGACATCCTGGGTCCAGTGTCCCCGGCTGACGCCGCTGCTGATCGCATCGGTTTGTGAATCGGGCTGGAGTTTAAAATAAACCGTGGAATGAATGACCTGCTTCAACTGACCGCTGATTTATTCTCAAGAATTTGGTTCAAATGATTCATCCCAAATAAAACTGCAATTTAGGTCAAAATTAACGGCACTTTGTTCAGATGACCACTGCCGGGCAACTCTGCTGCCTGTACTGAGGGTTGATTCATCGTCCCCGCCGACATCAAGGCTCCTTGTCCTGCCTCTGAAACGGACTGGTGTCCTTTTTATCCATATGAATGAGACAGACGTCATTTACTGGAGACTCCGGAGAAGTGAGGTCACCCACATTCAGGAGTGAGTGGGCAGGAAGTATTCAGAAGTAACAGTCCTCAAAGCAGAAAATTAATCTTCAGGCATTAATGTGAAAGCAGGATTTTCCAGCTCATTTTGAACTGTATCAGAACTAATGATTATTTTCATTATCGATCAATCTGCTGATTATTTTCTCCATAAATCGACTGATTGTTTGGTTTGTGAAAGTTCTGAATAAATATTGAGAGATGCCCAAAGTGACAGCTGTCACAGTGCTCGTTATGTCCAGCCAACAGCCCAAACCTCAACGTCATTAACAATCATTACAATTATTAAATCAGTTAAAACCAAATCTTCAGATTTCTGAGGCTGTAACCATGAAATGTTTATCAAAACCAATCAATTTTCTGTCAATCACATCGTTTCAGCTAAGTTGAATTAATTTAATTTAACTTAATTTGTAAAGCAGCTATAAACTATCAGATAAATGTTCTGCAGTAGAAGTAGACAAGAAAGCACAAACAGTGAAGTACATGTACCTCAAATTAGTAGTGCAGTACTTGACTAAATGTACTTACATTTCACCACTGAATGCTTTTCCAGACTCTGTTTATAGTGATGATGTGATGCTTTTTCTGAACACTCCTTAATTCTCCAATGAGTTGAAAAGTATAATGTATTACATATATTCAAAAGTCCAAATTTTGCCAAACACACAAATTCTGAAGGCTAAAGTGGAAATCAGGAAGCGGAGGCACCACCTCGACCAACTCGTGTTGTCGGGTCAGACTAAGCTCAATTAGATTTTTTAATTTTATTTCTAGCGGAGATGATTCCAAATGTTTGAGGCTGAAATTTGGGGGAATAAATGATGGATGACTAACTATAAATATTTTGCTCCAAGCATAAAAAACCCCTCAGTTTGAATGTATTTCATTCAGTGTCAACTTTGACTGTATCATATAATAATAATACATTTGTAATTTTATCATTTTAAAGATACATAATGAGTTATTTACAGGTTAAATGAAGAATTCAACAGAGTTAATCTGAAAATATGTCATGTTAAAACTCTCAGACCAGACAATACTTTTGATGAAATACTAACTCTTTAAATCATTTATCAAGCTAAATGGCAAATCTTCTCTGCTGTGAAGATTAGCTGTTTTTTTATATGATAAATAAAGCATGAGCATCTTTGTGTTTTAAGATTGAGACATTTTAAGACGTCAGCCTGGGCTCTGGGACTGTGTGAGGGGCACTTTCAGAAAGCTTTGATAATTACTTGCAGCCCTAAAACACTGACAGATGTGTTGGTTTAAACTTCTGGCAGTGTTCTGCTGTTAACGCCTGTTATGTTGAAGTATTTTAAAATGTTAACAAGAAAATATGAAGATCAGTTTTGAACAAGGAGGAAACTCCGACTCTGAAAAGTAAACCTGAATTCTGTCAAGCGACCAGCAGGGGGCGACTCCACTGGTTAATAAAATCAGTCCTATTGCATTGGACTCTATGAGAAAATGACCCTACTGCTCAGCTGATTTATTCCCTCAGTAAACACTTTCCTGATGACTTTATGGTCTCAGTCGCTAGTTTTAAGTCTTCTTCAACACAACATGATGTTCGTTTAGTAAAATATGGTCCCATTTAGAGGAACATAGACCAGAAAGCAGAGGCTTGATGATACCTGTTGTTTGTGAGAGCTTTCACCCTTTCACAGTGTGTTTTCAGTTCATGAAAGTTGATTTTTAACATTTTGGTTGCCTAAATATTTCTTCTTCAGCTGTCAGTTTCACTCAAAAACACTAAAAGGAATCGGCTTGTTCTTAGTCTCCGAGTTAATATCACAGTTAATGTGAATTATAGATGCACCTAACTAACCGAGCTAGCTTGCTCGTCCGAATATGGTCACATCTGGTTCCAAAAAATCAAGGTGGAGTTGCCAAAACGCCAAACTCAAGGCTTCAGAACGGTAGTCAGCAAACCAACTGGATGGCGTCTTGGTGGCTACGTCCACTTATTTTACTCTGTGGTTTTGACTGGGGCTGGGCAATAAAACAATAATTCTTGCAATATGTTTTCCTAAATAACAATATAACAAATGTCCAATATGACGTCAATAAATGTTTGATTTAATTCATTTGAATCACGAACGAATTAGCACTTAATTTTTTCTATGAACACATTTATTTTGTTGAGGGAAAAGAAACTGAAAGAAGATTTAATCATCATATTTATTTTTACCTTTTTTTATTTAAATGTTCTACCTCAGATTTGTTAAGTGACGCACTGTTGGGTGAAAAGCGTTTGTCACGTTCTGACCATAAAGAAAAGCTTACCAGCAATTAAACAGCTGGTTTCTTCAAAAAATCAGCCTTTAACCTTGAAAGAAATAATGATTTGACATTTATCGCGATAATTATCGATATCGAATGATATGTAATGTATTTATATATCGGATAACGTTTTTGGCGCCCAGCCCTCGTTTTGACGCACATCATTGGTGGTAAATATCAGAAGGATATACCAGCCAGATGTTCTGTAAAGGCCGGACTCAATTATTTTCTGTCTTCTGTCCCTGCTGACAATCTGTTCTCACTTCAGTTGTTGTTGTTGTTGTTTATCTGTTGGTTCGGTAAACATGTCTTTCCCTCCCCTCTCTCTCTGTCTCGCTCTCTCTCTCTCTGTCACAGCTGTGGCCCGGAGGTGATGTCACCCCTCTGGCAGTCACCATGTTTTTGACAGTGTTTACATGTTTCCGCAGCAACAAGCATCCCACATCTGCATCTCTTCCTCTCCACCTTCAAATCGTCCTGTTCGTTCACGGCTCTTCTGTTTTCACTCTGATCCGTTCGACTGCTTCGCCTCTGAATGTCATCTTTTCTGTCTCTTATTCTGCTCGTTGGTTCTTTTGTCTTCTAGTGTAAACTTCTCTAACTTAATGCAGTGTGTCAATTTATGTGGGAAACATGGGGAATACTTTGGCCGCCAGTGTAAAAACAGTTAGACCACACTGTGAGATGTGATTTAAGATGTTTGGAGACCAAATAAATCCAGAGTCCAAAGATCTCACAGTGTGTCATCCAAACTAAAAGGCATCGATCTAGTTTGACGTTTCCTTTCCAGAACGGCTTTTGATCGTTTTCTGATCTGTCAGTTCATCTGTGACTTCCAAAACCATTTTTCTTCTTTGTTTAACTTCTGGAAGTATGAAATTAAATGAGGGGGAAGAGAGACGGGGAATTACAAGCAACAAAGGGTGAAAGCAAACTCACTTCACGGTCGGTGCCTTAGTGCCTTAGCCACCAGCGTGCGCCACAAAATGATTCCCAGGATTGTTTCTCTATTTGGTCCAGTAAAATTTGGAAAGTCTAGAAGAGCTGTAAGATTGACTTGTTTTATCCTATTCACGTGTGCAGGGGAGCCAACAGGAAGTCAGCCAGCGGAGGTCTCTACTGAGCAAAAACATGGAAGCATTAGAAAACCCACAGAGCGAATGTGAGAATCTTTCATAGGAATCCATGCGGCGCCACGTTTCAACATCCACTTCTCGTTAATTCTTGAAATTAGTTTTCTTTGCAGGATGTCTGGACTTAAGGCCAATTTCTACTTCTGTGCCCGGCTGTGTAACCTCCGCCATAGCCTGATGTACACCTCCCCAGAAATTTAACTCTACGGCTTTTCCTTCTTCTTCTGCTCCAATCGGCTGAACACGGACACCTGTACCGGGTTCAGCACGCGATGGTCAAAACTGCTGACTTACTTTTGCAATTTTTGCCATTTTCAGTCCAAAAATCAACCCAGTTGTTGCTAAAAATGTCTCCGGGCGCCATCTTGATTATTGCGCAATATCTGGGAAACCCTAAAGCTGACTAGGGTTTTGGCGGTGTGACTTCAGAGCGACGCAGACCCCAGTGCACAAGTATAAATGCTGACGACGGCATATAGCATCAGCCGTTGGCTGTGAGACTCAACACAGAGGTGTCAATTAGCCTTCGAGGCCAGCGTGAGGAGCTCAGACATCTGGAAGGAGTTTGGAGAAGAGCTGCTGCAGGCAGTTGAGGTGGTTCGGACAGCTGATCAGGATGCCTCCTCGACTTCTTCCCGTGAGATTTTCCAAACATGTCCAACTGGGGGGACATATCCCAGTCCCATCCACCAAAGCGTTTTTTTCTGATGCCAGCATCTTCTTTCAATCCATTGTAAAGGGAGCGCCATGTTTTTCCAAGCTGGTAAAAACGCCAGGAGCGTGACGAGGCACTGAGCGTCTTTGCCGTGCCAGGCGCCGAGCGCTGAGCGTTTTTTGTTGCCAAGTGTTGAAAAATGTTCAACTATGGGAAAAACGCTGCGCTCGTCACTGTCACTTTTTACCCAGACGTCCAATCATGGTGCAGGAGAGGCGGGACAAACGCCTCATCGAACGCGTCCGATCTTGAACGAAACAATGTGCCTACTCGCCGAGGTGTTTCCTCGCCCGCAAAATCTCATGAACACACGTATGGAGGGTCTGTGCGCTCATGTTTCAGCCTTCTTTTCATGCAGAGCGAGCAGGCCTACGTACTTTGAGGTGACATTTTTACATTCAGTAAATTAAGTGGGCTGCTCTACTTGCAGCACATCGCCTCCACGGAGCCACCTTGCTAAGCTAACTGCCGCCACAACCTGGACCCGAATAAATAAATGGAAAATGTTTAACTATTCCACTGTCAAAGGAATAGTTTAAGAATTTTGGGAAGTACTCTTCCCCACTGTCTTGCTGAGAGTAAGATGTTCAGATTGATACCTGGTAAATGAGAAGCTACAGTCAGCGGCTGGTTAGCTTAGCTTAGCATAAAGCCTGGAAGAAGAGGAAAAACGTAGCCTTTCAGCTCCTCTAAACCTCTGAACTACACCTTTTCTTTTTGTGCAAAAACTTTAGTGTCATGAGGACAAACAGTAGTGGTTTTACGAGGGTTTATGTTCCAGACTGGTTCTGGTTTCTTTCTTTCTACACAGACTCGGGTCAGGATGATTCTCCTCTCCGCGGGTTCATAAAGTTGTTCATCACATCCTCTCATCAGCTCCGGTCTTATTCCCTCTGCTGGACTCTTCAGGCATCCCTCCATCGTGTCTCTTTCTCTCCGTCCCCACAGTTGGGGGTGGGAGTGGGGTTGTGGATATTTCCTGGTGCCGTTCCTCTGGTCCAGACCTCTCAGAGTCGTCAGTGAGGCTTAATCCCTCGCTGATGTCACCGCGGGGAGATCATCGGTCTAAACACGAGGTGATCGCAGTAATTGTGTGTGTCTGTGGGAAAACATGCATGAGCGGAAGCCAGGACATGTGCGGGGAGGTGATTCCTCCGTGGTAAGCTGTCCAGTGTGTGTGTGTGTGTGTGTTTGTGCTGTAATCTAAAGCAGCGAGTTGGTTTCTTTTCATCTTCGTGACAGTTTTGACTGATTTAAAAAGTGAGGTTCAGAGTGTTTTCTTTGTTCGACGGCCCGTCCGCTCTCTCCTCGACACGACTCTCACAAATACCAACGCAATTAGTAATTTTCCACTTCTTTAATGCCTTCTGCTGCAGATTGATTGCACATGTCTGAGAACGGACTGTCCTGATGAACAAGTGAAGCGGTTATGGTTTTTGTAGCCAAAGGACAGACGATGCTGACCTAATTTGCTGACCAAAATCTAGGATCATCTGACAGTGTGTTGCAAATTTTGATGATCAAAAGCTTAATAATTTGGCAGCCTTTAAAGAAATTAAACAATATTATAACACAGTTATAAAGTAAAATTAATTTCACCCAACAAGATGAAAAATATTTAAGGTGCCTTACTACAGTAAGTGCAAAGTGTGTAGAGGAAAGGTCACAGAGTCATCAAAATAAAAAGGTTCTGCATGAATGTGCTCATTAAACTTCTTTGCAATCTGCCTGTGAGACGAGTAGTGGACAAACTGAATCTTATGAATGAAAAAGATGACTTGAATTGTGTCTTGTTAAGCTGGCAATAGATATCAGGCGTTCAAAAAAACAACAGGAGGTTTGTTATTGTTGTTGTTTGGCTGCTGATCTGGCTTTTTATCAACGCGGTCAGCAGCAGCAGCTGTTGCACACAGTTCATGGAGGCAAGTGAGGTCATGAAACACCTGATTTCTGCAATTTCAGTCAAACATCGCTCTCCTTCTCAGTCATAAATCTGAACACACAGACATGAAACTGACATCAGTGTCTGTCCATCGCTAATACACTTACATACAGATATTTAAAAGTTTTCCAGTGATAGTTTTCATTCACAGGTTCACTCTCATTGCTAATTCTGCGTACTTTTAATGATGCCAATATTGTGGAAAAGTTCATTCTGAGCACCGGAACCAGGCAGCAGGTGTTAATTAGCTGATTAGATCTTTTCTCAGCTCAACATTCCTGTTATCATAAATTCTTTGTTCAAAAATTCTAATTCACTGTGAGATACTAGAGTTTTGATTTCCACGAGCTGTAAAACATAAGCAGTAAGATTAAAACAAAAAAAGGGTTTGAAATATTTCACTTAATGTGGAATGAATGTAGAATATAAGAAAGTTTCACTTTTTGAATTAAATATCCAAATTCTGCACCCGTAAAGAAAAAATACGCATTTGAACTCAAGTATTATTGTTCATGCTGGAGAGACTGTGCAAACCTGACACAACAGATCAATACACACGCAAAAACTGTCACTAAATATTATAGGAAACCATCCTGAAGGCTCCTCACAGTGACTGGAAGAAAATCAAACGCCCCTGCCTCCTGTAGTTTTTACTGAATCACATTGAACAGCTTCACCACTGCACACCAAACTCTTTTACCATTTGCTCACCTGTTTGTAGTTTTTTAAAATAAGATTTGTTCCAGCAGTAACAAGGTGTTGACGGTGGATGTAAATATGTCAGTATACATATATATTTGATCTATTCTGAATGAGAACGACAGGCAGCGACTGGATCAAAGGAAAATGGACAAGAACCCTTCAACAAACGCCGTTTCCCAGGAAGCACATCTACACCGTATGGCTCTAAATTGTCTTCTAACTACGTGGTTCTGTCTAACATAATTTTTTTAAATGGATGAAGTGCACTGCGGAGGTTGTGTTGGCTGGGGGGCGTAAAGTTCAGGACTTTGACTCCGGAGAACCGGGTCCACATCTTGAATGCAGTCAAGCAGATATTTTGCTGGAACAACAAAGTTGAACGGACATTTTATTGATATCTTCAGTATAAACATGAATTAAATTTCCTCACGATGTTAGAAATAAATATAATCCAGTCGGCATTATGTTTCCTGCAAAACATATTTTTTCGTTGATGTAAAATATGTGTTGACATAAACTGAGACAGGTCAGACGTGACGAATGAATCATTCTGCCTGCAGGTGCCACCGTGATGGTGCACAGGTGACCTTCTCGGTCCCTCCACGATGCAACGATCAGTGATCAGCAAACTCCCAGGAGTCGCTTCGTCTGAGCCGATTCCTCTTAAAGAGGCTTCGTTGCTATGCTCCTGTTTGTCCAACACAACCGGTGAGACTGGTGATTTGATGCTGTTTGTGTCTCTAACGCCGTCACTAACGGCACGCCCTCTCTGACCGGTCCATGATCTGTTATGTTTCCTGTGAGCGATCAGCTCGAGGAAATCCAACACTTTATCAGAGAGAGAAGATGAAGTGTTACCGTCTCCTTCCTGAGTACACACACATTGTTTTCTATTTTTCCAGTCATGAGCTGAGGCCAGAGAAAATATCTTTCAGCTTATAGCTCACATACTAAAAGTGAATCTACCTGCAGGATAAGATGTTTCTGGCTGCAGCTGTCCACAGTGCGTCTTACATAAACCAGCTCCATGTCGGGCTGTTTACAGTGTGATCGTGTTCCGGCAGTCTGTTGATCCGCGAGCACAAACAGTTTCATGTTTGGATAAACCAACATGAAACATTCTGCACATCGGGATGTTTGTTATTAGAGATTCATTTTACAAGAAGAGATTTATTTTGTGGATTATTTTTAAACCCAGATTATTCTTTGGTTGGCCTCTAAATCAGTGTTGATGTTTACTGTCTCATGCTGTGGGGAGACCAGCTTTGTCTTCCACATTCCTTTCAGAGTTTGCCTTTTTGTAGTTGACCTTGAACCTGAATTTATTTTTTTGTTCTTTATTCATCTCATTTGATCACTGTATGATAATACTTGTAAACCTTTTAATCTTTTCTACATCTCATAAACCTCATTTTATCTCTTTTTTTATGTGCACAAAGTGAGTTTTACCTCTTTCCCACCAAAAAAGAACTGGTTCGGAACTGGTGCTGGTTCAAAGTTGGTTCAACTTGCGAACCTTCTCAGAACCTGTTTGTTTTTCCACTGACTAGAGAGCCCAGCGAACGACGTCATGACGTCACTGTGTACGTGGTAAAAGAACGGTTCTAATCCAGCAAAGAGTTGGTGCCGCTTTGCAACCAGTTTTCCTGGCCGAGAACTGGTTCTTTGGCTGTCGAAACACAAGGAACTGGTTCGCGAGTAGGCACCGGCTCCGCACCGCTCTAAATATGCTTCGGAGGAAAAGGGGCTTTTGAGGACCTAATTTTGATGACACAAGCAAGGAGACCACTTTGAGGACTGTGGACGCCTCCACCTGCTACTCGGTTCATGACTGTGCAGCAGCACAAAGAGCAACAGCTGGATAGAGTAGAATATGAATCGGAGGGTGTGGTGACTAATAAAATACTCTCAGCCAGTAATCAATGATCAGCTCAGAAAAAGGAGAGGAGTAAGACTTTTCCAGGACGTGCAAAAACCTGCAGCCAGAAGCAGACGGGTTTTTTAAACTTAATTAGTAAAAGGATGATATCATTAATAATAGAAACAGCCGTTCGACACTATTTCAGTTGCTTAAACGTCTGCTTGCTTAAGAATTTCATAAATGTGCTGTATTTCACATCTTGAGTAGTCAAATCATGTTGTAGCTGATGTGACACGCTGATGTTTGCATTTAATAGTTTATAATAATGGTTTGAACGGAGGCAGAGCTGCGATTATAAACAGGCAGAAGACAGTTAGAAGTACAGTTACAACAGAAACCTGTCGGGTTTCTGGTCACTTTGGAGCAGCCAGGTGTTTGCATGTGATGCACATGTCTGTCCCGCTGCCTTCAGATGGCTGCAGGGATGTAACTTTTCATTCATACACTATAAAGCAGCCGTGGACAACTGTCACTACTGTAAGAATCGCTCATCCATTCATTTACAGATCACTAGTTTCCTGACGTTCCTGCTTTTTTTAAAATTAATTTTGTGTGCAGCTGCTGGTTGCTGGTGTTTAATTTAAACTGTTTATTGAAGAATTCCAGCATCGTTCCTCATTTCCACGTCTAAACAATGTGCTGAATTGAATTATTTACAAACGTCACAAACATTATGATGAATTTTGTAATTCTGTTTGTAACATTTTACACTTTAATTATAGTGTGCCTCTTAAAAAAACCTTTACAGTTATTGATGGTGGACTTTTTAAAAATTATTGACACTGACAAAGTGAAATTTGTGATCATGAGTGTTGATTAAAAAAAGTGCTGATTGTTTTGATTTTTTCACACTGAACTTTGGTCCAAATCTTAGAAGTGATAACTGATTAAAGCGCTTGTGATTTTTAGTTCTTTATGTTAATCTGTTTTTCCCTCACTTGTTTTACGTTCCTGGCTCCTCTCCTCTCTGCATGTTTAGGCCTTTTGTGTACATATCTGTGTAATATTTGGGATGAAATTTCAAGTGTTTTTCATAAACATTTGAGAGAGGAAAAACCTCTCGAGCGGCTGAGTGATTAAACTTCGGTTTAGATAACGATGGGACGATAGAAACACACATACAGACGTGATGAGGTCAGGGCACGAAGAGTTTGTCAGAAAATATTAAACTTGGCATTTTTATCCAAACATCTCCTAAAGAAGTCACTATCCTTTTCCAGAGAAAGAGAGGGATGTGTTATTGCCATCTTTAGGCTCCCTGGGGATTACTCTGAATTTCACGGCAGATTTTTAAAGTCTCTGTCATGGAAATACAACCTGGTGAGAATCTGTCCTGATCTCTGCCCGCCTGGCGTGGATCAGGATCCCCGTTTGATTTAAAGGTGACTGATAATTCATCATGACATGCTTTGAAATGAAAATACAACCCCTGATTTTCTGATAGTGTCCCCAAATGTTCTTCTTCAAATGTTTTAAAGGCTTTAAAAGAACAGTTTCACGCTCATACTTTGGTGTTTCTTAACCACCATGACTAACTATACTTCATCTCCTGTCATGGAAAAATAAAAAGTGGCACTTTGCTCTTTAAAACAACATCCAGTGTACAGAGTCAGTGAACTCTAACGTCATAAAATCCTGCTTTATAAGTTACTGTTTTTGGTGCCCGGAGATCTCCTCTGTGACTTTAAGTCAGTTTCACAGATCATAGTTTCTAGCGTCTGTCATGGAAATGACAAGCTGCCTAGTTTCTGTTTAACATGACCTGCTGTGGTTCCAACCAAATAAACATCCCTCACTGTTCAGTTTATTTCAGACTGAATTTCTAAATTAGCGTGAAAGGGTCTAAAAACGGAAGTTAGATCAGCTGGAACCCGGACAAAGCAGGGACACAAATAAAAAGCAGAAAATAAAATGTTACAACTAAACTAAGAAAGTATTTCTCCATTCTCTTGTCTGCATGTTGAACATTTTTTACAATACCAGTGTATTCGATGTGAAAGGTGTGGCTGGTAGTGATGAACCTACAGAGAATAAGCAGCTCCTCTCAGCTTTTTTGAACTTTGTAGTTACTTTCATTTAATATCCATCCAGTTCCAATCTATACTGTTCTGGTTCACTCTCAGCATTCTCATACCGTTGTTTTAAGAGAAAAAGCTGTAAATAGCCTTATACAACCTGCTCAGCAGCAAATAATAATAATAAATTGAATTTGTATAACGTTTTTTTCGAAGTCGCTTTACAGAGCAGATAAAGAAACATGAAAACAAACGGCTACGGATAGGCAGAGGTGAAGAGATGGGTCTTAAGGCGGGACTGGAAAATGGGACTCAGAGGTGCGGATCTCATGGGGGAGGGAGTTCCAGAGCCTGGGAGCTGCTCTGGAAAAGGCTCTGTCCCCAAAACTGCAAAGCTTGGACTTGGGGACGCAGAGGCGACCGGCTGAGGTGGATCTGAGGGACCGTGAGAGGAGGACAGTGAGGTATGAAGGGGGCCAGGTGGTGAAGGACCAGGATTTTGTATGTGATCCGGTGAGAAATGGGAAGCCAGTGTAGTTGTTTTAGGACTGGAGTGATGTGGTGCCAGGATTTGGAGTCGTACGGCTGAGTTCTGGACCAGGTGGAGTCTTTTGACATAGGTTGAGCTGATACCGAGGAGCAGTGAGTTGCAGTAGCTCAGCCTAGCTGGTGAGCACAGTGGAGCGTCTAGCAGCTAAAACAGAGCTAACCGAGAGAGAACACGGCTCCAAGCTTAGCTTAGCACAATGACTGGAAGCAGGAGGAAACAGTTCACCTCTACAGCTCACTAATGAACACCCTGTATCTAATTTGTTTAACCCGGTGAAAATGTTTAGAGCTGTTGGAAGGTCTATTTTTGAACCTTGGACGCAGCCAGGCTAACTGTTTCCCCCTTCTTCCAGTCTTTATGCTAAGCTAAGCTAGCCGCTTACTGATTCTAGCTTTGCACTCAACACATAGACGTGAGATTGGTGTCCATCTAAAGCTTGGAAAGAAAACCAATAATGTTCCTTAAAATATTCACATAAGTCTAAACCCACAAAACTACACTTATATTATGCTACCGTCATGTCGACCATATCTAACTATTCTACCATTTTTTGTGCTTTAAAATAAATCAAACCAAAACAACTGTAACAATCCAGAGTTAATATATTGGACACCTTTACTCTAAATCCTCTCTGGGACATTGTGCATCAGTATTCGTGGAGGAAATGAATCCTGGAGCTGCTGAAGTCTTTGAATTTACTGTTGAATTTATTGTTTTTCATCTTTTCAGAGTTTGGGGGAAATTTCTTGGACACTGTTTCTCATTGTTGTCATGGAAAAGATACAGAGAAATGTCTTTTCAGCATGATCTGCACAGAGAGCTGCCACTTTAAACAAAATCCTTCTCCAAACCCTCACACAGAATTAATTACATCTAAATTGGCATTCAGTAAATGTTTTCTTTGAATAATTACCCTTGGGGGTTCTTTAAATGAGACTTTACGACGTCTGGGAGCAGATCCTCGGGTCCTGTTTTCACACAGTTTCTCCTTTTCTTGCAACCGTTAATGCACAGAGTTTTCATTTTACAAACCCAAAAAGGCTTTAGAGAAAGAGCTTTGGTCTAATTATCTAAAGGTCAGAGGTCAGATTGTTTTGTTTTTCATCTTCTCAGAGAGTCTGAGGTTGTTTAAGGTTCTGTCTGCAGACCTCATCGTCATTTTTGAAGCTCCCTGAGGATCTTGTGTAAATTTCAGGCACAGATTTCTTCTCTGTCCTCTCAACACGACCTGGCGGATGAAGAGTTTGACCCCCCGAGTAGCTGAATTCTGGACAGCAAACACTCTGTCAACAAATACATCTGCTGTCTGAATTATGTCTAGAAATATGTGTGTTTTTGTCAATGTTTTGCCTCTCTGTTGTTGTACAGGTCGTGAAGAGGAACAATATATATATATATTTTTTTGGATCAGTCAAGATTATGAACAAATCTCTGCTCTGTATACTGAATGTGCAGTCACATCTTTTCCAAATTCACCTTCATTTTTTTCTCTCACGTTATGTTTTAAATGAGCTTTCGTTGAATATTAGAACAATTACAGTCTGGTGTATCTGTAATATATCTTGTAATGAGAGAAAGACAAAGTTAAATCTAGATGAAAAGGCATTCAAAACTCAATCTGGGACGCCCTGGTGGTCCAGTGTTTATGTTGCCGCCCATTAACCATGAGGTCTCCGGTTTGAGCCCAGCTGAGGATCTCTGCTGCATGTCAATCTCCCAAGAGCTGATCGCCCTCCTGCTTTAAAGGTGTGTTTGAACTGCAAAATCTACAGGTGATTTTGGTGCAGTGACACATCCACTTGAACTGAAAATGTTTGACCGAAGACTTGAGGCTGCATGTTTCCATCACATTAATGTAAAGAGGCGAGAGGCAAAAGACTTGAGTCTAACTGAAAACAGCGGCGACGGTGTTTCAGGATCAATATTTTTGTACCTGGCTGGTGAAGGTGATGTGGTAGGTCTCATACTGGATGGGAGGTGGAGTCCAGACCAGAGTGACAGACGTCTCTGTGATGTCCCGAGTACTCAGCTGAGAAACTCCTGACATGACTGGAGAGAGAGAGAGAGAGAGAGAGAGAGAGAGAGAGAGAGAGAGAGAGTTTTAATTTTTTTATACATTTTAATTTTTTAACACACACACACACACACACACACACACACACACACACACACGCTTACTGTTTTATTTATTTATTTCATTTTAATTTTTAATATATATATTTTTAACACACACACACGCTTACTGTTTTATTTATTTATTTCATTTTAATTTTTAATATATATATTTTTTAACATACACACACACTTACTGTTTTATTTATTTACTTTATTTTTTAAATTTTATTTTTAACATAAACACACATATGATTTGATTACTATATGCTTCAATTACTTTTGCTTCAATTGTTATATTTTTGATGCTTTGGCAATATTGTTACACGTTCATGCCAATAAAGCTTATTTGAATTGAATTGAGACACGTTCACAAAATGATCCCACGATGAACAACACTTAGAGTAACATATCTTCACTTGTTGTTTATAGGAACCATTTCATTCCTGTTCCTATCGAAGTGATACTCCGCTCAACAGTTTGGTCCACATGTTGACCATTTCTCCAAAATAAAAATACAAAGCTCTGTTCTCGACCTACTCGCACACACAGATTCAGTCTCCTGTTAGCTCTGCTTTGGGCTCCGCCAACTTCTGAGAAAAATATCTGGCTCTTTCAAATTTCTTTCTTGGCTTTTTACCCGGATCTTAAAAACAGTCATCTACCTTTTCCGTAATCTGAATCTGCTGCTGCGGCTCCCAAATCACGAACCTGGATGTAACTCCTAATGACAAAAACATCTCCACGGTCTGAACTGTCTCACTTTCACAGCAGATCAGATAGAACAGTTTGTTTCATTGTTGTAGTGCCGGTGAGCAAATGATTGAGCCAAACGCTGAAACAGACATCACTCTGCCTTCATAAAGGGGGACGTGTCAATTTCTGCAAAATTCGGAACAAAAGGATGCCTGCTGGTTCATTTGTTCCACTGCATCAGCTATTTGATAAAGAAAACGAGACATGAGGGAGAAAGCTCCTCCTATTTCTGGACAGGGGTTCATATAACCCAAGACACAGTGCCAGATGGGCAAAAGTCAATTTTTGTGGGCAATAAAGTTGTATTCTATTCCACTGAAGAAAGAAGTTTATCACACAGTTTTCTATAAATCAAGCACTTCCAACATACGAATCATTCAAATCTTCCGTCACTTTCTATCTAATTTCAAATACATCACTCTTGTACATAAACTGCAGTTCATGAACCACATGCAGAAACATGTGGTACTCTGTGACGCTGCCAACGCAAAGCTCTCAGCCTGGCTGAGCCACGCAGCTGATGTATAACTGCACACAGTGAAGGCGTGCTCGATAATAATTCACAGATTTGTTTTATTGCACGAGTTTCTCATAAAATTAGTGCCGAAAAATTCACTGCTCAGCGAGTCGCTGAGGGCCTGACGTAATGTTTCCCGTAACCAACTACCAAAATCCAACATGCACTTCACATGCGCTCTGAGAAAGACTTGGATGCATTTAGAATCATGCTTTTAAAAAAAGAAGGTTTGAGAAAACTGAAATCACGTTTTTGACCATCGATTGTTTTTGCAGGAAAATCCTCAGAATACCAAAAAATTAAAGGCAAGATCTGCCTCCCACCTGAAAAAGTATTTTTATTTTTTATCTGAGACTGGAGACACTGAGGTAACATCCTATGAAGTTAAGAGGTTTAGCAACCCTCAATTATTAATTACAAAATTTCACAACAATCAGTCTAAAACTGGTTTGCTGTCAGCCTAAATATTATTACACGTGGTGAGGGGATGCCAAATGCTTTTGCTTCAAACTACTTAAATTCCTCTACTTTGTAAGCCAATAAAATAAATTAACAGATCAGATTTAATATTTCCCCACTAGACTTTTAGTCCTAGTAGTGTAAAAAAATGGAAAAAGTGTGCAGAGGGATTCATTGGGGGACCTTGGACTTATAATGTCCCATTTTCTAAAACACTCGCTATGGCCTCGACTGGAGATCGACCTTAACTGTGGGCTTGCTCCTGCATCGACAGTATATTCAGGGAAAAAAAGAAGAAGAAGCTGAAGCAGTATGTTGCCATTTCAACAAAAGAAAAATCTGTTTCCATCAATCAACCATTTCACCTCTGCCATGAACGGCATTTCTCCATGTACTTCTGCACAAATTCCAAATGTGCATAAAAACAGGTGTGTCTACTCAACAGTTGCTGCTGCCCAGTTATCTCACCCGCTCCCTCTCATACGAGGCTTTAGATTGCGGGACTTCCCTCCGTTCCCTCCTATCAACAGTCGGTTGCATTTGGGAAAACACTTAACACTCACACGCTTGTCTGTCCTGTTTCAGCCTCAGGCTGTACAGAAAGCCATTACGCAGCAGTCTGGGGGAGTTTTATGGGCACCGGGATCCTGCTTCCCTGTTAATGAAACAGTTCCGTCACAGCAGCTTGAACCAGCTCCAGAGAGACGAGCTAACATGCTAACGTAGCCTGGCAACAACGCTGACAACAGCAACAACAAAAACACAACAAGCTGAAAAAGGCAAGCAACACGCTCACTCTGCAAATACTAAGTTAATAAAAGTGTTTGTTCAGGAAGAAATGATCGGATAATTACACTAAGATGGAAACGCAGGTGTTGAATGAAACAAGACAATAAACAGTTGAGATTCATAGCAAGACATTTCCAAAGTCTGTAAAACATTTATCATGAACATCCTCCCATAAATGATAAACTGTCTTCTCTCGTGTGACCCATTAAGTTATTATGTGAAAAGACATTACACTGCAACACAGCATCTGGGATTTGCATTCTCAACTTACATACCGAACGTGTAAAATGATGTTCTGAACCGCTAACCCACACAGGAAAAAACAAAGCCAAAGACACAGTGGTGAGGGATAATTAGGCATGGCAGAGGAAATGTGTGATTTCACAGGCTTTTTACAGCTTTACTGCTGCAGTCCTGTAACAATGCAAAAGATGTTGGAATGTAAGAAAATAAGTAAGTAAACAATCTTTAAGTAGCACTTCTCTGGAAGAGGCATCACTAAGTGGTTTAATAAAAGCAACAGGTAGATAAAATACAAAAATAATATAAAATGCAAAAAACTAAACAAAGGCAAGGCTGTGAGAACAAGTGCGTTCTCAGAAACATTTTAAAAGTGTTCACGGAAAGTCCAAGAATTATGTTTCAAACCTTAAGTTTTAAGTCTGCATCCAACTTAACAAGGGTAAATTATTAGTGACACGTGACATAGAAGTTGTTGTTGTACTTGACCATGCAGAGCTCCTGAAGAGATCACATGAATCTTGAATTTGACGTGGAGCCAATGTTAAGAAATCAAAACAGGTGGCACATGAGACCTTTAAGAAGACCTGGTCAAAAGCCTGTACGCCTTGCATCGGGTTTCTGTGACGCATGGCAGTAATTCATCGTTGTCTTGCAAAGAGAAGTGAAAAGAGAGGAACAAGATGGGATCTAGAAGGTATACAATGGATTCATGTTCCTCAACTTTTAAAAAACTGGGCTGAATAAACATGCCAAATGCTTGTCAAAATGGGTGTACATTTAACATGAGTCTTTACTTCAACTTAAGGACTAGAGTTATGAGGGGACAAATAATAAGGATGTTAAAAATTCTTTAGTTTTGTTAGCATTGTCAGTCAAGCCGAAGCATGTTCAATGCTAACAGAAGGACCGAGAATAGAACTTTGCGGTACGGAACAAGTCAGTGCCATAACAGCATTACAAAACCGCAACTAATGCGACTGCCCAAAACCACACAATAAGTATTTTTTGTTTTATTTTTACTTAGATATACATTATTATCTATCAACCTCTAAGTATATATAAGGAAAAAAATGGGACCCAGAACAGAGCCTTGTGGAACACCTCAAGACAGACTAATGCATGAGACAACATAATTAGCAGCAACGTCGTGTTTCACTCAATGAACTGCCCCTTGCATTGTTGTACATATTACTTACAGTTTGTAACACTCCCCACTTTTTATGAATAGTTCTGTAGAATATTACCCATTCATTTTCAGAAGTTTCAGATGTGGCTAGCTAGGGCTAATCAATTGTAGACAGAAGCCATTCTTGATAGATTATTTTTTATATTTATTTACTAATGACTTTATTTTAAAAACTCTTCAGAAATATTGGTTTAGAGGTTCCTGCCTCCACATGACACATATCTCCCTTGAAGACCAGTTTTAATTAAGAATTCTGTAATTTGTTGGGTTTGACTCACCGGTATCACAGTTGGGTCCGGTCATCCCCTCCTCACACTGGCTGCAGTCTGGTCCGGTAAACCCATTGCGGCAGACACACTTCCCTTTGACGCATCGTCCTTTGTTGTTGCAGTTATTGGGACAGCCTTTGGCGGCGCAGTCCGGACCGGCGAAGCCCACGTTACAAACACACTTCCCGTTCACGCACTTCCCACGGTTGCTACAGTTTTTGGGACAAGCTTTTTCAGAGCAGTCTGCACCGGTGAATCCATCGTTGCAAACGCACTGTCCATTAACGCAGCGCCCCCTGTTGTTGCAGTTTCCTGGGCAGGAGCTCTCAGAGCAGTCATCACCTGTGAAGCCGCTGTCGCACACACATTTACCATCAACACACCTTCCGCGGTCGTTGCAGTCATTAGGGCATGTTTTTTCCAAGCAATCAGGGCCGCTGAAACCATCATCACAAACGCACTCTCCGTTTATGCATCGCCCCCTGTTGTTGCAGTTTCCAGGACAGGCAATTTCAGAGCAGTCTGCGCCAGTGAAGCCGCTGTCGCACACACATTTACCGTTTACACACCTCCCACGGTCGTTGCAGTTATCGGGACAGGCCCTTTCCGAGCAGTCTGGCCCTGTGAATCCAGGATTACAGACACACTGCCCGTTGATGCAGCGCCCCCTGTTGTTGCAGTTATCAGGACAGGCCCTCTCTGAGCAGTCTGGCCCTGTGAATTCAGGATTACAGACACACTGCCCGTTGATGCAGCGCCCCCTGTTGTTGCAGTTTTCTGGACATGACTTCTCTGAGCAGTCAGTGCCAGCGAAGCCGCTGTCACACACACATTTACCGTTTACACACCTCCCACGGTCATTGCAGTTGTTAGGACACGCCTTCTTTGAGCAGTCGGGGCCGGTGAATCCAGGATTGCACACACACTGTCCGTTGACGCAGCGCCCCTTGTTGTTGCAATTTCCAGGACAGGATTCATCCGAGCAACTGGGACCTGTGAAGCCAGCGTCGCACACACACCTGCCGTTCACACACCTGCCTCGGTTGTTGCAGTTGTCGAGGCAGCTTCTCTGCGAGCAGTCGGGACCGGTGAAACCAGGGTCGCAGATGCACTGTCCATTCACGCACCTTCCGTTGTTGATGCAGTTTCCGGGACAGTTAGACTCGCTGCAGTCCGATCCAGTAAAACCAGGGAAGCAGACGCACTTGCCGTCCACGCAGCGACCCTGATCACTGCACTCGTTTGGACACTCGTCGGGTTTGATGGTGCAACCTGCACCTGGAGTAGAGGGAGGGGAAGAATGGAAGAGACAGATGGAGACAGGTTTTAAGGGAGAGGACATGGAGACACCTCGTACACAGTTAGCAAATTGATAAACTTAAACCTTCTGCTTGTCCACGTTAGCCATTCTTTTGCTCTAACTCTAATTGGACAAATGTTAGCCTGTGAATGGGTATAACATTTTTTTAACCAAGTACATAGTTTGTTGTGAGGTGCTTCTTTTGCTCTATTGGTACTGACGTAAACACTGAATGACACTGACACTGAATTCCACCTGTTCTTATATGGTCGCCCCATGTAGGGCACAAACAAAGAAAGAGAAGAAGTAAAAGAAACAGAAAGAACATCATGAATCATGAATCCTAGCATCCTGTGAGATGTTTCTTTTGCCCTATTGGTACTGACATAAACACTATGGCTGTGTTGGTTAAACTGCTTTCTCAGCAGGTGTCTAACAGGACAGTGAGGCATCGAGTACTGTTTGAAACTGCCCGAACGATTTCTTCCTGTCTCCTGAGATGCCTTCAAGCTGCCCCAGTAACGGCCAGTTTTTAAGGCAGCACCGATGGTGACTTGATGCTGACTATTACCCATAAAGCAGCGCGGCTGCGGCTGCGGCTGCGGCTGCGGCTGCGGCTGCGGCTGCGGCTGCTGCGGCTGCGGCTGCGGCTGCGGCTGCCGGAGCTTTTGAGAACTGGTCAAGATGGAGGACAAACAAGAGACACTTTTTTTTTGTATTTAAAAGTTTTTAGAAGTTTTCTCGCTTCGATTTTGGAAAATCTAGCGAGAACTAAACATTGAGCTATCATATCAGCCCGTGACTGAAACCAACCAAGTTTGTTCAGTATGATTTCTGAGGCGTCCGTTAGCCGTTTGGCTTTTCAATAGCTAGTTAGCTTATGCTAAGCGTAGACGGCGTGCTGACGTCACACGTTGCCGTAAGCGCTGCCTTAGAAGGCTGTTTGAAACTAATGTAAACAGAGCTGCCTTCACTTGAAAGTGACGCCTTCTGAGGCAGCTGTCTGTTACTGTATCGAGGCAGCGAGGCAACTGCCTTCGTTTTGAACACAGAATGACACTGACACTGAATTCCACCTGTTCTTATATGGTCACCCCATGTAGGGTAGAAACAAACAAAGAGAAGAAATAAAAGAAACAGAAAGAACATCATTGACATGATGGGAAATCCACATCCACGAAATCTATGAATCCTAGCATCCTTTAGAGCAGTGTTTGTCAAGGTGTCACAAGGTGAATCAGAGGGGTTTCAAGATGATTATAAAGATGAGAACATCCTTAGAACTATATTGTTTTTCATACAAACTTACTAGTAGTGGAGATAAAATGTTAGGCTCATCCTGAGAGTAAAAGACTTTACCAGAATCACAAGCCTTCAACATCTGAGGACCACAAATATCCATAGCAAATTTTGTGCCAGTAGTTGAGTGCTCTTACTCTAGATTAAAGAGTACAAATGGAGTGATCCACCATCACCACACTCAGCCCTCACCTCCACCGGAGCAGTGAGCAGCTTTGGTTTGCTGCAGCATAATAATGGAACTCTTCATTATCCTGTTTTAGTGTTTGAGGGGGTTGGGATGGTGGGAAGTGGAGGTCTAATCCTCTCTAATTAGAGTCCAACCCACCCTTGAGGATGAGGGAGGAGATGGTGACTGAGATCACACTGGGCAGAGAGCTGAGGACGCACACACACACACACACACTTCATACCGCAGAGTTAGCTCATGCTTTTAGCTCTGCCAGTTTATAATGCGATCAGTCCTGAGGTCAGTCTCCACTCTGATGGAGGAGGTGAGTGACAGACTGACTCCAACATAAACCTGTCAAAAATAATTAAAATGACAGCTCAGTCACACAAGTACATATACTAAAGCACCGAGCTTAAGTATAATTTGGAAGCAATAGTACTTCTCTTGACTATTTCCACTTTGTGCAACTGGATGCCCCCCCCCCCCCACTATGATTATTTGATGTACTAGCGAGCAATGTTTGTTATATCTGATTATAATGGAGATCTGGAATGAGTGTTTTTGTTTTGTTATGATGCGAAACAGTTTGTGCCTTGAGATGCACGACATATTTCAGAGAAAACTGACATCAAAGTCAAATCTGATTGAATCTAATGTAAAACTGAACCAGCTGCAGAATTAAAGTTAATGCTTAACGGTAGGTGAGTGTGTTTACTTTACTGAAAAACAATTGAACCTACTACTTTTACTTTAATACATCTACAAGCAATATTGTGTACGTTTTATTCTACTACAATTATTTAACAGCTTTAGTTACCAGATACTTTACATTTTTGATGGAAAATATTACAAAGAATGAAACTTTTTAAATGTTTTTCATAGTTTCAGCTTTAAAATGTGAGGATTTACTGCTCATTTGAATAATTATGATTTCACAAAAAGCAAAGTGAAGGTGTTACTTTGGGTTGTGGGTAGTTTTGACAGCATTTCTCACTATTTTCTGAATTTTTAAAAGCTAAACAATCAATTGAACAATGGAGAACACAATCAGCAGATTGACCCATGAAATGAAAATAATCATTAGTTACTAGTCCAGCTCAACAACTAGAGCAGGGAAATGCTGCTTTACATTAATGCATGAGGAATTATAATCTGATGGCAGAACTTTACTGCTTTGAGTACTTTTACTTCAGTAACATTTTCAATGCAGGACTTTTACTTGTAATAGAGTAATTCTACGGTTTGGTAATAGTACTTTTACTTAAATAAATGATCCGAATACTTCATCCGCCACTGATTGTTGAAGATAAGACACACCGTATTTGCATGTTAAACTTCCCCACAAGAGTTGACGCCCGTTTTGTTTGCATCGTGCACAAAGACATGCGAGATACAAAATCCTGCTGCAGGTTTCATGCTAGACCCGCAAAAAAGACAGTGAAGAAGAAGTTCATTCTTCTTCTTCTCCTCTCAACTTTTCCCTTGATGTTGTTTTGTGGTTTTGATGTCCCTGTTTTTTGGATGTGGTCCCCTCCTTCTGGTTATGTGTTTTGCTCACTTTGAAAGAAAAGAAGCCAGTACGAGTTTATTTCTGCTCTCAATAAAAAAAAAAAAATTGTTTAAAGAATCTAAATATTTGATCAATGTGTCATCTGTCGGCTAACTCTGCAGCAGGAGGTCGTGTGTGTGTTATGCAGGGTGAGTCAGTGGAGACAAGAAACAACAGTGAAGTAACGTGAACTCATGCGATTGGCTGAAACGAAGACATGTGCACGAGACTGAGCAGATTGTGGCTGAATCGGTTTCCAGCTGTAATGAAGATTTACAGCAGAGAGAGATGAACGATGAGATGTGAGGAAAACTATGTGGGCTGGGAACCGGAGTCAACATGTACTGATTGATCGTCACTGAGTCACGCTCAGCTTCGTATTCATACAGTTTACACTCAGTCAGACCGACGCTGTCATGTTCATGTGGGCGGTGTTAGTTGTTAAAGGACCAGTGCAGCAAGATATAAGTTTTTGTTTCACTTCTAATGTCCTCCTGTTTTACATTCCTCTAAATTATTCCCCAGCGCTTTCATCACAACAGGAAATACTTAATTATGATTGTTTGTTTTGGTGACCGAGTGACTCAGTTAAAACGTTTTTATTTGCTATAATCACTGAATTGACCCTATTTGGGACAGATGTCCATATCAGACAGGCCTTTAATTCCTTTTGCACAAAACTGAAACTACTATGAAACAGTTTCTTTATTTTAAACAGAATAATACTAAAAAAAATGATCAAATAATATCAAATACACGTTATTCATTTGATCTAGCTCCGACAGACGGCTTATGTGCTTTTATTTTGAAGTAACACCACGACAACAACACGGTGCAGGATGAGACAAGTTAGCAGACAGAGAGCGATGGGCTTCACATGACAGGATTCACAACTTGGATTAATTTTTATGAAAAGCTGTTTCGATTCTTTTGATCGATGGACCCTTACAGACTGAAGGAAGATAAATAACCAGGGAACAGACACATTTGGACTTAATGAATTACTTAACTAACGCTTCTAAAGTAACGGAGGTCATCCCTTTTCTTTCCTTTCGTCTATTGTACCATGCAGGTTAGACTGGTCAGTCACTTAGAATTTGACTAGCTAGAAGCAGCTAAAGTGGGCGACCGCGCGGGTTTAAGAGGTTTTATACATCCAAGGAACGTCTATACAAACCAGACCAGGCGTTTAATTGAGGCAGGGTGTTTATTTGTTAAAATGTGTTCCCACACTAGGCCAGTAAAGGAGGGAGGTAGCTGGCTATTTGGGAATTGGCTTTTAATTGAAGTTTTCATCCCATCCATTCATCATCAACCGCTTGTCCTGTGTACAGGGTCGCGGGGGGGCTGGAGTCAATCCCAGCTGACATTGGGCGAAAGCCGGGGTACACCCTGGACAGGTTGCAGACAAACAACCACTCACATTCACATCTAAGGACAATTTTTCAAACTCCACACAGAAAGGCTGGGGCAACCGAGGTTTGAACCCACAACCTTCTTGCTGTGAGGCGACAGTGCTAACCACCGCGCTGCTTGGATTTTGAAATTGAAATTTTACGGTATTCAAAAACCTCTGTTCATGTGAACACACATCAGCATTGAGGGGATGAGTAGCAGCTCTTTGATGCTAAGACGGGCGGCTGTGGCTCAGGAGGTAGAGTGGATTGGCTATTAATCGGAAGGTCAGCGGTTCAATCCCCGGCTCCCCCAGGCTGCATGTCAAAATGTCCTTGGGCAAGACAATGAACCCTGAATTGCCCCTGCCGGCAGTGTGTGAATGTTAGTTTCTGTTTGAGCACTTAGGGTCAGTGTATGAATGTGTGTGTAAGTGTGAAAGCGCTTTGAGTGGTCGAAAAGACTAGAAAGGTGTTATACAAATATAGAGCATTTACATTTAACATGCTAACATGCTAATGCTAAGTAGGTATAATGTCAAAGATGCACTATAATATGAATGATGCATAACAAGCAATGATATGAAATCGGATACACTTCCTGTCTCCTAAGTGGGCGTGGTCACCTTGTCCTAGTTAAAAGTTAAAACAAATAGAAAACTTGTATTTCTTTGCTCATTTATACTGTAATTTTAACGTTTAATTCCTGTTTTCAGCCTAAAGTCCCTTTAAATTCCTGTTTATCAGGTTGGAAACCAACGTCAGCGGCACTGCAGTGAAACCAGACAGATGTGTGTGGACAGATTTTGCGAGAGTGTGTTGCCGGACAGAGAAAGGCCTCGAACAACGTTCATTTTCTCCTGATCTGTCTGTCTGAAAAATGCTATTTTAGTGTCAGAATATTCTGAAGATATGTGGCTTGTGAAAAATATTTGCTTCGGTGACTGTGAGTGTTCTGTGTGTCTGTGAAGATGTTGACCATTTTTGTTCAATGCTAGCATTTAGTATTAATATTACAATTCATCCTGAGGGAACCATGAACATCTGCACAACATTTCACAACAATCCAACAATGGTTAAGATATTTCAGTCTGGAGCAAAGTGGGCCGACCTCATGTGGCTGAAACCTTGAATAACGCAGAAAATTGTCTTTTACGCAAACTGAAAATGGAGCTTTTTAAAATTTTTCTCAGGTCATCACCTTAAAACAGAGTTATCATAACCCGATGAACCTCTGGGATAACGTAAATATTTGGTTTTGTTTGCAGTTTCAGCTTTTAACTGAAGAGCGAGAAAGGGGATTGATTTCAACAAACAAAGAAAAATTCAGTCCAGTGTTTATACAACACATGTTGCTTTTAAAAACACTCACTGTTCAGCAAAGTAGCAACACAAAACCCCAGATGTGTAATTTCAGACTGTAATGGTGGTAAATGGGCTAAAACATCACAAGTCTAGATGGGCTTCTTCAGGTTTGTTAGGTTTGTTTGTTTGGATGATTGATTTAAAAACCATGGCTATGATCATTTCACATGACATTTTGGAGAACTGTTGCGAGTCATATTTGAGTTCAAGATAGATCTTGTTATGTTTCAGTTATTTGAGGATGAGCTCCTTGAGACGAAGCTTCGAGTCTTCACAGGGAGATGAACATTAGTCTCTGGGTTACATTTACCTTTTAGTCCATCCATGACCTGATAACTGAATTTCACTGTTTGTGCTAAAGTCACTGCCAACGTTCCAGAAATGGAAGATATGAGAATATTTTGAGAGAGACTTTGCTTTAGGTGCTTTTAGAGTTGATTGTTTGATTTTTGGCCATTCAAAACTCTGGAAAGCCTCAGAGGAGACATGATTATCTCTATATTGAATCAGCTGATTGAAATGATGGAAAATCGTGGGACCCTTGAGGGCCCATAGACCTCATTTTGATTCTCACTATATCACCATAATGAAGTTTGACGTTTCTTTTCTCAACCAGCTTCTTAAAGCAAACACAGAATTTCAAATGAGAGATTTCTGTAATTGTGGGTTGGGCGTTTTTGAGGTTTAAACTGAACAGTATAAAGATAACGTGACTTTTTTTCTCAACATTAAATCTGCATTAACTTGTTTTGGGCAGCAAAAAAGTGGCGAACACAACTTTGACATGGCATCATCTTTTGAGATGATCCGGTGAACCAAATCCAGCTGTTAGAGAGCAACACGATCATTCATGTGGAGTCGTGTTTGTGTTTAACAGTCTCTCTCTTTCAGCTTTGTTTTTGGTCTCCACCAGCTCCTGAGGGAAATATCTGGCTCTTTAGTAGCTTAATGCGCCACTGTGTTCACCAGCTGGGCTCTAGCTGGCTGCTGTTTGCTGCTGAACAGGTTGTTTTGAGCAGCAAAGTGGCTGCCGGACAGATAAACGATGAGCTGGACATCGAGCTCCACAAACTAGACTAGTTTATCTGTGTTTCCCAAATCGACACATATGAGCATTTCCCATCAGGTGAACGGACATTAACTACGTTATGTAAGTCACATGACCTGCATCACATGAGATTAAACACATGGTTAACGTTGGGAAATGGCCGCAGTCATGGTTTGGGTTAAAGAAAGTCAATAATGGAAGTGACATGACATTAGTCAGTAGTGGTGTTTAATTTGGAAACGAACGATATCGGGTTTGTAATCGATATTCGCTGTTCTAGACGTTTTCCGTCCAAAAACAGCAGCCCTTTGCGTCAACAGAGACCCTCTGGCGGGCCGCCATCTTGGTGAGGTCGCCTTAGCTCTAAGTTTTGTTTCTGTCGTCAGAATGAAGAAGAGAAGAAGAGTTGCTTTGGAGGAGGCGGTCTTTATCGGCGTCTGCTGGCGACCCGTAGGAGCTACACAGACATAGGATATGTATGGATTTTGGAAGCTTTATGTTATTTGGAACGTGATTGTATGGAGAGAAATAATGTTTTCAAGATAAAAGTGAACATATAAACAGTAAATATGGCCAAAACATGGACATTTGCCTGGTATATTTTTGAAAGATTGTGTAGTAATTTTTGTATATCAGTTTCTTTTCATCAAATTTACAGTCGCAGTTGTGTTCCAGGTGTATTAAAAGATATTCAGGTGCATTATAATCTACCTTATGATGGTTTTGATGGTTTATTGCATTAAAATATATCTCCATGTAGTCTGTAATGGCACAATAAATATGTTAATGTACAATGGGGTTATATTCTTTAGCTTCTGACCTTTCAAAGGAGACCAGAATTATGCATACTAGGCCTGATGGTGGAGGAGACATTACTGAGTTTTAGGGTTTAACATTTACTTGGTTTCACACGGGACTTGAACGCCAAAGTCCAGAGTTTGGGTCGTAATAACAGGCTGCACAAACAACCTAAATTATCATTTCTCTGGTGAGGAGAGTCTCAGCTGAAAGTCACTGTAACGCTCTGTGAAGCCAAGCTGCAGATTCAGCTGATAATAATCTGGAATTCATCACTCTGACAGAAATGCTTCAGACTTGACAGTTTTCAGCGGCTTTAAAGCAAAAAACCAGCAGCCGGTTTTACCTTTGCTCTCCTTGGAGGTGCAGCAGCCTCCTTCAGGTCCTCCACATTTCTCCCTGAGGGTCGACACCTCCCTCTCCAGCCTCTCCACTCGCTCCCGTAGGGCGGCGAAGTCCGCATCGCAGCCACAAGAGCCTGAACCCGGACCCGATGGAACCAGTTTGATCTTATGGGTCAGGACCAGAGGAGAACCGGGAATCAGGTCGATTTCTTTACCTGAGAAACACAGAGATGAGCAGAGAGAATTTAAACTGGGAAAATTCGGATGCTTTTTCTTTTTGTTTGAGGAGCCAGCTCCGCTCGTACTGTACCAAAGTATTGTCTTCTCGTGCCACTTTATACTGCTGCTTCACCATTCAATGGGAAATGAAAGCTTAAGTTACTACTTGATTTACAAATAAAGTTTTTTTTCAGTGCAGCTGAGATGATAAGTTAATTGATAGAAAATTAACTGGCAGCAATTTTGATGAATAATGTTTTTCATGCAGAAACGTTGGCACTTTACAGAGGATGAAGATTTGCTGCTCATTTGAATTATTTTAATTGCTAAAAATTAAATTAATTTTTTGTTGGACAAATAAAAGGATTTGTGACGGTGTCACGTTGGGCTCTGGGTAACTGACGGCGTTTCTCACTTTTTCTGAATTTTTATAAACCAAACAATCAATCAATTAATGGAGAAAATAATCAGCAGATGAATCCATAAAGAAAATAATCATTAGCTGCAGTCTGATACAAAATAGTTCAAATTAAGCTCCACCAACAACAACAGCAGTAAAAATGTGAGTAAGAATAATCGGAATGATGGAATATATAACAATAATAAGTACTTTTACTTTTAATAAAACAACATTTTCCTGATTATATTTACATAAAGTGTGGTATTTTACTTCAGTATGATATCTGCATACTTTCACTGCTGCCAGTTCTGATGAAGTTGCAAGAAAAATGATATTTGTTACCAGTAGTTTTTCAGCATTATGATGAAATGAGGATGATAATAATAAAGTTTTTACCTCCCTGGCTGACATCCAATGAATCGCCCTGAGTGGCCCAGCCTTCGGAGATCACCACCTGTAACAACAGACAAGGTCAACTGTTGTATTTCTTTCTGTTATTATGCATTATTGGTGCTTTTTAAGATATATTATGTCACACCAAGCTCTTCTGAACGCAGCTTTTGACCCAAACACAACACCAGAATCATTGTGATCTCAGTTTCCCAAAATTCACTGCATGCAGAGCGATTGTTAAACACTAAATTTAGACTGTTTGTTGTGTATATACAAGGTAAATACATCACATGTGATTAGACAAAAAAAGTCAAAAACAGTATGTGACCCTACATAAACTCAATTAAGTAATATTTTTACTATAAAACTTGTGGCTTTTGGGATTTGGGGCTGGAGACACTGATCCCACCGAGGGGAAGTTAAGAAATGGTTCATACAGGGTAACTGTTAACCATCCATCTTGTGTTGAAACAAGTAAAAAGGTGTCTAGTTCCAGGGATGGATTTTATTAGACCAACTAATACATTTACCTAAGTACAGTTTCGAAGTACTTGTACTTTATTTTATGTTGCTTAATACTTCTTCACTACATTTATTTGCCTAAATGTGTTACTTTGCATTATTATTACAAAATAAATCAAAACTAACAAACTAGTAATTTTTTTACACTATTATTATTATTATTATTATTATTATTATTATTGTTGATTAAGCTACCCAGCAGCATATCCAGAAATGGAAATCCGCTTCGCCTGTACCAGCTGCAACATTAAAGTGTAATGCATCAATGCATCGCTAATTATAATCCATAATATAATGTAACATTGTTCTGAAATGGACCATTCTGCATAATGTGTACTTTTTCTTTTGGTGCTTTACATTTCTTTTGATGCTGATGTTTCTGTATAAAATATTTAAGGCAATACTGAGTAATATTTTTACATTTTACTTGAAAAAACATCTGATGACGTCATGGTTTGGGTTAAAGAAAGTCAATAATGGAAGTCCCATGACATCGGTCAGTAGTGGTGTTTAACTTGGAAACGAACGATATCGGGTTCGTAACCGATTTTCGCTGTTCTAGACGTTTCCCATCCAAAACCAGCGGCCCTTTGTGTCAACAGAGACCGTCCGGCGGGCCGCCATCTTGGTGAGGTCTTGACTTTTTCCACTGCCTGTTTAAGAGCAATTTCCAGATGTGAAATGATTTTTGACATTCAGTTAAGGAAACATGGGGAGCAGGTTCAGTTTAATTTTCACTTCTTGGATGTTGTCCTTAAATTCAGATGTGTGTGTCAGTCCAGAAAATAACCTGTGAATCACTTCTATGTCCAACTGTTCATCACAAACGCCCAATGTCTCACCTTGATGGAGTCCTGCTTGTTGTCCCGTGTTGTCCGTTGACCTCTGACCTGTAACTCCTGGGAGGTTGTTGGGGTCTGGAGGGCCGGAGTGGCCAGGAGGAGGACGAGGAGGAAGGAGGGGATGATGGGAAACATTGCTGGGGTCAAACCAGGAAAAAAAAGTCTTCCTCAGGATGTCTAGGGGAAAAAAAGAAAGGGAAAGATGCTGGACTCCTCTGGAAATCTGAGCTGATTGAAGTAGTTTGTGTGACTGAGTTGCAGCTGATTGCTCCAGAGTGTTTTAGAAGATGAACAGATTAATACAAGAACTGCAGGGGGAAAAGAGCAGATCTCTGTCAGCTGTTGTCACTTTGTTCCAATCAGACTCTACAGAGGTGATGGCAATTTGTTTTTCCTCCTGCCTCTCCTTTGTACTCCAGGGACTTTCCCCCCTGGAACAAAGATAGAAGCAAACATTTAAAACCCACCTTGAGGTTTCTTGTTAGCTGAGTAGACACCACTTTGGTCGCAATTAGCATAAATGGGGCCATTAGCTGTTTATGGGCCCGTCAGTGTAGCGTTTCAGCCAGTAAACCACAATGGAAAAAGAAACTTGGTCTGAGAGAGTAATTTGTTATCCGGCCACCTCACAGGGTGGTAGAACATGGAGCAGGGCTGAAGGCTGATCATTTAGTATTTCATGACATTATTCATCATGTTACATATTTATTGGTTCAGGCCCTCCTTTACAGGATGCAGGAGGGGCCCAAATAAATCTCAAGTGCACTTCACTGCCTGGTGGTCCGTCTTTGTCAGTGAAACCATCTTTAAAAGATTTTTATTCTGTTTGAGAAGGTAAACAGAAATATGAGAAAATGAGGTCACTTTAGTAACAGTTCATTTAACTAGCTTAGGTTACCAATTATTTGTTTTTTCCACAAGCTCTCTGACAGCTCTGCCTCTGATTGGCTAGTACTCCTTGCCTCTGTCTGTTTATATTTGGTATAAATTTAGGGTTCGGGTCAGTCTATCAGAGGCAGAGTAGAAAATCCACTGGGGGAAAAACCAATGCTGAGGTTACAGTTTAATATTTTTAAAATTTAAACTCTAATGGTATTTTTTAAGGTACCTGCTCTATTGTGTAGTCAACTATAGAGAGTATTTTGGGATTGTACTAATAATGAAACAGTTATGAGTTTAAAAGTGTGGGGAAAAATCTATAAAAGCCCCACAAAGAGCAAATTAAATTACAGGATAAAGATAAATATCACCACACTTAGAAAGTTAGATAATTTCCCCCTGACATTTCCTCCAGCACACATACAGTAGCTGAGAGAAGCCACAAATATGAGTCCAACCCTAAATGATCTAACCACCATATCTTCCCTGAGAGGTTTATAAGCAAAGCTGGTTAGTACTTAAGAAATCTACTGTGTCCTCCATCCAGCTCAAATCCTCTTTCAGCAGGTCTGAATGTGCAAACCAGCTGCTCAGAGTTCCCAGTGCTGAGCTGAACCACAACAACAGCATAACCTCATCTGGTCTGCTGGAGGACACGTGAACGAGCAATTTATTGGTTTGGGCAAAATTAATAAATATCTCTGAGGCAGACAGTAAACATACAAAACATTTGTAGTTTAGTTTCTTTCTGTCCTGTGAAGTTTTTTAATCTTTATTAATATGTTACTTTAAGAATCAATAAGGGATTCTGACAGGTCAATAATGCAAATAAAAATAAAACACGCAGTAACTAAGGAGTGGACAGCTAATCAATTCATAAAAAAACCCAATAAACAATTATACGCTACAGAAATACTCCACCACAAGCAACAGGTCCTGCATTCATAATTTTACTTAGATAACACAGCAGTATTTGCAGCAATATATGCTCAAACTATCAAAGGTAAAAGTAACCATCTTATGTGCCCTAATGGTAGATAATAACATGCCCTATAGGGTCCCCCTCCAGTGGAGAAAACATGATGCAAAACCCAGTAAAGTGCCCCTCCAGTGGAGAAAACGTGATGCAGAACACAGTAAAGTGCCCCTCCAGTGGAGAAAAAGTGATGCAGAACACAGTAAAGTGCCCCTCCAGTGGAGAAAACGTGATGCAGAACACAGTAAACATGATGCAGAACAAAGTAAAGTGCCCCTCCAGTGGAGAAAATGTGATGCAGAACACAGTAAAGTGCCCCTCCAGTGAAGAAAACGGATGCAGAACACAGTAAACATGATGCAGAACAAAGTAAAGTGGCCCTCCAGTGGAGAAAACGTGATGCAGAACACAGTAAACATGATGCAGAACAAAGTGCCCCTCCAGTGGAGAAAATGTGATGCAGAACACAGTAAAGTGCCCCTCCAGTGGAGAAAAAGTGATGCAGAACACAGTAAAGTGCCCCTCCAGTGGAGAAAATGTGATGCAGAACAAAGTAAAGTGCCCCTCCAGTGGAGAAAAAGTGATGCAGAACAAAGTAAAGTGCCCCTCCAGTGGAGAAAACGTGATGCAGAACACAGTAAAGTGCCCCTCCAGTGGAGAAAATGTGATGCAGAACACAGTAAAGTGCCCCTCCAGTGGAGAAAAAGTGATGCAGAACACAGTAAAGTGCCCCTCCAGTGGAGAAAAAGTGATGCAGACCACAGTAAAGTGCCCCTCCAGTGGAGAAAACGTGATGCAGAACACAGTAAAGTGCCCCTCCAGTGGAGAAAAAGTGATGCAGAACACAGTAAAGTGCCCCCCCAATGGAGAAAACGTGATGCAGAACAAAGTAAAGTGCCCCTCCAGTGGAGAAAACGTGATGCAGGGTACAGTTTTGAGGTATTTGTACTTTTCTTGAGTGTTTTTCTACTTTACACTTCTACTACATTGCATCACTATATATAAATATATATGTATATACTTTATTGGACTTTTTACTTCACTACATTTAGTTATAATTAGCTCCACCACATGAATGCATCAATAATTCTAATATACAGTATATATATATTATTCTGAAATTGGCCATTCTGCATTTATCAGTGCTTTTTAAATTTTGTCACATCAAGTACATTTCCAAGACTTTGGAACTTGTGTGTGACTTTTATTGTGTTTCTACTCTGTGAGTTTTACTTAATCACTTCTCTCCTTCAAACTGCTGGACCTCACATGTGAGAACCTGACTTTGTTTAAACTTTCCACACCCACATTTATTTTGTTGCTAATTTGACTTGACCCGACACAAAGAGGGTTCAGCATCTGCAGTTTAATTTGCATCTTTGTGTGGACCTCAGCCAGTTAGTGAGCCGGCTCTATAGACTTCAATAGGAACACTTAGCTTGTAAATACCTGCCGGAGACAGCTGTTCCAGCTGCTACGGTTAGAGCTCTCAGACACAGAAGGGTAATACAAACTCCCTAAACGCCCCATAAAAACTCCACACTTGCTCTTCACCTTTCTTTGTCTCACTGCTGCTGGTTTTCACCTTTCAGCCTTTTAATTCTGGCTTTCAGTAGCCAAATTAAACGTTCAAACACAAACTTGGCACACAATACCCAAACTTGGATCAGGTTAACGGCGACTGTGAGGAAGTGATAGCAGGAGGCACTCAGGAGGTGGGTGAAGTTGTAAATTACATTAGAAACATCTAACTCTTTCTTTCATTTCCTATACGCACAGTATGATTTACAGGAACAGACCAGTGTGATGGAATAAAGGCTTCTCTGGTTGTGGCTGTGCACATGATGAGTAGGTAAAATTAGTGCTGCACACATTTAGCATTGACTGTTAGACGCATAATGGAGAGGTTAACAAAAAGAGAGTCTTTTTTTATTCCACACATTCTTCTTCCTCTTTGTCCACACCTGGTGCCTACATTACCCACAATGCAACTTGATTTGAGTCAACTTGAGTCGACTGTGCAGATTCAGGTGTGTTAGCAGCGGCTGATGCAGCGTGTAATCTGCAGCAGAGATGAGCAGCGAGCGACAGAGGTCTGGTGAGCTCAAGCCTTTTAGCTCCACAACAGCAGATTTGTTTGATTTTCAAACTTCACTCAAGTTTTTTTCCCCATATATGTCGTATAACTCCCCAAAACTTAAGTGCTCCTTTAACAACATTAATTCTACGTGTATTTTTGGTGTCAAAGTTATTAGTGATGGCAGGACTGATGCACTTGCTGAGGAGCCAGACGCTGTGAAATCCTTCACAGACGTCTCCAGGCGAAGGTCACGTGGACAACGTACAAAACTATGAAATCATTTGGAGGAGAAAAGCTCCGTCTCTCACAGAGTTTGTGGGTTTCACATAAATCTGCATTGATTTTCATCTCATCTGCTGCCACTGCATTAAACGCTGCAGCACTGACACTTCAACATATGTATTCATGCAGCAGCCTCGAGATGAAGTGGATGCTGCTGAAGCCACAGACTCCTTGATGTGAAATCTGTACTTTGCTTTTCCATATAAATCATCTTAAAAGGGCAATTTGGTCTTTTCTTTCTAAAATGCCTGGAAACCTACAAATATAAATCTTATTATAACAAGTCTTAATGTGCCAACAAGGTTTTTATGTTTCTTCTTCTTGTTTCACATCAGACTGAAAAAATATTCACGTAACCTGCCAAATGTTTTTAAAGAGACACTAACAATATAATTGAATACTGAATCGCACTTTTTATGACTTCATAAAGACAAAATCTTTCAATACTTGCCAAAACTTTAGGTTTCTATTCAATTCATTCATCATCAACTGTGGTGCTGAAATTAGGGAATATTTTCTATCATTCAGATAAAATAAACATTTTCAAAGTTCATAAGTTTTTTGTTGAATTATTCAGAATATTAAACGACGTTATCACCATTTTTTGTCTAGATTAACTGATACAGAAAATACAGAAACAGGTGAGGAGTTGAAAACAAAAGATATTCAGTTTCACATGAGACACAGAAAAACAGTGAAACCTCACAACTGACAAGCCGGAATGAGGAAATGTTTGACAGGGATTAATCAGTAATCAAAAGCTGACAATTACTTTTTTCTCAATCGGTCAATAATTTACTTGTGCATGCTGATGGAAAATAAATGGAATTTAAAATCTCTCTCTCCGAAATGAAACAAATGAAAGATGCAGAGACAAACATTCAAACAGCATCTTACCTGCTCAGAGCTGAATTGACTTTCCCTCTCGGTCGTTCAAGTCTTTCTGTCCGGCTCTGTGAAACTCTCATTGATGGACCAACAGGAGCAGAAGGACGGAGAATGGACAGAGAGGGAGAGAAGGGAAAAAAGAGAAAGAAAGAAAGAAAGAAAGAGAGAGAGAGAGGGAGGAGAGCAGTAAAGTTTCCTCATACTTGAAGAATTTTTCCTCCCTCTCCGTCTCTCTCTCTCCTCCTCTCTTTCTCTCTGATGTAATTCTATGTGCTTTACAGGTCCCTCCTGGGTGGAGGATTTGCGATGGAAAACATCTGAATTTTTAGATGTTTTCAGGGGAATGCAGGGGCCTAATATATTTAATGTGTTTTGAAGTGCTCTCCGTCCTCTGCTGGACATGACATTAGAGAGACGGTCCACTCTCCTTCTCTCCGTCTGACTCTTGCTTGTCGCACCGGTTCATATTCTGATGCTGTGCTGACAAACCTGCTCTCCATTAATTGTCAGTGAAGCAGCTCTAAGATCTGACATCACACAAACAGACATTTTGGCTGCCGCCTTCAGTCTTGTTTTGTTCAGGGAGGGGATGTGCAACAGATCTCTAACGTAGGATGGACATACTGTTGCTGTAGGAGGTTTGGATGGTCTTTGATAAGCTGAACCAGAATCAGGATGACAGGATGTAAAAAATGCATTGCTTCAAATTTTTTTCAATTAATAAAAAATACACTTTGCAAATATAAGTTATTCACTGTAATATTTGTATAAATAAACAATATTTAAAGCTACTTCAGAACAACAAGTATAAACTTAAATGTCGTGTCCTGAAGATTTTTTTATCTTTCTTATTTTTAATTAGGCAGCACTAGTTGGCAATAGGCTAGTAAATAATGTGCATTGTGCATGAATAGTGAGAGTAAAAAAACATGATTGGTTGATGTATGAAGCACTTTTGCAAACCCGTCTGCACGAGATAACAGTTCTAAGAGAAAACACAGTTTTGCACATTTAAAAAAAAAAAAAAATTAAACATTAAACCCAATTTAAACCAAAGGTGTCAGCTAACCGATGGAGGAACTTGTAATTTACGTCCACAGTATAATGTCTCTCACCTTCTCCTGATCCGCGGCATGACCTCCTCTGAATCGCCAGGCTCATCCGTCTTGCCCCGAGCCAAAGCTCCTCTACTTGACCTCTGAACTCTGTCTTTGATCAACAGACAGCTTTAACCTTTTCAATCCGCTTCACTCAGTTTGAACAAGACAAGATTTACTAGAAAGCTTCTGCCTCTGAAGAGAAAAACTCTGAAGAAATGAGAAACAGCGGTAGATGTTCCCGTTAATCCCAAAAGAGCCATTTCAACACTTCAAACCCAAATGTTTATTATGTGCAGAATATAGAGCCAAATCACTTTTCTGAACCTCAGTGTCGGCAAAGAAATCGAAACCTGAGTCCACATGAACAAGGTGGTCTGAGACCAGTTTTAAAGGCAACACAATAATCAAAGATGACGAGGTGGACACAGCAAATAACAGCTCACACAGTATGTAACAGAATATTTATCAGTGGTGGAATGTAACTGCATACATTTATTCAACTATTGTACTTAGGTACAACTTTGACAAACTTTAATTTAATGGTTCTGTTTACTCCACTGCTTTTCAGAGGTAAATATTGTACTTTTTACTTTATTACATCTATTTTACCTTTAGTTATTTGCATAAAAAACACGTATGCTTCTATGATATGACGCAATACTATTAGTTAAGTACCCAGTGGTGTAAAAATCTAAACTGGCTCCACAATGACTGTAATGTAATATTCTATAATAATATAACACTGTAGAAGGAGCCAGAGGACTTTAATTTTAAGTTTGCTGATAATAGTAAAAGCCTTTTAGATAAATAGTTGACCTCATTAATACGAGACGGAAATTATGTTGTCAAAGCAGCCAGATACACAAAAAAGCAATGAGTACAATGTAAACGAGTACATAAATACAATAATATCAAATCATTTAAATATAATTAAATATTAAACAAGGAACAAAGTGATTACAGTAATACACTTATTTGTAATGGACCATGGTATTTCTACTTTTACTCAAGTAAATGATCTGAGTTTTTCTTCCTGGGGACTCGGAGGATGAGCAGAAGGATGAAATGTCTGACCTGAGAGTCTTTCAGACCTGTTGGTTGTTGACTCAAACCAATCAGGATCAACTTTACAACCCGACTCTAAACTCTGAATGACCTCTGCCACATAAAACTCATTCTGCTGTCTCTTTAATCATTTTCTCATTTTGGCCTTTTGCTTCACACTGCACTGACGAGATGGTGATTATTATGTTTACTCCTCATTCGTTAAAACAGTTCCTCGGGTTCTTGTCAGCTGTGTTACATGCTGCGGGCTGCAGTGCGAGATCCAGACTGGTGCAGGCTCACTAATCAGGGGCCGAAGGCCAATCAACTTTACTACCAAGTTTACTGCCTGTCCCTGAAGCCTGACAGACCTCCAGAGTGGATGAACACTCACAGCTCCCTGTGGGCCGCTCATAGACGGTGGCTGGCACGCCACGCTGCATACTTCCCTCAATGTGAGCATTGTTCCTGTCACTCACTAAGCACCCTCAGGTCCGACTTCTACACTTGAAACTATTATAATCTCTGAGTCAATCTGTAAAATTGGATACAGGAATGTATCTACACGTAATATTCCCAAATATTCCCTGTATTCATTCTGCGTGAAGCATTTCAGTGAAAAAAACTTTTAATAACAAAACTGAATCAAAATAAATGTTAATCTAGAGAGAGAGAAGGTTTTTATTAATCTACATCTTGAGTTTGTATTATTCTACTAATTAATGTTGTGAAGTGTAAAATCCTTTCTTCTTTCTTCATTGAACACTCAAGTTCATACAATCAAAAAGGCTGCAGATAAATGCCACAATTTGAGCAGCAGAACATAGCAGATACATTTAAATACCCCCCCCCCCCCACCACACCAACACCAAAAATATAAAAAATTGAACAACAAAATAAAACCAAGGTGAATAGACACCTGTGAATTGCATATTCCTACCATACACCTGCATATTTTGTTTGACTTTAAATGTGAACATCTCAAATTCAAAAAAAATCTACATTCTTGTCCTATAAAATAAATATTAAGAAATATTCTCATTTCGCCAATTATGAAACAAACTTGGCATTTCATTATTTTTGACAAAACAGACATCAATTATAAGCTCAAGATCAAAATGTTAATGTAAAAAATAAGTGAAAATGTCAGAATCTCAGCAGTTTTGATGACATGAACTGAGAAATAATTAGCTGATTTTCAAAGGAATCTACAATATTTACGATTTTCTGTGAGGCATTAAGTTGATGTTGATGCCTGAAACGGTCACTTGGTCACATTGGCACCTAAAACCACCAATAACTGCTATAAAGTAAACTTATAAAGTTATGTCTACCTCATATCCGGGAAACAGGGGTTTAGGCCCAAATTGCAGACATTGGAAGCAGAGCAGGTAACTATAACGTGATTTGTCAACTTAAACAGGTGAAACTTACAGCTGCAGCAAAGTTAACGGTCAAGAACAAAAGCAAAGTTATCCACAACAGAAGCAGGTGACTTGTCCACATGTCCGACAGGAAATATAAATCCAAAAACATCCAGAGGAAACATGGGGGGTAACGCGGAAAGCCAAACAACCACAGCGTAAAACAATTAACACGCAGTGAGTGAGAGACGGACAAACACACAAGTGAAGTGAACATATTGTGAAAAAATGAACAGCCCAGGCTTTTATTTGCTTTAAACACTGAACTCACCCTGCCTGTATCTGGGACATGCATCTGTTTAAGACTTTAATTCCTTTGGCACAAAAGTCTTGCTCAGCAAAGACGGGTAAATGGGCTACTATCAAATTGTTTTCTTTAACCATTATGAATATAACTTGCAAAAAATGTGTATTTTTCCATCTCTCTTGTTTACCATGCTTGTAAATCTAAATTATTTCTGTAAAATCAACAAATCAGCTTGATTGAATTGCAGAGAATGATGGACAGCATGTTGATGAAACTTAATATTTATATGCGTGTGCTCGGCAGGTGGGCTTTAACAGGTTTCATACATCCAGAGAATGTCTTTAAAACAACAGAGCAGGTGTCTAACTGAGACCTGTGTTTATTTGTCAAAGCGTGCAGCCACGCCAGGCCAGTAAAACGGACACGCGTCTAATTGGGACAAGGCTTTAAACCCACCAATCAGTGAGACACAGGAAGTAAAGCAAGACGAGGACACGAGGGGCAGAGCAACTACGAAGTCAAACAGGAAACATGAAACACACACGCACCATTTCAGAACCGTGACAAGAACTTTTGCAGGTCATCTTTAACTGTCAAAAAGAAAGAGGAGGTGCTGACAATAAGCTCAGGGACAAACCCCTCAGATGTTGATGCTTTAAAGAGGCATTAAAGCGAGCGAGCTGGTTGTGTATCCAGCAAAAATAAACCAAACATACGAAACCTCAGAGTCTGGCCAAAGCCCTCACAACGCGCAGCTATTCTGTCTTCTTGTAGTAATTTATTTGTTTCCTGTTCTCTGCATTTTCTCTGGTTAAAGCTTTGATTATGTTTCCAAAGCTGTGTAAACTTCAACAAAGCCGCCGAGTTCATTCAGATCATTTTATATAAATCAAAGTCTGTTTGTTTCCTTGCTTCGCTTCAAAACTTTTTTCTCATACATTTCTTTGCTTGTAATTTGCAACATTTGTAAAAGTGATGCATTCGTCTTTGTGATTTGTTCAGAGTTGTGCCGATAAATCACAACACTGACCACCTTCTGTCTCAATAAATGAATTATTAACAATTTATAACATAGTGATGGAACCTCACGGAGATTCACTGTGTCCAAATAGGGTTATTGTTCACCCCTCTACACATGTGCAAAGATTACTGAAGTTATTCAGGCCAAATCCAACACTTTCTATGTACAGACAGTTGGTCTGACTGTAATGAAACCTTGTGTTTCCATGGAGATGGACCACAGAGTTCATCCTCATCAAGGCAGCTGCCGTCAGTCAGTTGACCGAGCAGGCGGGTAGAAAAGAAAAGGGCCTGGAGCCAATCCCAGCTGCCATCGGGCGAAAGGCGGGGTACACCCTGGACAGGGTCACACCTAAGGACAATTTAGGGTCTGTTTACAATATTATTGCTTTAATTAAAAACTGATTGCCTCCTCTTCCCATTCCCGGAGTTCGCTTCAACTTAAGTGCAGTGCAGAGTACATTACATTCTGAGTCAGACTAAGGAAACCGGATATATTTTCCTAAACCTAACAAAATTTTGATGTTTAACATCTTTAATCACTACTTTTTTTTGCCTAGCCAGATGTTGCATATTTATTATTGCGCGTGCACATGCATGAAGCGATCCTAAAGGGTACCAAAGGCGTTACAAAGCAACGCTTGAAGGGTCTTGACCAAGTTTGGAGTTGGGAGGACAAGGTATAAGGTATATTTCATTTTCATATTACAACAGGGTTGTAAAAAGAAATGCTGTTTACAGTTCCTCTTCTTCTACAAAGCAGACAATATTTACAAAAAAAAGGTAAACAATAATTAAATTGGACAGAGCAGTGCTGAGGAGGAAAATGAATTTAGGAGTCTCATAGCCTGGGAGAGAAAGTCTGGTGGTGCGGCAGCAGAAACTTCTGTATCTCTTCCCAGAATGCAGCAGGGTGAACAGGCTGTGGCTGGGTGGGTCCTGTCCTTTAGTGTCCTTTGGGCTCTGTAGGTTCCTCACCTCACAGATATCACTGATGCTCTGGAGATGGGTACCAATGATCTTCTGAGCAGTTTTAATCACCCTCTGCAGAGCCCTCCGGTCCTGGGCTGTGCACATCCCATGTTAGTGATGTTTCCAGTCAGGATGCTTTCTGTTGCTCCTCTGGAACCTGAAACTGTTCACCTGCTCCTCCTCAGCTCCACTGATGTAGACAGGAGTTTGTGTCTTTAACTCCTTCTTCCTAAAATCAATGATCAGCTCCTTGGTTTCGCTGACGTTCATCCGGCCGATGATGATGGTGTCGTCTGCAAACTTTACAACACAGTTCTCTCCATGTTGGGTCTCCAGTGTTGAGCACTAGAGTGGAGGAGGTGAGTCCGCCAATCCGTGCTGACTGATTCGATTTGTTCTGAATGCAAACCTGTGAGGGTCCGAGCTGGCTGGGATGTTTGCAGATTTTTTAGATTTTAGACAGGAACTATGGTGACTGTCTTGAAGCAGGTGGGAACCCTCTCCTGGGACAGTGAGATGTTGAAAATATCAGTAATAACATCAACTAGCTCAGGTTTTTAGTGCAGGAATGTTATCAGGCCCGGCTGATTTACTCATATTCACTCTCAGCAGGACTCTCCTCACATCTGCTGTGGATCCTGACAACGCCGTCCGATGGTGGAGTAGATTTTACAGCTGACTCCTTGTTGAGGAGATCAAAGCGAGCATAAAAGGTGTTATGTTCGTGTGGTAACGTGGTCTCACACACCGCTTCTGTAGCCAGCCATGTTTTTGATTGCCTCCCACAAATCTTTGGTGTTGTTGGTGTTGAGGTCTCTCTCCAGTCTCTTTGATCCCCCAGCTTTCAGTCTCCGATGGTGTTGTTGCTCTTTTTGGCCCTCACCTCTCCATTCACCCCGGCTTTCTTGTCAGGGAATGATTTTATCACCGCATTATCAACACATGCCGATGCATGGTGTGAGGGCTGAGGTGTTGGCCATGCAGGTGAGTCCATCTACTCTCTCTCCCATCGTTCCTGTCTCTCTCTCTCTGCAGCTTTCACTGTCCAACAAAGGAAAATATGCGAGAAAGTAATAATCAGTAATTAATTAATCAATGCAGAACTAATTAATTACACTGACTGTTACCTGGAGCCAACCTGTCACCAGTCTCTGAGCAGCTTTGACTCTGTACTAACAGATATCTTTGTGTCCGTGTGCCTGAGAGGATTCATGGATTATCCTTATGTCTCTCAGAGAGTACAGAGATAATCACCTCAACTACTAACTTTAACTACTGACCACAAAAGCCTTTAGTCTGCCCCCGTAGACTCATCAACAGGGCTTTCATGGTCTCTATGGGAGCCCTGAAATGCCTCAGAAACCAGGAACACATGCATGATGAAGCGAAGGCTAATTGCACCATATGCGTTATGAGGCTCGCCAAGTTGAGTCCGTGGGAGCGAAAAACAGAGCGAGAGCTTGGCCGGCGAATAACATGAGCATGGAGCTCGTAAAGCTGGAAAATGCTAATTGAGGTTGACACCTATGCCTTGATTGTTCTGTCAATTACTCTGACAGACGTGGTGTGTGTGAGACCAGGAAACCATTTACAATGTGGGTAATTTATTTATTTTTTCCACTGTGGCTTCAGTCAGCTTCTCAAACTAAGTGTGGACCTCTGCATTATGAGTAAGTTACTTTAATAATTTAATTCTAATAATTAAGTGGCTATAGTGGTGCAATCCCTGGCATCTTCCTGATCACAGCTGGTGAATAAATAATGTATGTGACTGCTAAATATATAACAAGCGGACAAGAAAACAGAAAACTTTATTCAAAGTTGGTCTGTAGATCTAATTAAGAAATTAATCTGTTTTATTTGATTAAGTTGTTTCTGTTTAGAAAAAAACAGAAGTCCTCCAGTGCCTCTCCAGAAAGACATTAGTCAGCTCGTTATGAGTGCAGTCTACTGGGAGCAGGAAGAGAGTTGAGAGGTCGCTGGTTGAATTATCAGCAGTCTGACAAGCTAAATAGCCGGTTCTCTCCGCAGAGTGGCAGCCCGAAGTGCTGCTGCTGTCACACACAGCAGACTAACCCTAATGTGAGGAAACAGAGGTGGCGTTGAGGTTTTCCAGGACTAACCAGGAGTTACACAAACACACACACACACACACATGCTGGCATGATTCACACACACACACACACACACACACACACACACACACACACACACACACACACACACACACACACAGAGGGAACAAGAGCATTAATATATACACAGACAGGCAACATGCAGACACAAGAATTCACACACAAGTATGGACGTATGAAAACAGACAGTACACATGTACAGAAAATCACACATCATACACTTTAAATAATATTAAATAAATCATATTTACAGACACACACACACAGAACACTAAAGAGTTTTGAAACTGGAATAACTGGTGGTTTGAGGTCCCCCCCCCAGTTTGAATTATCAAATATCTACTCTAAATACTACATAACCCATGATCCTTGACAGTCTCAGGCAGAGCCAAAATCACTGTATCGTCGCAGTTACGGTTACACTGCATCACAGTTGCAGCATTTAACCAAAACTGACAAAGAATCTGAAAATTCAAACTGCCAAATATTTAATTAGGTTTTAGAAAATCTTAAACTTTAGTTTCCCGGAGTGTCTTAAAGTGCACATGAAATTGTCTATAGAAACAATTAACGACGGCGGACTTTTAAAGCTTTTTTCATAGGTCATGCAGCACTTCAGGCCCCTGTTACCAGGAAAACATCAAGTTGCAAGTCAGCTTCTTGCATAAAAAATCAAATGAAACTTGCAGCAGACCGCAGCAAACATGCTCACTTTGGTTGCAAAGCAGAGAAACAAAACTAAGAGCTAATTGTTGTGCAGTCTAATTTTAACATTTTTTAGGATGCAATTACTCCGACCTGAGTCATTTCCTCTGTCCAGCACACAGATGTTAAACCTGAGGGCTAAGTATTTTTAGGAGGACAATGTCATCATTTCTGTCTCTGGTCTTTTTATTTCTAAAGATTTCAACCCCAGAGCTGATCCCCAGAGTCCCATTAGAGGCAAAGTCAAGACCCCTGTTGACTTCATCAGAGAGCAAAGAGATGAAGCGATGAAGACGAAGAGGAGGGGGAGAGAAATCTGTCAGACTTGTTTCATTTTGAGCCAAAAGCACAGACCTCTCTGCTTTTGACAAATACTGCATGAGTGTGAGCAGTCAGCCAAATTTAGAGTTTATGTGCATGGACTGAATGAGTGTGTGTGCTGTTCACACACATTAGAAACCGCTCCTTTCTTTGTCCTGCGGGCCATGGTATATGCATAAAACAGGCTATCATGGCGTTTCCCTTATGTCATTCTGTGTGCAGTATGTGTGCCGGAGCAGGTGGCAGGTTGTTGCATTCGTCAGCTATAGCTTGTCAGGGTCATTTACTCTGAAGGAAACAGTCCAGGCCACCCTTCATTTGTTTATTTAGTTGTCAACGTGCAATTGAGGAAAAGATCCCAAAGGATTAATATATCAGTAAAAGTTGAATTTAATAAATAATCAAACCACCAGACACAGGCTAATGTAGAAATCCTGAATGCTTGGCCCTTTGTCAACCTCTGTTTTTTTCTGTACTCGTCATCTTTTGCGTCATCAGTTGCGATGCACACAAGTTACAAGTTACAGTACACACAAATGTGCATTTTGCTGGACGGTTAAAATTCCTGGAAGCATTCCTGACATGCCAATTTCACAGAGGATGCATTGCTTGGCTGCACAACACCAACTATTTTGTGTGATGAAGCCATCATCCTGGAGCCGGCCGGTGGCTCTGTACTGGGGATTCAGGGCTCTGTTTTAACAAACTCTAATCACATGATGTGAAGCGTGTGTCGCAGTTGCATTTGGGGCGTGTCCAACTCCAATGTTGTTAGTTTAGCAGTGGAAAAAATGGTCAGTTTGCCATGTTTCAAAAGAGTTAGTCACGGGTATGTTTTGGGCATAACATGGAATAAACCAATCAGTGTCATCTCTCATTCCCTTTAAAACTCAGGTGCGCCTGTACCTTTGCACATTGCTACTATGATGGTGGATGAATGGCGCGTTATTTAACCCATCAGATGACAGACTGAACTGCAGACTCACAGCAGAGAGGGCTGAACGTGATATAAAAACTGTCTCTGATCATGAAGCCTAATGCTCCTCTGTGGTTTTTCAGTGAAGCAGACTGGAGTCTGCTAACAGAGACAGACGCTGTCTCTTCTATGAAACGTCTGGATCCTCACTGCGCTTCCCTATTAGAAACTATGATGAACCGGTCGTGCGTCACGTCGCTTTCTCTTCCACTGGTTTCTTTATTATGTATTTTATTGATGTATTTTATTGATGCATGTGCACAGTGACATGAGAGGACAGAGGAAACTTTCCAGAAGAAAAAGAATTCAATTTTTTAGCATCTGAAATAATTTAGACGCTCTGATGGAGCTCAGGATCGATCAGGAGGACGTGCAGTGTGACTGTATGAACTGGACTGTTAGACTTTTTGAGTGTGTAGAAGAATCATAAATTAACAGCAGATCCTGTCGGCGAGTCGGGAGATTTTAATAATCAATGAAATTACCCTGCTATGCCTCCTACGAAAATGCACACAGTGTGGGCGTTTGCCATGAAAATTACAACTGTGGTGGTTTGAAACTAGCAAGACGAGCAAGAATGTCTCAAACTGTCAACAGAGTTCTGTGTGCTCGTGACATTTCAAGTTCATTCGGTCAGGAAAGTCTCCTCAAGTGGTAATGAACCAGCCATGCGTACCTGTACAAACAGGTAGCTATTGAGGCGCAATGTTCATTTGCAGGCCGACTGTGGTGGGACACGGCAGTTTACTCCTTCCTCAGTAGTATACTTGATGGAAAGTGGAGGGAATGAGTGAGGAAGTCATTTGAATAGAAAATAGCCCACAGAAGAGGTGAAGTCATTATGACAACAGAGGAAATAGGTCATTAGGTTGAGGAGAGGAGAGTCAATTACATCAGCCCAGTCATTAGAGGAGGGGGGCTGACCGTAAGAGAGAAATGGCTAGAAGAGCTTCAGACAAACTAAAATAAAAGAAGAGGGGGAAAGTCATTAGAAGGGGAAAGTAAAGGCTTGTAAAGTCTGTTTCCTGTGTGTCTTGGCGAGTGTTTGTTAACGTGCAACCAGCAACCAGCTGGTCAGCAGGAGAAATATCTCCTCTGTGTCCTTTCTTTTTCATTAGACCTGACGTTAGCGTTCGTAGAACCATGGCAGGAGTTAAACATTTGATCCATCCAGGCAGACAGCAACAATCTGTGATATCTTGTAAATACCAAGCTGCTGGACAACTGGTAAACAAACAGAGTTTACAGCTACGCTAGCAGGGCTGTGCTTTACATAAATGCTAATGTCAGCATGCTAACATACTGACAATGCTAACATGTTCTTTTTGGCAGGTATAATGTTACCCTGTTCACCACCTTAGCTTTGTGTGTTTGCATGCTAACATTGGCTAAGCATTAATTTAGGTTGGCCACACGTTCTCTTTATGGGACCTATAAATACGTCCAGTAGGATTTCTAAATTGCCCAAAATGCCCCCGATCATTGCGTGTGTTTTTGCTGCTTTGACCTTTCTCTTTAGGTCCCGCCTTCTCGCACGCCACCATTGGCCGGTCACGTAGGCCTACACATCCTTCACGCAAAAACATTAGTTTTTGCAGGTATTTGGTCACAAACCAAAGTATTGGAGAAATTGAAATTGTCAGACAGACATTCCTTGAGCTATGCATGACTAAAAAATACAGTCAAGAAACGTAGTGCAGGGGAATTAGTTTTTTACAAACTGTAAGAATTTGGGTGTATTGAAAAAATAATAGTGGCCCGTCCTTTATGAGTGAGAGGGGCTTGAGACAGTAAGAACCTTCAGTCAGAGTGATCACTGTGGGATTTACCTCTCAGCAGAGTTCATATGAAACTGAAAAGCCGCTCTGTGGCTGGTGGTTGAGTGTGTGAGGTATCCCGACTTCCTGTGTGCTGTGGCGGATAAATGACTCACAGTCTCTCCTAAATTCAACCACAACACCACATCTGAGCAGCACATTAGGAACCTGCAGTGTGAGAACGAGCGTTTGTGTACTCTGACAAATGCAGACTTTTATTCCTACACACCAACAGTTTCCTCTGTGTCTGTGTGTGTATGTGTGTATGTGTGTATGTGTGTATGTGGGCGGGCGTTAGTACTAATGTTGCAGTAACATAAGTCTGTTTACATAGTCACATTGTGGGGACTTGTTTTCCTTATGGGGACAAAGTGCAAGTCCCCACAATGTAAATCATTAAATTTTGGGGTGAAGACTTGGTTTCATGTTAGGGTGAGGATTAGCTTGAGGTAGTAAAGAATCTGAATGTATGAAACACATCTGAGACCCTGAGGTTTGTTTAAAGTGATTTTTTTGCATTGCACATCAGTTTTTTAATCTCTAGTCTAAATTTTCCAAACAAAATATCAAATGAGGTCAGCCAGTTAGCTCTCCAGTGCCTGGACAGTTAATGAAGCTCGATGAACTGAAACAGGTTACAATACCTCACTTCCGACAGACGGCCATTGACTACGTGACAAACATTTCTCAGAAGAAAACTAGTAAGTTGAGCTTTGAGTTGAGATTATTTTGTCAAACATGATAGTTTTTTTGGTGTATAATTAAAGCTAAACTGCTTTGTTAGACTTCAGTGTTTTGATGAAGATAGCATTTATTTTCAATTCTATAACCACTGTGTTTACTTAGTCACGAGAAAAGTGTCTAAATTAAACTGTCCAGTGTAAAAACTGTCAGCTTTTCAGAAAGACAGAGGAAATAAACCCAATCAGCCACGTTCTTGTGCTTTTGTAAATGTGTAAATGAAACTGTTTTACAGTTAACATGACCTTTGGGTTTCTGGGTGTCCGTGTGTATTGTATTATATACAGTATTAGTAGTAAAGGTTCCTTGTGTGTTCATTCAAGTGAAGTTCATGAAGGTTGATGAAGTAAGTGAGTCACACTTGTCCTTTTGTGTCTTTTTATGAGCATGCAGCAAGTATGAATGTTAAAGGAGGTTATAGTCATTTGTTTAGAGAAGGTGGACGCTTCAGGTTTATAAAGGAATTTATACCCTAAAAGAACATTTTTACATTAACAAGGTGTTCACTGAACACCACACACACACACACACACACACACACACACATCAGATTACAGTGAAGGTGTTATGGTACCATTATGTGTAAACAGCACTGCAGCTGAAGGGAAATTTACCTGTAAGTACAAAAAGCTTCTTTGAAAACTTATATTTGAAAAATGACAACACTCACTCAACTCACTAACAAAAATAATCGTCTCTCAGACGGAAGCCAGCGCCCATCATTCACTTCAAAGAGCCGACTAGTTTGTGACAGACACCTGTCAGTGTTCAATAGTTTTTATCACATTGATTTTTCTGATAAGTTTGGTTTCAATTAGTTATTGAAAAGGAGGGTTTCACACCATGATTGACAGCTGAGCCATGCTCACGATTGGGTCAGCCGTGTGCATGGGCGGGACCTCGATTCCACGGCTCCAACCCTGATCGCTACTGCACGGACTCTGGCGCCAAATTATGTCACAGCGCAAGATGGAATCGTCCGTATCCAACATATTTTGGCCTTAATTTTGTACAGTGGGAAGAACTGCAGGCGTGAAGCCAGTATTCTAGGGGGGCGTGGCAGTGGAAATGGCGTTGCCAGATGTGTGTTACTGAAAAGGTGACATTAACTGGGCCTTTTTTGTGGTCTTCACTCAAAACAATCTTAGCCCCATTTTTGAGGAGGTGAACATGACAGCTTATGACAAAGTTACAGAGGCTCTGCAGACAGCCGTAGACCTGCACCTTGACACAAAAGGCCTAATTCATAGTTTTCACGTGACGTCACATTCCAACTTCTGGATCAGAAGTGCCCAACACCTGCCGTTTGTGTTCATCTCTTTCGTTTTCTTGAGTTGAGAGGCGATCCAAAACACATTTAACTGCGTCTCTACGGGGGGAGGGGGGGGCTGTTGTTTTGGCCTCCAGGTCACCGCGCATGTCACGTGACTGAAAACTATGAATTGAAGCTTTGTTGTCTCACACAGATGTACATGCACATATGCAACCCAGCCGTAAGTAGAGTTAGTGGTAAGTTGTTTGTTTTTTTTAAAGCCACCAAGTGGAAACAAGCTGATTATCTGTATAAAGGTTTGGTGTGTCACGCGCCCGTCCACCTTACTTCTGCCTTGCTACATCAACACTACTTCCTGGGTTGGCACTGAACGTTGGCAGTGGACGTAAACTGTGCACTGCAGAATTGTCCAATATCAATATAATTCCTAAACTGTGATGATGCAACCACATATCGAATGGCCCTCATAAGCATTATACACACACGCGCATTTACTGTTCACACATGAACAAACATACAACTCTCTGCCTGTGTGTTTGCATGTGTTCCCCAAACTGCCAGCTGCTGTGAAATATGACGGTCCAGACTGAGAATCTATTAGAGACGAGGGGATCCAGCTCGCTCCGCGTTCCCTGTACGAGTCCAATACTAAGTGACTGCAGCATTACCTCAGGAGGGATCAGGTTTTCATTAGTGTGTGTAGCTTATGTACAACAGGGCCTTCAGGACCTGTCTGTCTGTCTGGCTGCACGGCTGCTCTCTCCTCCGCTGAACTTAACACAGAAAAAGACACGCAAAGGGAAAATCAGCTCACAGAAACACACATAACTCATGTGCTCTACCTGCCAAGCTTCTCTTACCTAACGGTGTGTTGAGCTGTTGACTGACACTACGGGGGTCCCATGCTGGGATTTTAGAGGACACAAGATCATGTTCGTAAATCAACCCGAACCTCTACAGCTAAGCTCTTCATGATGATGCAAATCCTGCACTTTTCTGCTGAATTTTTTTTATTTTTCTGCTACAGAAAGACAACTGACGTGATTTAAATTATGTTAAAATGATGCACAGAACTTGGCATATTTCAACATGATGTTCCAGATGGCCACAGGCCGTGACCTCAAGCACGCACAGGGGCGGTTTGCAGTCAAATGTGATGGTGAGGATGGAGGTCGGTCTGGGGCTTCTCTACTGGGAAAACATTAGAGAAGCCCCCACCGGGTTGGGAGTGAATTACTGCCCCGAGTACATCAAGGTCACGTACACAAGCGAGGGTAACATGGAGCGTGACATCAACAGGTGGATTGCCGTGGAGTCAGCAGAAGGCAAAGGCTTTTGATTTATCCGGTCAATTTACATTCCAGCCCTCACCGGTGGTCATGAGATTGTGGATACACGCAGCTGAAATGAGTTTCATCTGTAGGGTGGCTGGACCTTAGAGATGGGGCAAAGAGCTCAGGCATGTAGCTTGGAGTGTAGCCACTGATCCTTTGCGACCATAGAAATGGACAACACCGGCGTGTTTTACGACAAATGAAACTGGTTAGAGGATCCCTGAGCTACTGAGTACGGCCTCAAAAGTGAAACCTGCTGTTAGTTTGTGTTGAAGATAAGTTAGTTTGTCACTTTAAAGCAACTTTGACAGAGTAGGTGGTTGCATCTTTGTGGTATTAAATCTGAATCACCTCCAGTGCTGAAAACACATTCACAGGATGATGCAGACATACAGCTCAACAGCTTTAACAAGCTGAACACAGATAACTTAAATAAACATCTGTTATGAATACACACACAGATTGACAGACCCCCCCCACACACCTGAGGGCATCAGTGTTGGTTTTGGCTCAATCCTGCCTCAAACTCTGACTTATCAATGTCTCCTCAGCTTTTTGAACGAGCGTGGAGCAGATGGGGAAAAAACCAAAACAATAAACAATGGTAGAAAGTTTACAAGAGAGTTTATTCATCTGATCAATTAAAGGGCAGAACCCTAACAATCATCTAAATCCCCCAGAGGAGTGAATTTGATTGGGACTGGTTTTGTGTGTGGAAACTGGCGCCTTGCCTCTCTCCCAAAGTAAGCCGTGAGTTTGTGATGACACACATTTGCTGGCTCTCTCTGTATCAAAAGCCATTTTGACAGTTGGCCAAAATAAGCAAACTGAAGTAATGTGTTTGGAAGTATTTATGAGCACTTTATCGACAGGACTGAAATTAGCACTGGGACAAAGAAAAGATCTCAAGAACAAAAGATGAAAGGAAGGAAGAGGACAGGAAAACACTGTCACTGATGACTTAAATCGTCTGAGTTACTGTATAAAAACACAGTTTATCTGAAATTGGTGTCAAATTCTTGTAGGCTCGACACTAAAACACCAAATGCAGTGGAGTGTTCCTGTACATCATGGTAAAATTTGGGATTTTAATTAGGTCTTCTCTTTGTTTTGTTGCAGCAGTTTGGGCTCGAGTTCAAATGCATGTCAGACTACGTCCAATCAAAACTCCCCACACATATTTTATAACTTAAAAGCAGAAATGCAATTACAACTAAAACACATGAAGTCCGTCATCATGTGTGCATCTTCTAATCTCCTATCTGAAAGTCTTGTAATCTTAGTGTGAACATGGTGGACGTGACCTTCAAGTCTTCCAGGTGGTGATGGCGAGAAGCTTCAGCGCTCTGGAAGGAATTCGTCTTAGTGTAACGGGTCACTGTCGTCTGACTGTAAAACTGTCTGTTTGACAAAGACAGTGAGGAATCCAGTGTGAGCTTTATGGGACACGCACTGTAACATGTTTGACATCTGTCCAAAGTAAACACAGCCGACACGTCACTGAACGAACACAACAGACTCACACATGTACGAAGGCTGGATCTGGTAAGTCACCTTCACACGTGTCACACAGGAGTGAACACAAGCTTTCTTTGACTGCCTCAAAGGCGAACACGCAGAGCTTCTAGAAAAACTCATGACCACAGATAAAGGATCTTTTGGTGTAAAATGTAACGCTATCGTTTATGTTGTGTTATGACTTTTTCACCCAGCTGTTTGTGTTGTGGGGGGAAAATAAACTATCTACAAGCTACAAGGCAAGTTTATTTAGCACATTTCAACAAGGTAATTCAAAGTGCTTTACATACAAGCAACAGAAAAAAAGTTTAAAAGTTAAATAGAAAAAAAATCTGAATTTGAGGCAGGTATTACACAATTTAGCCAAAAGCTAGTAAGTAAGCGTCCACTGTGTTGACTGTTGCCGGCCAACTTCCGGTTTAGCGCTCCGCTAACATAAATGGGGATCATTTCGCTCAGGTTGCGACGGTCAAATATATTGATTCACTGTGTTACAGCCGCCGTTTTGGCCGCTAGTAAAAGTTACTTGAAAGCGCTGGGTTACTTCCAGTCGGCTTGGAGGCATTGTGAGGCTACCCAGCCGACCAATCAGTATTTACAGTCCGCGTCGACTCGACGTGTAGTTACATTTTTGAGGAGGTGCACGTCAGGCGACGGCGTAGCCCCATAGCCTACACCGCCACCTACACCGTTGATTTGACGCAGTATAAATTACATTTAATTGACCCTTCGCTAAGCCACGGCCCAAAAACACTGCGCTACAATGAGTCGTCTGTAAAAGGAGTCGTTTTCTAGCTTTTTTTACTGTAAGTTATGGCCAAACTGTTCCTGAGGCATCTTGTAATAGTTACAGTTGCTACCCAAAGAGGTTGAAAGGAGAAGTACGATTTATTCTCTTTCCAAAACCTAAAACAAATTCAGAAAAATTTAGGCTGTGGATTGTTTCTAATGTGAAGTTAGTTAGCTAACGTTAGCTAACTAAAGACTGTGATAAAGCCCTACTGTTCTGCATTTTTAATGATTGTAATAGTGAACAGAGACCTATCCAGCTGTACAGTGTTGCTTCTCTTTCTCTTTAATACAGTGGTTCACTTTTTCTCTGAGATTGATAGGCTTTAGCTTCTGTCTTTATTTTTTTCTCGTCAGCTTGAGTCAGTTTGACAGCGTTAAAACAACCTTCAAATGTAAAATACAACTGCAAAACAGTCTGCTTATTTCTGAGATCAATTTTTCCAAAATCTTACAGTGGACTGATGAACATCAAGACTTCCAGAGGTACTTTTGTAACCCTTTCCAGCTTCTTGATAGTCAACAATTCTTAATCTGAGGTCTTGTGAGAGCTTTTGGTCGAGGCATGGGTCACATCAGGCAATGGCAGGGCAGCTCTAACCAACACCTCCAATCTTTTCACGTTGATTAGACTCCACGTTGGGTGACACACTTTACACGCTGCACTTGAGTGTTCAATGAAAACACAAAAACATAATCGTTCGTGTGGTTTCAGTTTAAGCAAACTTTGTTGTTGTAACTTAGATGAAGATCAGATCACATTTTAGGACCAATTTATGCAGAAATCCAGCTAATTCCAAAGGGTTTACATTCTTTTTCCTGCAACTGTATATATATATATATATATATGACATAATGTCTTGATTATCATTTGGGCGATTTTGTAATTCCGCACAGCTCTGTGGTCTTATATGTTTTGTTTAAAAAATATTTGACACAAATCAATATTTTGAAAGAATCAAATATTTACTTTAAATGGTTTTAAGTTCATGTAAATCACAGAATTTACTCTATTTAACAAAACAAGCATCATGGACGTGGTGAGAAAACCCTGGCAGACGAACATACCACAAACGCACCATCTCCCGTGCATGACTTTAATGCAGGCCGACACACACTTGGTATTGGATGGGCACATGTTGGCCACACAGAGACCCAGTGCAACCACTGACTGTTTCTCTGAGTCACAGTTTCCACTGAAACACAGTGAGCTTCAATCTTCAGCCAGCAGCGAGTGGACTGTCAAGGTGAACGAACCCTACCCACCCCCCCACCATATATTGGTCATATATGCAGATGTGTACGTACATGCACACACACACACATGGAGCCATATAAAATCCTTACTGAGCTCTGAGGGAAATCTCTCCACCAATAAGCTGCCTGCCAGACTGGGCAGATGTGGAGACACAAAACTCTTTCACATTCATGCCCGCATTAAACGGATAAATTAGTTGACTTGATCTGGTCTTTAGCAAAGAATATCCACACAGGCCAGTGTGGTGTAGTTTTGTTCAGTGTATGTGTTATTTTTATGTGAAACATAGATGAACATGCATCATATTTAACTCTTTGTAAACAGTTCATCACTGTTGAGTACACCCATCTTTTATCCTTCACCAGTCGAGATCTCAATAATACAGTCAGGGCCTTTACAGTCTGACCACTTTACTGTCATTACGTCTCAGGTGTCATGACTACTGGTTCAGTGTTTCCTCCTGAAGGAACTCGCCTTTGTTGGTTTCCCATCTGGTCTCTGGTGCCTTGTATCTGGTAGGTTTTGGTGTCTTTTGGTGTCACCTCACCTCGGTGTTCAAAACGAGCTGAGACGATACCGAAAGGCGACGTGAAAACTCTGCAGGCTGCTGATTGGTCAGAGAGAATCGTCACTGTGTCATGGTTGTGTGCACCATATGGGTGTCCCACCATTTGTAATTATAGTCACTTGAATGACACTCTGTACTTTATTACTTTAGGTTTATTATGGCAACCTGCAAAACCCCACTATGGTCAAATAAGGAGGTGCAGACATTACGTCACAGCAATTTTGTGCGGTGTCGCGATGATGACCAGCTACATTGAGGGGCTACTATATATGGAATGCAAATCGGTGTACGGCGTGCCAGAAGCAAGTGAAATAGAGGTGAGGTGAAGCTAGTTGAGCTGGTAAAGGGTCATATATGTTTTATTGTAGTCTTCATTGATTTATATTAAGTCATCTATTTAAACATTTTACAGTATAACAATATGAGGGCTTGGGGGATATTTTAAACACAGTAGTTTGGGTCAATAATTTAACCACCATTCTCATCATACTTATATTTTGGTTAAACAATAAATCTGAAACTGCAGGTAAAATACAGATGCTTTGTTTTATGTTACCATTGATGAAACTAAGCCCAACCAACTGTTTACAAACTCACTTGAACAAGATTAGGCAATTAGAAGAATACTTTATAAAAAGATTTGTCCAGCTGGCAAACAAAGCAAAAAGAAAAAGAAGGAAGGCGGCAGGTGTACATGTTGGGGAGCTGATTAGGGAAGAGAGAACAGGTGCACAGGTGAGTGAGGGAGTCAGGTGACGTCTGAACACTGCAGGACTAGAGCGTGCAGGGACATGCTTGTTGTAATTTCTGTTATTGTAATAAAATTAAGAAAAAAAAAACCCTAATATAAAGACGTCTATGGCAGCTGAATTTTCCATTTATTTTGAATTTCAGCTACATCCTTTAGATTTTCTGCCTTTCTATAATAATTCACGAGCCAAACCTGTTAAAACAAACTTTGTAAGGTGAATTATTTGATATATTGGGTATATATTGATATCTGTATTTGACAGTATGTTTGCCCAACAGTCAGGGCTGTTGTTTCCTTTGTTTTGGTAGTTACCTGGTACGTTGGCCACTGAGCGGCCTTGAAACTCTGGTTTGTCCATCTCAGAGAAACACCGACTGTGACTGGAAGAACATCAAGAAACAACACAGCTATCATCCCTCGGAGAGAGACGGGGGTAAAGAGAGGGATGTGGGGGCAGATTTTACAAGACAGACAAAAATGTCTTTCTTTTCGTCCTCCTCTTCATCATTCTTTCACCATATGGGCTCATCCCATAAAAGTCTGAAGGACAGAAACCTGGAGCAGCCAAAAGGTGGAAGGCATGACCCCTGAAAGATAAAGAACAGAGTGGAGAGAGAAAATACCAAAACAGAGGAGAAGAAGTAAAAAAAAAAAGAAAAAAAAGAAGAGTTTCATTCATGTAGCAGAGTGGAAAAGACCCAATAAAACCCCAGTCTGAAAAGCTGCTCGCCTGGAAATATGCATCACATGAGACAATCAACACAATTACTATGTACTGTGTTGTTTTATTAGAGTCTTTGATGAACCAAATCTACCAAACAGCGACGTCTCACCACCGGTCGGATGAGTTTTGATTGAGCTCAAGCTTTCACTTTCTGTGGCCCAACAGGTAAATGAGGTCTTCAGATGTTAGTGAAAGTGGTGTTACTGAGATATGACAGCATAAAACACGCATTTTAGATTAATGGAATGTACGTACTTGTCATTTTTTTAGGAGTGTAAAGACACAAACAGGGAGGTGACAAGCAAAATCAGATTTTGCCGCAAGGACGCAAAAATCACGCACTTGATTCAGGAGGTTAACCGTCCCACAAGAGAGAACTGACAGTCTGGCGCAGACTGGAGCGAAGGACCGGGGATTAAACGCAGAGCAGCTTGATTACTGGAATGAGCCTCAGGTGATTACAGGTGATCAGGAAGATTGGCCAACATCTTGTTTTGGAACAACACAGAAACACAGAGGAGAGGAAGAGACACAGCAGAAACACGAACAACACTTTGAAGTAACATCATGAAAAAAGAAAACATTCCACACCTGACACATGGGCTTAAACCCCGAAGTTATTGTAAACAAACACTGTGATGGACTCTATTTATAGGCTCTTCAACATTTTGTCTTGCAACAGCAACACATAATGCAGAAGGTATTTTCTCAACAACAAAAACAGAAGACAATGAACCTTATTTCTAGCTAATTTGTCTAAATTTAGTGGAAATACCTGAAGTTTAACAGCATGTTGATGCATCAGACGTTTTACCGGCTGCACCTGGACATTGCAGAGGTGTTGCACTGACAGGCACACACAGTAGTCTCTGAGAAATATATTACCTGACTGCAATCATAAGTGCAAAGGACTCCTCTTATTATAGCTATGATTGTAAAGTTTTACCGCAATCTGAGAGGAAGAGGTGAAATCCCGGGTCGGTCAGCTGTGAGGTGAAAATGTGACGCTGACATCTGTTGTAGTGTTCAGTGGCCTCAAGCCAAGTCCAGGAGTGGAAGTCTTAAAGCCTTTTATTTTCCTGACGGTCTGCTATCCTCCTCACAAACACGGATGATGACGAAGAGAGCAGAAGGGGAACTGCTTGAATGGATTCATCAACAAAAACTCAGCCATTTCAGCCTGAATTCTGGCCTTTTCAGTAAATCATTAGCTTTATAACCAATTTATTCTGGACTTGTGGTTCGGTAACGATATGCCAAAACATACTGTAAACACATGTCACTAGTGCAAGCAGAGCAAGCAAAACTAGATACAACCTGTTGTTCAGAGTACCCAACAGTACGTCATTGGATGGTTTCAAAACTGGACTTTTAACCTGGAGACGTGTTCATTTTCTGTGTGGAACAAAAAGTCAGCATCGATTCTTTTTAGATAAGTCACATCATGTAACCAAACCATGATCTTATCCTAAACCTATCTAAACCGGATGTTAAACGCCGTTAGTAAGCGAAGACAAGGGGTCTTGAGCAAGCGTCCATATGTGATGAGTTGGGAGTGTATGTATTGATGCAGTTGAATTTGAGCTCAACTTAACTTCTAAATAGATCTCAGCTTGTTTTTCCGAGGTTAAGTGTACTGTAAAACTTCCTGCACAGAATTAGACAACAACTCCCCATCGTTGCCAGCTGTCTGTCTGTCTGTCTGTCTGTCAGGGAAATAATTCATTTGCACTGTCAAAAGGTTAAATGTTTCTCACTGTGGAGCTGGATAGACGCCAGTGACGGGGGCAGCCTTTGTTTTGGCTGAGTAATGCTCTGGGAAAAGACGTTCTGTGGGCCGACACAGGGATTCTTGTGAAGTTATTCATATGTCACCGAGACACAGTCTGTTGTTGAGCGTCAGCAGTGTGACAAACGTTTGAGCTCCTGTGTGATTTTAGCGTTTTTGCACGTTTTGCAGCCACTTGCATTGGTATTTGTATCCGATCACACACAAAATAAATTATTTTGAATACAGATGTTAAGCCTGCAGCAGCTTAAATGTGTTGCAACTTGAAAAAGTGCATCAAATTTATTTTGCTCTATATTACCCAAAGTTCCTCTCAAAACTATACTGTCATACTCGTATTTTGGTGTTTTCTGCAATTAAGATGACCTGAGGTAGTCACTTCAAACAGGTCACTTTCATTCAAAACTACCTCAAACACAGATAATTTATGAGGCAACATGATACATCAAAATTCAAATTTTAACGGTTCAGTGTGTACGATTTAGTGGCATCTAGTGGTGAGGGATGCGTATTGCAACCAGCGGCGCATGGTGCATTCACGACTTATGTGCGTGCTCATGTGCTCTTACGCCTGAATGTGGAATCAACATGAACGCTACAACAAAGACGTGTTGGATTAACATTATCAGAGCATGTAAACCACACGACATCCAGTTCACTCTGCATGGACAGCAAACTATCCTTTATAACCAGTGCTTCAAGTGGGCCAGAACGCGCCTCGACATTGTACTCTTTGGCGTACCGGGACATTTTCTTGCGTACCAGGACTTCTCCCAAGCTGCCGGTCCTCCTCTGCCCTCTCCATATCAGGCTCTCTGGGCGCTACGTGACGCTCACCTGTTCCTGTTCTCACCTGCCTGCCAAACTCGGTCGGCGCAGAGAGACGAGGGAGACGAGAAGTGTCTTTCAAGCAGCCGTGGGCTGAATGTAGCTCGTCAATGTCACTTGTGGTGAACCGACCAATTACAGCCTGGATGGGGCGGGACATTTAAAAGTATTGACAGACAGGTGTCATTTACACTGAGGACGCTGGGGACAGGTCAGAATCAGAACGTCTCCATCACTTTTTCAAAGCTTTTGTTAAATACGTTCTGAAGAACAGTAACTAGAAATGTTAAATAACTGAAAGAATGCACAATAAGAACAAATTTGCATTGTCCAAAAGCTGATTACTGAATTCTATTCCATTATATTTTGAATTGTCACCTTAGTTTCCCTTCATATAAAGAAAGACATTTCCTCCATAACTTGGTGCAGAAAATGTGTTCAGAATTAAGTGGTGTGTGTAAATCATCATTCTTTATGTCCCATGTTTATTTCTCTTTTTCCAATAAACATTTATTACTACTAACGTTATTTCTTCTTCTTTGTAGTGATGAAACACGTTCTGTAGACCAATCTGGGCTACTGCAGAAACGTTTGGGCGTCCATGTAAGAGGAGCCTCGGTGTATTTAGATAGAAATGTCTCATTCTAAGGTGATGAAAACAAAAACGGTTCATTATGTAAGGTCTTTAAACACCACTGCAAACATAGTTATGGATATTATATTGCATTTCTGTCAGTGGATCGTCCTAAATATCACACACTGGACCTTTAAGTGGATCAGCGGCCCAGAAATTGAGATGTCCGCTGTTCCCAGGAAGCAGAAAGGAGCCATTGTAACAGTGAAGAGGAGGAAGAGGATTTTCCTCTGTGAAATTCAAACTATTCAATTACAGATGGAGCAGGAGAATCTGAGTTATGCAGAGAGTCACAAAGAGTGGGAATCAGAGGAGTGGGAGATGTTACACAAATATCAGAGTTGTTAAAAAAAGGAAAAGAAAGCAGTGCCACAGCGGGCGAAGGCTGCAAGAACATTTCATTTTTAATCCAACAGAATTAGAAAGATATTTTTATTTCATTTTTCATTTAACTGTTAAAAATTGTTTTGGCAGGATATTTCCAGATGTGTATTTTCTTCAGCAGGTGACTTGTTGGAATGTAGAAACATACAATCTCAGTAGGGATCTGTTCAGAGTCTCACACATAATCCGTCAAACCAGTCTCTTCAACAAGTGACTTTGACTCATTTGACTTGACTCTATGTGAGACACTCTGGGGCGTCCCGTACAGACTGGAAGTGCTAGTTAGCAAGCAGCTAGCTAGCCAGATCAGATTTTTCTTTATTGCATTTGCATTTAGTCTGTAATGGTAAAATAAATCTGGATTTATATTCCTTAGCTTCTGACCTTTCAAAGGAGACCAGAATTATACATTTAGGCCAAATGGTTGAGGAATTATTCCGGATTCATTTTGAGTTTTTCCTGGAAATAGGGGCAAATAGCTGAAGGTTTCCGACAGGATAACTTAATCCCTGAATTGCACGTTGTGTTTCTCATTACAACAAAATGGTACTGAGTGACTTTGTAGTGTGTTATCCCCAGCACTCGTCATATTTAATGACAAATTATGCCAACCTGTCGTGAAGTCTGAAGCACTTTAGGTAGAAATGTTCTGACACTCGCTTCTAGCCATTATCAACATGGAAAATGTGAGTGAGAAGTTTGATCTGCCTTCACAGCACACCGTTCTGCACCGAGTCCGAGTGACTGATGTGAATCTGGACTTCGTAAATGATTCCAGTACGAGATCCAGACGTGAAAACCAGTCTGTCACCTGAGACCGCCCTCGTTAAAGGCACAACAGTACTTCTTTTTGTACAAGCCAACGGGAGCAGCTCCGGGGAGTCACATCTGTGAGTTGAGTTTATTTTATCATCAGGGGAGTTGGTAACTAAATATCTGAAGGTAAGTGCTGTTGGAAGGACAAAGAGCAACAGTGATGTTATGCAGGTTTAGCAGGCAGCTTTAAAAGGACATCATCATCATCATGATCATCATCATGATCAGCTCCATCATCGCTGCTGCTGTTGGGCTTGTGTTGGACAAACCCTGTGTTACGGAGATAAAATCGCCTACACTCTGTCCTCAGAGTCGGAGACTTGGATCTTTCTTCTCTGTGTGATATTCTGCTGACTGCTGCAGTGAAACTTTCTCCTTACAGTTTGCCCTCGTACACTGTGAGATCATAGTTCAGGGGGTGTCCACCGGAGTGTCTCCTTAAAGGAGTAGTTTGACATTTTATGAAGTACGCTTGTTCACCTCTAGTCTGACTGACAGGTCCAACCTGTTCTCACTCCCAAGTCGTCACATATGGACGTATGGTCAAGAGCCATTGTCGTCACTGGCGATCCCATAATGCAGTGGGGGAAGCACTGCAGTGTCAGCTTTTGGCAGCAAAGCCAGGTGATATTTAACAGAAAAGGTTGAGTAAGGAGGTGGTTGGCGTGGATGCAGGGCCAGAACCCCGACTTTGAACCAGGAGACCAGGGTTCGTGTCCTGTGTGAAACACCCAAACCATGATCTTTTCCTGAACCTAACTAAACTGCAACGTTTCATGACTTTAATAACGCGCCGTTTCAAAATGTTGATGTTTCGTACCGCTAGCGTTTTATTTTGAAAGTGTAAATAGACGTTGCACATTTATTGTTGCTAACTTTACCGGAAGTTGTATATTTGTTGTTGCTCAACGTTGCTAATAAAGGGGTACCCAGGTTGTTAAAAGGCGACAACAAAGGGCCGTGACCAAGCGTCAAAATGTGACGAGTGGGAGTGAAAACATGTTGACAGGTCGTAGCACCATGGTCAATCACAAGATCGTCCCGCCCTAAAGAGAAATGACCAAGGAGTCGCCCCCTGCTGGCTGTTAGAGAGAAGGCAGGTTCCGCATTGGCTTCACTTTTCAGACCCGGAGGTTCCTGTTTGGTTTAATCTGAACAAAAAACGCTGAAAAATGACAATTCAACATTTCCACATTGGATTTAGTAAAACCAGGCTAGGTGATCAGTAATTAACAGTAACAGCCATCACTCTAATGCAGCACTGAGCATCCAAACCTAACTGCAGCCATAACGTAATAAAACACAACCCAGACACAGAAAGCTTCTCCTTCTCTGCCCTTAACAGAGTTAGATTCACGTCACCTTTTATCATCATGCCAACACCTTTTAACCCATTCTTACATGTCCCATTTTACACTTTGCAAACAGTTATTTTTGTCTTGTGATGCTCAATTTAAAATTCAACTTATTCTGTACGTTTTCATGTTGCCAATTAATATCAAAAACACAAAGTGTAAATAGAGAAACCAAACCCCTTTCTCCCCTGAAAACCTGCCATTGCAGGTGTGTTTGTCCAAAGTTACAGTTCTCTCTCTCTGGTCACAGAACTTCTCTTATATCCAAAGAAAGCTGATTTACATTTTAAATATTTTTTCATTCACTTCTCCAAACCGGGGCAAAGAATTTCCATCTTAAATAAGTAAATTAAAGCACAGTGCAGGTGCTTGTTTGAATCAAGACATAAATAACGGCGTTACAGCAGCCTGGATTCTTTCTCATCCTGTGTGTCTGGTTTAGCTCTGAAGGCAGAGTTTTTGGGTTGAGTTTAACTAAGAAAATCAGTTAGTGTGACTTTATTTTTGAGGGTGAAGGTGGTTCACATGAACAGAAACAGCCACTAAGACAAAGACTCATCATTCTAACAATGGTTATATTTAAAACCCTTCCTCTTCTTTCTTGTGATTGGTTAGACTCACCACAGGTGGCCACCTTAAAAAAAACAAACAATGGAGATAAATCAAAGTTTAATCACAAATCTTCTTTCTTACTCTTTATTTATAACGGGTCCTTCCTCTGCTGCTGTCTGCTGTCATTTCAGTGTCAGGTGATCGTCCTCATCCTCAGCTGTTTCAGCTTCACCACCTTCCGCGTCTCGACTCCATCTGGAAGATATTCCTATACTTCTCATGTCGAGACTGCAACACAATTGTGTTCAAATGCCAAAACTCTTTACATATTTACGCACTCTATATCTTTTAATAATTCTTTAATTCTTTAAGGAGAGATTAGTCTCTCCTGTTTGAACTACTCTTAAGTGGAACACACACTGGGCATGTCCTGTAGCATTGCAGAAATTGGCGCCGTCAAGAAGTGGTCGTGGTCCAAATAAAAAAAAAATCAAAATCAGTTTTTTTCAGTTGATGTGTGTTGATGCTGGGAAGGTAAACAAAGATGTATCCTGAATCACTGACATACATCATGTGACAAACACACAGACAAACAAAAGCTGTGCAACACATCTCCTTCACATTGAGTTGATCAGGTTGTTGATTGTGGCCTTTGGATTGTTGGTCCACTCCTCTTCAATGGCTGTGCGAAGTTGCAGTCAGGTCGAGACCCCGATGAGGACGACGAGCTTGCAGAAGAGCTTCCCTGAGACGGTTTCTGACAGTTTGTGCAGAAAGTCTTTGGTTATGCAAACCGACTGTTGCAGCAGCTGTCCGGGTGGCTGCTCTCAGACGATCTCGGAGGTGAAGATGCTCCTGGTCCTGGGCTGGTGTGGTTCCACGTGGTCTGTGGTTGTGAAGCTGGTTGCAACAGTTCTGGTGGACATTCCTGCAGTCAGCATGCCAACTGCACGCTCCTTCAAAACGTGCAACATCTGTGGCATCGTGCTGTGTGATGGAACTGCACATTCTGGAGAGGCCTTTTATTGTGACCAGCCTAAGGCACACCTGTGCAATACCCATGCTGCCTGTGTAAGTACATTCACTAAAGTACTATACTTAAGTACTAATTAGTGGTCGCCCACTGCTGGTAACCACTAATTAGTGCTTGTACTTTGTATTGTGCTTGTACTTCACTTGAGTATTTCAGTTTTGTGTCACTCCACTATATTTTGGAAGCCTGTATTGTATTTTTGACTCCTTTACATTTATTGGACAGTTGTAGTTGCTGATTGCTTAGCAGATTCAGATTATTAATACAAAATATAAATCAACCAATAAATGATTATGTATTAATATGGATTAAACTACCCAGCAGTAAAGTCATTTAAAAGAGCTCCACCTTTACCAGCTGCGAGATTAAAGTGATGAACACATGTGGCAATAATTCTAATCATGTAATATTATATACATTATTCTGAAATGAGCCATTCTGCTTGATGAATACTTTTACTTTTGGTATTTAAAGCTTAATTAGTTAGTTAATGCTTCTGTGCTGAGTAAAGTTTTGAATTCAGGACTTTTACTTGCAGCAAACTTCTTTAACCAACTTCTATTTTTTTTTTACTTCTTACTTGCAGAAATTCTACACTCTTTTATTGCTACTTTTATTTAATTTAAACATCACATCAGGGTACACGTCTGGTCTGCTCTGTGCAACATTTAACTCTACAGACCTCGTCCATTTTGTGTCTCACGCTGGAAGTCCGCGTTGGTCATGTTAAATATTTAATCTCATAAAAACCAAACCCACAGACTTGTTTATCCAGTAAACACAACAAGTCGCTCTGTGTTCAGATTCAGAGGCGACAGACAGAGTTTAAATGGGAGTGAAGTGAAGTTCTGTGTGTGTAAACCTGGGAAAAGGAAAAGGAAACAGCCTAATGGCTAATATTTACTTTATCTGCAGGACAGTTTGATGAATAGTAAAATACATGTTGCACACACACATACAAACACACGCTTAATAACCTCAAACAACCTGTGTGAAGGAAAAAGCCTCATAGAGAAATTACATTTATTTCTCAGTCCCATGTGAAAGTGAAGGTTCTGTTAACACTGCTGCTTATAACTACCAGCTCGCCTTCATTGTTTTAATTTACTTATTACGTAATTAGAGATGTTAGTAACTGCTAATAAAAATGAATGCAGCTAATGTTTAGCTAATTTAATGTCCATGCACTTTATATTATATATATTAATATAAACATGATCATAATTCAACACACAGGTCTGTTTTCCGTTTGTTACAGTCATAACGCCCCGCTTATCATTTCACATCCGACAGGCTAACACCACGCCGTCTTTCAAACAGGCCCTCAAAAACAACATTTTCGAGTCTGCAGCTTATTTCATTCCAAAAGGAAAACAAAAGGAAACAAACACCAGTCTCCTGAGGGAAAGTCTGCTTTCTGGCCCACCCATCCACCACAACCACCTCCTAACTTTTTCTGTTATTTACACTACAAAAAGTGAGCTCTCAAAAACAAGGGGAAAAAGCATTAAAATGGGGGAAATATTACTTAAAATAAGCAAAATTATCTGCCAACAGAACAAGAATATTTCACTTGCTACTTAACACAAATAAACTTAGTGAAACAAGTGAAATTCTAAAAGCTGCTTGGTAAGAAGAAATATCTTGTCAGACAAAAAACAAGTATGTTTTACCTTCAATAATTATTTAACAATAATTAATCTTAATATTTTAGTTTTTGCAGTGTTTATGCTATAACTACCTTTGGCGTTCATAAACGACATGGCTTCCCCCAGAAAACAGGATTTTTGAGCACCAATTTTTTTATGCTTTTCTTGTTTGTTTGTTCATTATTAATCTAATCCTCTCACGAACCCAGACATTTGTCTTGTGACTCCTTGCAGGGTTCCCGACCCACAGGTTGAGTAACACTGTATTAAAAGATCAGTCGGTTTGGGGCTGACATTTAGTGCCTTTAAGACCAGATGTTGAGCGGTCTGGAAAGCACCTGAGCACAAAGACAGTGTTCGCTCTGTGACACCGAGCTTGAAACAGTGTGTTTGTGTGTTTGTGTATCAACTGTGTTGTGTAGGAACGACCCAGTGGGACTGAATCAAAGCGTCTGACACCAGCTGCATCTTCATCTAAATCTGCTTCCTGTTTTCAAACATGTCGACCGCCGGCCAACTGGCTCTCCGACCCGTCTGGAGAATTTCAAAACGTGGATTTATGACGTGATAAATTCTTCTACTTCTTCCAGTCAAATGGTCTGTGGTGGTGAAAAAACAGCTGAGGGGGGGAAACTCTCTCCCCTTTTCATCAACATAACAATATAACAAATTATAGCAGCGGGGTTTCCCAGATAATGCCCCGGACACCGATGTGGAGCTAGTCTTTGGTTATTATAATGCTTTGTTTCAAACAGCAGAAGGCTTTGTTTTATAAGAAAAAAATCAGAAAATTTTACTTTTCTTCTTTGTGCTCCCTTTGTCTTCATAAAACAAGACATTAATTTGTTAAAAGCACAACTTTGAAATTCTGAATTATGCAGCAGTGGAAGAAAAAAAATTGTGAATGTAATAGTGTCAGTTTTTTTGTGTATTTTAAAAATCAGTATTTCATACTTTTACTGTAGCTTTTTATCTCATGTATTGTGCTGCAGCAGAGAAGCTCCGTGTCCAGAAAGTACAGCACAATGCAATACTTTTACTTGTACTTGAGTAAATTTCTTTAACGTGACATTACTTCTACTTTAAAACAGCTTGTAGTCTTTATCACACATCCATTATATTTTCAGCTGAGATTATATATACTTACATTCCACTATACCTGGAATTTATATATACATAAAAATAACCGATTGCAACACAAAAAAAATGTACAAAATATTTGACAACATTGTTGACTGCCCGTCCCAAATTCCTGAAGTCCGAGGTGACATCTTCAAGGTGACTTGTTTTCTCTGACCAAAACCACAAAGACATTCAATGAGCTAAAACAGAGACAACTAGCAAATCCTCCCATTGGAGAAAAAAAAAACAGAAGATGTTTTTCCTTGATAAAAATACTTAAAATGATTAATTGAGTGGCAAAGTGGTTTTGGATTAATGGATTAATCTTTCATAGAGTAAGCAACTGACTTACTTATCATTTCAGCTCCAAAATACAAACAGGTTGACAGAAAATATAATGCACTGCTGCAGCTACAAAGGCAATTAACCTTTAATTGACAATAAAAACACTGTCTGTGTGTCTGTTTGTGTGTGAGAGACGATTACTGACGAGAAGAATAAAGACCACCGGGGGCTAAACACACACCGCAGGCTGCAGGTGCCTGTGTTACATTAGAAATGCATATTTTGCTCACAGCTGTTAAAACCGTCAGTGCGAACCTGAACATCTGGCTGAGGGGGACGGGGGACACATTTATTGGGCATACATGACTGCATCGCACACCCCCTGGAAACACAGCTGTCAGGTTAATGGTTCCCAGGTGAAGGGTTCCCCCATTTGTTTATCTAGCAAACGCTTCTTTTAAGATTTTGTTGTTATTTCAATAAAACCCTCCTCACCGTTTCCAAAGATTCAGTTCAACATAAAAGGTTTAATACTTTAACGCAAACTAAAAATGTGCAGACAGGCGTGCGGTTTGTGATGAGAAGGTGAGGAAGAAACAGTACTAGAACACGTATATAATAGTCAACATTTAATTCAGTTGGAATATTTCTAATTTATTTAATTAACTAGTATATATATCCATAAAACACTTATAAAAAAGGAATAAACATTTATAAGAAATAAATTTGCAGTCAGACGTTTCCAATTTAAAATAAAATATAAATAAATAAGTAGATACAAATAAAAGAGAAAACATTTTAATTAGCATAAAAGGAGAGAGCAGCTATACCCACTATCTGTTTACCCAACCCGTCACAGATAGATGCTTAATCCATACGTTGTGTCACTTTTTTCACTCCACATACATTATGTGTCAGGACGTAGTGTAAAGAACAACAAACAGACTCAAGTTAAGCTACGTAACACACATATTCCATGCAACCAAAGTCCTGTAATATACTTACCAATATACTAACCCTAAACCAAGTTAACCAAACTGCTAGCCTTTCACAACATTAACCGCGTGTTATATTTCAAAAGTCCAACAAGACACTGCATATTTATTTTTGCTAACTTTACTGCAGAGCCTGGTACATCCAGAAATGACACTTAAGGGTCACCCAGTGCATTAAAAAAGTGACACCAACTAGTGGTGCGTTCCATTTGACATGGGAAATTCCAAAGGGAACGCCCCCTTTAGTCGGATTTCCGACTAGGAAAGTCGGGAGAACCGCACTACCTCCCACTTTGCGATCCAAGATGGCTGCTCTGAGTATCAACAGTTAGTGAAAGCTGTAGTTTATACTGTTTATTAGCATTTCTATGTACTTGTGTCTCATCAGCCTGTTCTAATGCTCAGGCGTCACATGTACTCGCTTTGGACAAACCGTGGCTATTGTACGCAAAACGGCGATTTTGCGTGTGTAGGATACGCCTCCGGGTTCGTATGTATGAGGTGCATCCAGGCCGCGTGTTTGTATGATGCCCTGGCGTGACCGAAATGCTAGTAGCTTCTTGCTAAGTAGCTAAGTAGCTAGCTAGCTAGCAATGTTTGCCCCCGAGGTAACTTACCCTAACCTTAACCGTCACAGAAGTTAGTGCTTAAACCTAAGTCAATATATATATGCATGTCGACCAGCTAACCCTACAGCTAGCAGGTTGGGTTAGCCTCCTTTGTGTTGAAACGCTATTGCAAACTTCAGCGTATCATGTACACGCAAAATCGCCGTTTTGCGTACAATAGCCACATTTTTTCCAAAACGTGTAAATGTGATGCATGACATGAGATCGGGTTGGTCTCTTAGAGACTATCGGACCCAAAGTGCTGTCCAACTGCTGCCTGTGGACGTGTTCTTCCTGAGTTTAGCATGTGTTTTTTATCAACCGGCGTTGGTAGAAATAGCTAACCTTGCATGTTGTAAACAACGGCTGTGAATAACTCAAACACCGTCAGCTCGTGTGTGACGTCTGCCCACCAACTTCCAAGGTAAATGGAACACAGCATAAGCGTCCATATGTGACGAGCCGGCAGTGAGAGCATGTTTGTTTACCTTAAATACCAAACATACATTTACGGAAACATCGTTGGTTGTAAAAACACTATACTAGAGTCTATATTTTCCACAGTAACGGTTTTACTTTAGATGAAGACTGGGCTAATTGAAAACCTGTATGAGGGTGGCCAGGGCCCTTAATTAAGTGGTATTTGCACCTGGGCAGGGGTGTCTGAATGGGAGTATCCAAATGTTAATGCAAATCATTCTTCCAATTCGATGTAATTTTCAACACTTGGATCGTATTTTAGCTTATTTCTTCAAGAGAAGCTTAGCCACAAATACACGCCTCTATTGGCCAGATCACAGTCCATCCTGCTTTTTACGTCCTACATGGAAACCTCCACTGAAGTTTTCTTTTTTTCCTTTTTCAGTGAAACCAACCACCTCTAGTAGATTCCTTTAATGCAGACAGTAACTTTGGAATATTTGCGTCATTCCATTTAATCAATAATAAAGTAACTTGAGGTCATTTTCACGTGTAATGAATGTAAGGCAGATGTGGTTTGGTTTTCAGATAATAATTAAGTATGATGGAGCAGCTCTGGGATCAGATTAAATGGTTTTCCGGGGGAACAGGGAGCTGGTCACGGTGGTTTGGGCTGCAATGGAAAATAAAGGACGTGGGTACAAGTGAGGCGGCTGCGGCGCAGTGACTTTTATTTGATGGACAGTAATGGGCCGAGCTCATCGTTTAAAAAAGTCCGACCAATTCGGGTAATGATGCAGAAGATGGGGAAAGCGTTGCTGGTGATTAAAGTGAATAATAAAAGTAGTTGAAAGGAAGGAGTGAGCTTTTCAATGGGTTTGTAATTGGATGGATCCAATTTAGCCAGGAACCGGTGCCATGAAATCAGGAGGATTGTTCCATCCTTAAAGACAGCGTCTGACTGAAATAAATGACAATGTAAACCCTGGCTGGTAGCACAGAGTCAAAACTAATTAGTTTTTTTTTTTAATGGCAGTAACTGGCTGATGCTGGCAGCTGAGGAAAGACTTAAGATGTTTTGAATGATGAGCTTCAGGCAATGGATGATTTGTCTACATAGATTGGAGACATTTGAGACATGAACTCTTGAATGCTTCAAGAACAATTCCAGTATTATTGCTTTTAAATTCTCCATTCCCTTAAGGTTCAAGTTGCCATCTTCACAAACTTTCAACTTTACTACTTTTTAAACCAAAACACAGCCAATATATGAAAACGCTTTTGTTTTGTCATTTAAATTAAACTAAGCCTCAAAGGGTCTCACTGTTGTTGTATTGCATTGTTGCTATGAAGTTAGCAACATTACCTCGTTAGTAAGCTCACCACTTTACCAACAAACCACAAAGCACGTTAAACAACTCAACAATTTCACCATTTACACAAGTTTGTGTGTCAAAGCTCACCAAAGTCTGTACAGTGCAAAATTAAGACTGCTCTCATTCCCAGGACATCAAATACCTTCGCTTTGGAACTTTTTTATTACGTATGTTACCTAAGTTATGTAACTAACAGTTATTTTAGCCCCAACCATGATCTTTTCCTAAACCTGACCAAGTAGCTTTGGTGTCTAAACCTAACCAAACTACAGCATTTCACCGTTTTAACCACTTGTTTTATTTTGAAAGTCTATCCGGACATTGCAGTTGCATATATTGTTGCTAACTTCACCATGGAGACCTACATGTGCAAAAATAACACCAAAGGGGCTACCCAGGGTACCCAGCGACTGAGAGTGACATGAGATTAGATTAATCTTAATAGATTAAGATTAATCTGCACAAACAAGAACCAGAGGGTGATTAGCTTAGCTTAGCATAAATATTGGCAGCAGTGAGAAACAGCTGTCCAAAGTTCAAAAATACACTTACCAAAGCCAACTGATTAAAATGTTATCTTGTTTGTTTAAGGTGAGACACGGAAGGCAAAAACATTGCTTTATCATGAACTGGCCAATTTTAAGATTTTGGGCTTAGTACAGTTTGTATCTGTGCGTCTGCAGATTTCACCTAAAAGTTAGCACCTTCCATCCCCAGTATCATTGGGAAGCTCTCTCTCTGGTGCAGTAAGTTGTTGGATCCAAACATGGTCATTTCTTTTGTACAAGCAGCCAATCGTGAAAGCACAGACGCAGATTTAAGCTAAGCGTGAAATCTTTACAGGCTGTTTTCTCAAAATGAGTTTTTCCTACTCTGAGCCTAAAATCTCCACCTCAGTAGTACTTACACACACAAAACTTTACAGTCGTATTCCTGACAGTCTTCTGAGTGGTTTGTTCATATATCATTCATAGCCTGAATTATATTACGTTTTTATCAGGTTTTCCCAACAACAGGTTGAAAATAGTTTTTTTTATGCCTGTGTATTTTTTGATTTATGAAATAATAAAAGGAGATGTCCAAAATCCCTTCTGTAAAAACATGTGAGTATAATCCATCCATCCATCGTTAACCGCTTAGCCTGCGTACCGGGCCGCGGGGGGCTGGAGCCAATCCCAGTTTACATTTGAGTATAATGTGTCAACAAAATAAAACAATAGCTTTGAACCCGACTTAATCCAGTGTTCAGAATTAAGTTCTTGAAATAGGTGCAAATTAGCGCATATTTCATTAGATACTGCTTCTTTGGCAAATTTAAACATATTTCACCTGTAATGCAAAAATTACCGTAAGTAATCAACCACATCTATTAGAAAAAAATTTGACCCTATTCACCTGCAGGGTCTTGCCTTAAAGAGTTTTTAAAAAAGTTAAAATATTTCTTTGAAGATTAATAAGAAGATAAATGTTCGAGGCTCTGTGTGGGGAGCTGCTGTTGATACAGCTGACACCATGTGACACAGCAGGCAGATGTTGGTCTGAGCAGAAAACTGTTGTAATTAAAGGGATTTCCTGCTGCGTCGTAACACGGAAGAGTGAAAAAAGACCGCCTACAAGTCAAACGATGTTTTGGCAAAAAGGCAGTTTAGTTCTGAAACAGGTTTCCAACTTCATCTCACACAGTTCACCGTCCACAGGAGTCAGACTCGCACGAATAGTTTGGTCACCCGGCGACCTGGAAACGTGCCTGTGGAATGTTGGATTGTGGGAGTTGGAGGCCCTCTCTGACCCAGAAAATGGGGTTGGATGAGGTCATCACAGAGGGCTGGAGCGGTAGCTGGGAGCAACGGGCCAAAACAGCCTCAACAAACACTGACAGGACACTTAAACACAGACATCAGTGTTTAGAAAACAGTGTCTTCTGATTCCTCCGTCTTCGTCCTCCTCTGCTTTGTATAAACCTCAAACCACAAGGCCGACTGCTGTGTTCAAACTATTCCTTTTTTTGTGGAACCGTCTTTACTACAACAGACAGCAACACAGCTGAGAAGCTCCTCTACTTTGACTTGTCGTTCCCACAGAGGTTACTGGTCAAACGGAGCAAATTTGCTCGTCAAAGTTGATCAATGTTGAACTACGTGGAAGATCCAAGTGGGTTAACTTCACCTAAACGGACGGACTGTCTGATCAGACGGTGATTCCTTTGTAATGAACTGATTCCTGCTGCCTTCATGAAAAACATTTTGCATTATCAATAACAATTTGCATTTAGGCTTCTAATTCCTTCGCATACCAAGTGCCACTTAACGAAATTAGATACTCAGATTTATCTCAGAAGCTGTTCCTCTCAAGCTCCACCTTTACTCACGGCCATGTTACTTGCAGCTTTGCACACGCCGAACTCCTCAAAAATCTAAATTCCCAGAAATCAAACATGGTGTCCTTCACAAAAGTCCTACAGAAATCGCCACATTATATTTACTGCACAAGATTTCAGTAGACTTATCACAAAGACAAGGCAAACATTGAATATTTCATCTTTGTTTTCTTTCACACTGCATCACCACCTTCTGCACTTTGCTTACCTTTTGGCGGCCGTGCACGCGTCCTCAGGCTCCAACAGGTGCAACTGTTTTCCTCCTGATTGCATTGTGTGTCCTTTCAGAAAGAGAGCTCGCTCCTTCAATGTCAACAGCTTTGTTCATTAGTTGTAAATAAAAATCACCCACATGATCCAGACGTGAGTTGAGTTATTGATCACTGCCACAGAGCTGGGTTTTTTTTTCCTGTTTTGGGGAAAAGGCTTTGTGCAAAACCCCGTTGAAAAATCAATTGTTTTAGTTTGCAAACCAACATTTTTGCTCGTTCTTTTCCTGTGTGAACACACTAAAGACTTAAAACCTGCTTAGAATTACCGTGTAGTTTGGAATCGGGGACACAGGTTCAGTGTCTTGCAGATGAACTGTGATGATTTTGTTCTACAGGGGTAGGAAAAGACTTAATTTCCTTTTTAAAAGCCCCAGGAACAGATTAGCAGCGATTTACACGCTCCTGTTGCCAGACATTCACTGCCTTGTTTTCTTCTTTTCCACTGCCTTTCTCTCATTAACTCCATTTTTTTTTTATAGCTGTGACAATAATATTCCACCTCAGCCAAAACACAGAACGACGTCTTTGTCTTTTTCAGACAGCAGCCGAAGAGACAACTGAGGATCAGCGGTTTCCACACTGTGAATCAGTCTGATCTTTTCACTGCTGCCAGAATTAGATTTCATGTACTTATTTCCAGGTTGAAGAAAATGCCAGATTGTCAGCAAGTCTGAGGATCCAGGTCCAGGATCAAACTGTCTCTGTCTGTGTCATGCCACGGAGAAAGTCACATTTCAGCTGGTGGAGTTCTGTAGGAGAACTTGAGGCACTAAATGGCGAGCTAACAGCGGTGGAGAGGTGGTGCTTGAGATCATGTGCTGATAGAAGACAATCACAAATAGCCAGAACTTCACAGTTAGTTTATATTGTGAAATATATTGTATTATTGTCTCGAATGAAGAAATATACAAGTGAAGTTTGCTTTATATAAAACAGACCGGGAACCTGTGTCAAAGTGGAGATGAATAAACAGCAGGATTTTCGTCTCTAACATCACATTAACTAATCCCATCAGGAGGTCTTTCCTCATGTTTACTTCTCTCGGTGAAGACGATCTCTCGCTGACATTTTTCCTGCGTCTACACGTGAACTGTGAAAAGCCATAAAGACAGAGAGAGAACAAGTTATACGAGGAACATATGGAGGTTCTCATTTGTTTTGACTGATCTCAGCGTTGCTGCCGGCGGGAGGAGAGGCCTCTGGCTGTCAACGCTGCGGGGTTGGAATTTACTTTGGCTGCTGGATGCCAACGTCCATATATTATTTTACCTTTACCTCACAAGTGGTGAAGCCTGAGGGACGGTGATGGTGAGATGCCTCTACATCATCATGCTTCGTCTTCCCAAGAGGACGCATCTTTATATGACTCACCCCTGATCTTTCTTGCAGCGCCAACATCAGGGGAAAATATTCACATGTAAACAAAAAGAGACAACTCTGTCGGACTCCGTTATGTTTTTGTCTTTATGATGGTCACTGTGTCCGATGAGGCGAGCAAAGAGTCAGAAATTCTTGCCGTGACTCGGCCGAGAGACGTGACAGGCTGCACGCTTGTCATAGATCCTGATGTTTTGTTTTGCAGTTGCAGCTTGCAGCACCAACATCATCATTCCTCTTTCTCGTCACCATGTTTGTCAGCGCTATGATTCACTACATGGGAGAAAACATTCGGTCGCTGCTCATTTTCAGTTGACTTTTCAAACCAACAGAAATGTTGTGTTTTTCACACGGTTTTCCATCGTTCAGGAATCATCATTTCCTCAAATAATCAGAAGATTGATCCATGATGAAAATAATGATTAGCTGCAGTTGGACACAAAACAGTTCAAAATGAGCTCCAGCTCCACCACAGCAGTGGTGCTCTCACATCAGTGCACGAGGAATAATGATCTGATGATATAATATAAAAAAAAACAGTCACAGGGGTATTTTACTGCTTTGAGTACTTTCATAGTTTTGAGATTTGAGGACTGCTACAATTTTATATATAAGTATACTTATGATATAAGTGTGTGTGTGTGTGTGTGTGTGTGTGTGTGTATGTATATATGTAAATATATATACAATATATATATATTTAAAATATAAATAGCAGATGGGAGTTTTAACTTTTTAGTACTAGAATAATAAAATCTTTTGCTTTTTTAGTCCACTAGAAAACTTAACAGGACCATAATGAGGACTAAAAAAGTGATATGAACAAACAGAAAAATATATCTTTTTAGATAAACAGATTTTGACAAAGTTTGACTTTAGGGACCTAATTGGAAGTTGGAAAAAGGTATTAAATTGCAGCTCCTGGATAGCTGAGTGGTTAAGGCCACTGACTTCGGTACAGGTGATCGTCGGTTCGATTCCCGGTCAGGGCGTGGGTATCCAGGTGGACCCTTAGGCAAGGTCCTTAATGCTACTGGCCTACCTCAGGCATGAGTGAAACCGCAAATACAAGAGTCATACCGCTCGGACGCCGCCTGGTTAACAAGGTCCGCCAGTTGCTAGGGAACCAGGGCAACCTGATGAGAAATGGGCTACTGGAACAAGAACAAGACATACATGGACTAGAGCAGAAAACTTGATCTGATGCAATGCTACTATACAAGCAACCCCAGTGAGAGGGGTTATATGCAGAGATTATGGGACATATGGATGCTTCAAACCCATCATCAACACTGACAAAGAAACAACTCCTAGCTCAGTGTTCTAACATCCGCAAACGGCAGCTCCTATCACAACTAGAGATTGATGAGGTACAACAAATATGCTACGGCAAGGGGAGCCAGGACGACAGGTCAGCGGGAGATTTCATCATCATCCCCACACTCAGAGATTGGGTCCCAAGCCCCAATAAGCCCTTACGGCACAGAACTCAACATAAGGGCAGCTGACCTACGAATGAAGATCATAGCCCAAACTGGACCCCTAGTACAACGACCAAGACTGCCAAGGCTAAGTGACAAAGTACCCTCTGAAAGTCTGCTAGAAGATGTGAATGCAGCACTACATACTATCCCTACTAAAGCCATAACCGAGACCAATGAGCTGATGTACACCACAGCAACAGTGATGAACCGGATGTTCTCCACCGAACCATCCAAAGTGTACTCTCAGTGGCAGGGTAATAACACAAGATCAGATCCAACAGTACTGGAAGAACATATGGGAGAAAGAGGCATCCCACAACACCAATGCTCAGTGGCTAGTGGATCTAAGAACAGATCACAGCAATCTCCCAGAACAAGAACCAGTAACCATTACAACGGCAGACATCCAAGAAAGAGTGGCAGGTATGAAGAGCTGGACAGCACCAGGCCCTGACATGATCCACACCTACTGGCTGAAGAAACTAACTGCACTCCATGAACGCCTGGCAGCACAAATGAACCAACTGCTGATGGATGGGACCCACCCAGAATGGTTAACCCAAGGTCATGAAGGATCCCCAGAAGGGAACAATCCCATCCAACTACCGGCCAATAACCTGCCTCTGCACAACATGGAAGCTCCTGTCAGGCATCATAGCGGCTAAGATGAGTAGGCACATGGCTCAATACATGCACAGGGCCCAGAAGGGAATAGGCAGTAACACCAGAGGAGCCAAGCACCAGCTACTGGTGGATAGAGCAGTCACTCGAGACTGCAAGACCAGACAGACCAATCTGTGCACTGCCTGGATTGACTACAAGAAAGCCTACGACTCAATGCCACACACATGGATACTGGAATGCTTGGAGATGTACAAGATCAACAGGACACTAACAGCCTTCATCAAGAACTCAATGAAGCTGTGGAAAACAAGTCTGGAAGCCGACTCAAAGCCAATTGCACAAGTCACCATCAAGTGCGGCATATACCAAGGAGACGCACTATCCCCGCTGCTGTTCTGCATAGGCCTGAACCCCCTCAGCCAGATCATCACAAAGACTGGCTACGGATACCCGATTCGAGCGGAACAATCATCAGTCACCTCCTCTACATGGATGACATCAAGCTGTATGCCAGAAATGAGCGAGACATCGACTCACTGATCCACACTACCAGGATCTACAGCAACGACATTGGAATGTCGTTCGGACTGGACAAGTGTGGTCGCATGGTATCAAAAAAGAGGGAAGATGATCAGAACCGAGGGGTTGAACTACCAGAAGGCCACATCGCAGATGTTCAGGACAGCTACAAATACCTTAGGGTGCCACAGGCTAATGGAAACCATGAGGAGGCAGCAAGGAAGACCGCCACAGCCAAATACCTACAAAGAGTGAGGCAGGTCCTGAAAAGCCAGCTGAATGGGAAAAACAAGATCCGAGCCATCAACACATACGCCCTGCCAGTCATCAGATACCCGCTGGTATAATAAACTGGCCAAAGGAGGAGATAGAGGCTACTGACATCAAGACAAGAAAGCTCCTCACAATGCACGGAGGGTTTCACCCCAAATCCAGCACCCTGAGACTGTACACCAAGCGTGAGCGAGGGAGGCCGAGGGCTAGTGAGTGTCAAGACCACTGTCCAGGATGAAACAACGAAGATCCAGGAGTACATCAGGAAGATGGCCCCAAAGATGAAGGGCTTAGTGAATACCTCAGGCAGCAGAAACCCGAAGGTGAGGACAAGGAAGATGAAGAACCGTCATGGAGGGACAAGCCGCTACACGGCGTGTACCACAGACAAATAGAAGAAGTGGCTGATATCAAGAAATCCTACCAGTGGCTGGAAAAGGCTGGACTGAAGGACAGCACAGAAGCACTAACCATGGCGGCACAAGAACAGGCACTCAGTACAAGATCAATAGAGGCTGGGGTCTACCACACCAGGCAGGACCCCAGGTGCAGACTGTGCAAGGATGCCCCTGAGACAGTGCAGCACATAACAGCAGGGTGTAAGATGCAGGCAGGAAGCGCGTACATGGAACGCCATAACCAGGTAGCTGTCATAGTGTACAGGAACATCTGCCACGAGTACGGGCTGGAAGTCCCAAGGTCAAAATGGAAGACACCTCCTAAGGTAGTTGAGAATGACCGAGCTAAGATCCTGTGGGACTTCAAGATCCAGACTGACAAACTGGTGATGGCTAACCAACCAGACATCGTGTTGATCGACAAACAGCAGAAGAAGGCAGTAGTGATAGATGTGGCAATACCAAGCGACAACAACATCAGGAAGAAGGAACACGAGAAGCTTGAGAAATACCAAGGGCTGAAAGAGGAGCTAGAAAAGACGTGGAAAGTAAGAGCAACAGTGGTGCCAGTGGTAATCGGAGCACTGGGGGCTGTGACCCCCCAAATTGGGAGAGTGGCTACAGCAGATTCCAGGCAAAACATCAGAGGTCTCTGTCCAGAAGAGTGCAGTCCTAGGAACAGCTAAGATACTGCGCAGAACCCTCAAACTCCCAGGCCTCTGGTAGAGGACCCGAGCTTGAGGATGACACATACCACCCCGCAAGGGGTGAGAGGGGGATTTTTTTTTTTTTTTTATATATATATATATATATTTAATATATAATATATTTAATATCGCAATAAAATCGAATTGCGATATAAATGTCGCGATAATATCGTATCGTGGGGCCTCTGGTGATTCCCGCCCCTAATAAATATACAAATTTACAAATTTACATGAAATCACTGGCAGGTTCAAGATAAAGAGAATACTGTTTCCAAAATAAAGGCGCTATGGAGGCGATATAGCTGAGATTCGACATATAATACCAAAGATGTAACGCACAGATCAGAGCAGGCAGATGCTTTTTCACTGATAGGTAAACATGAATCTCAGCTGCATAACAACTGTGTTTAAAACAGGGATTATATGGAGACTGATTTTTATTTTTACTGCATATCCCTTAAAATTTTCACGTTTGAAAATGTAAAATGAAAATGTGTTTCTCATGGGTTTAATCAGTTTATGGGATGAAACATTACTTAATAGGCACAAACAGACCTCAGTCTGTCAGTCTCGTACTGACAGACTGCGGTGGATGTGCAGAGCAGAGGATCATCTGTGGCTCTCTGGCCTTCGTTTCGTTACGGCCTTCACATAACGACTTGTCGGAAACGTTGAGAAAAGCGACTCGGAAACTCAGGACACTGAATTGTCGTTGAGTTAAAGGACCCTGATGAGTTTTTCATCTGAGACCTGGGACACGTCAAACATGGCCGTCCTCCGCACGCAGGCCTCTGAGTGTCTATAAAATGCTTTTATTCAGGAAAAGACAAACTGTTCTCACTGGTTTACAACAGCGACCGTAAATCTGCCCCATCATTTTCCATTTCAAACCACTTTTCTATAACGCGAGCGTCTCCGCAGCGGGCTGTCAGGGTGATGTTATGAGAAGAAAATAGTGTCCTTAGACAAATCAGCTGTGTGAGTCCCTGAATTGACACTCTCCTCCCCCCTTGAGCAAAACGCCCCCGCCGCCTCTGCACACAGTAGAAGATAGTTTCCTCCTGCTTTCCAAAGTCCTTTTCAAAAGAGTTCTGCATAACATCCGTGTTCATGATGGACAGTCAAAACAACAAAGGTTCAAAATACACATATCAAACCTGGCACCTACATTACCCACAATGCATCCTGATCACCGACAGTCTGTTTTTTGGTGTGCTAAGCTGGTAGCGGCTGCAGAAAGTGTGGTGAGCTCACTTCTTTCCAACTCCTCACTGTCTGCAAATAGTTGTTTTATTTTTCTCTATTCTTTTATTCTACTTTTATAATTTGCCTTTTTTTTCCATATTTATATATTTCTAAAGTTATTTATGTCAGCCGTATGTGTGTCTACGTGCAGCTCCTTATCACCAAAGCAAACTCCTCCTATGTGTAAAACACTACTTGGCAGTAAAGCTCCTTCTGATTTATGATTCTCTTCATTTCCAGCCCCAACCAACGCTGACTCGAGTGACATCCCCTGAGCACATTTATCACACACAGCTTGTACTGTGTCGACGTGCTCTGGACTGTACTGGAGTTCCCCCTTAAGTTTGGGGAAGTGCAACACTAAATTGTCGGAGTAAACCTTCTAACAAATCTCAGTGATCAAGTAGCATGAACATGTACATTTGGAGTCAGGGAAACTAAGATGAGGCACCAAACACAAAAAGAGATCTAAACACTAAAAAGTTGAGTTGAGATTTTAAAAAGCACATCCTGTGCATGTTTTGCTGGATTATAAGACTGTGTGTGAGAGGAGTTTTGAATCCATCCGAATCTACAACAAACTGACAAAGCAGTCAGGGAGCAGCTGGGATGTTATTTCTAAAAAAGTGATACAGTTGCTGCTTTTAAACGCTGCAGAAAACAAAATGCATCAAATTAAATACATTTTAAATTCACAATACTTTTAAATATCACGGGAAGGAGGAGGGGTGGCACATAGGGAGGTGATGTAAAGTTCTTATTTGGCTAAATAAGATTATTCTGTTAGCATTTAACAACTACAGCTCCCAGGACTCTCAGCCGCTTGCATGCTGATTGTTTATTTGCCTGTTTAGCGAATCACTGCAGCATGTTTATAACGGAAAATACCTTCACATACACACAGTGTACTCTAGTTCTCTCACACACGTGTATATTTCTCCACATATAAAGCTTCTCTAAAGACTCTGTTACGAGCTAAGAAGGGAAAACTGCTGCAGTCTGTCAAAACCTCAGAGCCCAAGTTATGTTTTAAGACATTTCCTTAATGGCTCTTCATGAATACATAAGTATCCTAATTGCAAGTGTGTTAAAATAATAGTAAACAGTAAACAGCTATTAACAGGGTGAAGGAGAGTGTGCGGCCTCAGGACTTGGCTGCCTGTTTCTGTGGGAGAGTGTTTATGATGTTTTACGAAACATTCAGTCTGATCTCATCCACGAGGAGAACGTAAAACTCGTTTCTGAAAAAATCATGTTCATGTTTCACGTTTTTGGAGTCGCCTTCGGGCGCCATTTGAGGCGGCCGAGTTAACAAGTACAGCTCTCCCAAACCGCAGGCTTACTGTACTTCCTCTGCGTTTTTTTCTCTCTGAACTCGTGTTTGAGGCCGCAGGAGCTTTTGGCCCTCGAACAGAAGCTCTAAATCTGATCCTGTAACCGAGACACGCTGGTGTAAATCTGCACTGGTGTTGCTCCTCAGGGATGAAGACTGTGAAGCTTTGAGGAGGTCGAGGGAAATATTAAGCCGCCGGGACGACCATCGAAAGCAAGAAATATCACCCAAATCTCTCCAAAATGTTGATTTAAGTAAGACGCGAGCGGTTAAAGGCAGATACCTGTGGCGTTTTTCTACGGCTGCTTCAAGAGAAATGTACACACACACACCAAACCTCACTGATTTAAAGGGCACATTTAGTCACCTGCAGCTTGTAGGTTTACATCCAGTGTCACTGTTGGATTAAGGTTTCACACACAGTCTCTGGATTAAATAAAGCTCCAGGTTCCTCTTTAGTTGACTGACTCTACTCAGTTAGGTCGACCTCAGTGAGAGAGACAAATACAAAGGATACAACACTGGTCAAAGGTTTAGAAATAGAGAGGGACAATAAAGGGAAGGAGAAGGCAAATGAAACGCAGAGATGAAGGTGTGTGTGAGATACAAGTCAGGTTTCCATCCAAATTAAATTAAAATTAAAACAGATTTTCCAGAAAAGCATAAACAAAGCCAAAAGGTGCACGGGACCTTCAGCACTTTACATGTGTGACATGACGTTTGACACGTGGTAAATGTTATGACACGGTCGTTGTTTAATAGAGATCTCCTGCCTGAGGTCTCCTGAGTGAAAGTCCTGAGTTTAATTGACTCATCCATCCCACCACCTCGTTACACCAGCTTTGTCGGTCTTCATTCTACGTTACCGGACTTATTCTGCCGTTAAATGTCGCAGCCTAACAAAAAAACATGAAGCTGAATTGTAATAAGCTGCTGCGTAATCGAGCCATACGGCCGCTTCTCTGGTGAGGATGGGCTGCTCTTATTTTAAACCAAAGACCAGCAAGAGCTTCCTTAAAAATAAAAGCTCATCACCTTTTAGAACCTCATCAGTAGCTGAAATCTTGCGTTTTGAGGGGAAGCAGTAAAACTATTAAGATGCATCATCTTGGGAGAGTTTCAAGTTAAAAACCTTTTTACTGCATCACAAAATGTAACTTTTATAAATTTAAACATAAAGATTGTTTTGTTTACCTGCAGACTTCACACACAAGTTCATTTTCTTATCCAGAATGAATTACTGACAGCTCTTTGAGACTTTTTCATTTTTACAAGCCCTAAATTTAACATTAATGATAACAGATTAAGAGGTGGCCGTGTTTTCTTTGTGCATGGGGCAAAAAGTGAGTATTACCGGGAAATACATCCATATTAGAGGATTTTCCTTTAAAAGTAATTTGGTGTGAACTGAATGTAAACCGGTCTGCACACTGTGTGGATCACAGATGATCCACCCGTCTTTGGAAAACACTATATTTTTATTGGTCTGTCTGGGAAAACTTGTGTCTGAATCTTTTCTTTCTGTGTTTTTTACATAAACGTCCTTCAGGTCATTTCACAGGCGCGTGATGTGAGATGGGAATCTGTGAGTGTGGGGGCAGTTTTAAAAATCGTCAGCACCGTAATTGAATGACTGGAAAGAGACAGACAGACAGGCGTTAAACTGATAATCCTCAAGTGTCTGTCTTTTATTAAAAGTTTGTCTCCGTCTTTGACTCTGTGGTTTGTCTGCACTTTGGTTCAGGCTGAAACGTCTCGACAACTGTGGGATAGATTGTGATGAAATGAGGATGAACTGTAATAACTTCGGTGATTCTCTGACTTCCTATTTAGCACCATCATGAGGTCAAACATTTTAATATGTCCAAAACTTTGATTTATGACCAAATACCTGAAAAAGAAATGACATCCCTTTGTGTTTACTGCTAATAAGCAACACGCTAAACTACACGGTGAACATGGTAAACATTAGGTTAAGCATTATTAGCTTTGAATAAATTCACTCATCGTCACCTGCTGGAAACTGCCACCTTTTTCCAAAAAAAGGCCTAAAATAACAAACCCAAAATGCTCTCCTTTGAAAGGTCAAAATCTAAAGAACATAAATCTGTTGGATCCATTAACATATTTACCATTACAGACTAAATGGAGTTGCAATAAATAAAAACATATTTATTTTTTCATCTTTGCCTGGTAAAAAAGCTGTATTTTAAATGCAATAAACTATCAAAACCATCATAAGATAGATGATATTGCAATAGAATATCTTCCAATACACCTGGGATGCAACTGTAACTGTACATTTGATGAAAATAAACTAAAATACAACAGTTATCATAGAATTTTTTTACAAATATACAAGGCGAATGTCCATATTTTAGCAATATTTACTGTTTAAATGTTGACTTTTATTGGGATTTATCTTTGAAACACTATTTATGTCCATACAACCACTTTCCAAATAACATAAAGTTACCGAAACAGCCTGTCACCATGTTCCCAGATCTCAGAAAAGAACTTGGTTACAGTTCTTGGTTGCAGAACTACTAAGAATAAGAACGAAATTGTAATATTTAACAGAATTTCTCTTCACTTCCAGGTCAAATCTGTGAGGGACACAAAACAGCCAAAGTGAGAGTAAAAAGCTGCAAAGTTAAGAAGCAAAAGCAAAATGATCTACGTCGTAATTAAAGCATTGATTACTGATGTCCCTCACACTGCCTGAAATCTGGATTTACACAGTTTAAATCCATTAATGGCAATTTGTTTTTAGTTTTTCTTGCTTTGTCTTCCCTCCTATGTCTTATTCCCAACTTGCATTGACTCTGAAAGGACGCACACATTTTCTTAAATCAGCCGTAACTCCTTTAAAAATAAAACCGCATGTTGGCCCCCGTTTTGTCGCTAATGATCTTCCATGAAAAACGGGGAGTTGTCAGGGAAAGAGGGAGGGAGTGGGCGAGAGACTAAGAGAGTGCGTCCTCTCTCTCTCCCTCGCCAGCATCTGTCAGCAGCTGCAGATTTAAAGGCTGCTGAGGAGGAAAACAATCATTAATACAGAGCTAAGAAACCAGACAGTGAAGTACACACCATGACTTCATCCAACACACACAGTTAGGATATGATATCATGCTGAGGATTAGTAATCAACTCATAGATGAGTTTCCCTGGCAGACAGCTCTCTGCGTGTGTTTCGTCCATCTGCAGTTTATTTATAATTAATGAAGCAAATTATATTTTGTCTGTCGTGTTTTAATGGTTGTGAAACTTAAAAAAAAAAAATCTCAGTGGGTAAATGTTGTCGGGGGTCAAACGGAGCGGCGACCTCTGAGCTGATCTGGGATTCAGCAGTGTTGTTGCTCGAGGGCACTAAAACAGGTCAGACGGCTGCAGCTCGTCGCTCACCTCTTCCTCGTGACGAACCTCCCTCAGACAGTTACAGCTAATAATAATAATAGAGAAGGTTAAAATAAACCTGTTGTTCTTCTCTGAGACACATTTAAGGACTTTAAAGATCCTTAATACTGTCGAATTAATAGAAAATGTATATTTAAAATATCAAAAACAAGATGAGAATGTGTAATTTTTATTTACACAGATTAGATTTCAACTAACTTGTTGATCTGAACATACGTTCTATACGCTGGACAGAAGAGAGCTATAATTAGTGTTGCAAACTTTTCTGAACAACAAATATCAGTCTGTCTTTGCCAGTTTTTTTTAAAATGTAAAAATATGTCTGACACCAGCTGACAGTTCTTACCGTCACTTTCCAGGAGCAGCGGGATAATCTAGGTTTTCTTTTCTTCTCTCTGCAGCGCAGCATCGCCCTCCAGCTGCTGAGCGAACCACCAGCAACATTTCAGTCAGAAATAGATTGTAAACCCATTCAGTGTTCAGTTTAATTCCTGGGTGAGGTGTCATTTAAAAGCAGTTTGTCTACTCAACAGAATATACTTAAGGATTACATGTTAAAGTGGTTCTGCTGTGAATGATTCATCATTAGCTGGTGTTGTAATGTCAAAGCTGCTCAAGGTGCAGCTAGTTTTTAACTACTTTATTTACAGTCAGCTAAACTGCGTTCACAATTATTAGGCAAGTGACCATATCCTACTTTTTATGCGTATTTTCCATCTCCAGGCTGCATAAAGGTGAATGCTTAGGTCAGGTGCTGTGTATTTCTGTAAAGAGGGAGGGTGTGGCCTCAGGAGATACATCAAGCTGTGCATAATTATGAGGCAGCTTCTTTTCCTCAGGCAAAATGGGCTGAAAAAAAAGAAATGTAACTCAAACTCAAAGTCAAAAATTGTAAAATGCTTGTAAAATAGCTAAACCTGTGATATAATCAAATATTTTGTTGCTACAAGACAGCTGGGGCTCAAAAAACGCATGGAGAAGAAATAATAATTGTGCATGCAGTGTAGTTTAGTCCAATGGTTCCCAACCTAGGGATAGGGACCTTCCACAGGGTCACCAGATAAATCTGAGGGGCCGTGAAATGACTGAAAAAGAGGGAAGATGACTTCTTAAACACAAATGTGTAAAAATCTTATCATTTTAGGTCTCGAACTGTTTAGAGAGTTTAGAAAAGTTTAGAGGTGAAATGTCTCTTTGGGAAAATGCCAGTAAAATACAAAAAGTCAAGCAGAACTGTACTAAAGTACTTAGTTAATTTTGTAAGCTGCAGTTTGTTGCAGCTGCTAGGTAACAATTACCTACACAGACATTTGACGTTACCTGGTTCCCAGTTCTCTCAGAGATGTTTTCCCTCAGGTAAGGGTGAGGACACCTGGCATTTGTGCTGCCCTCCACCCTCAGGTGCACTTATTAACCTGCAGCAGCAGCTGACGATGGCTGTTTTTATGACTGAACTTTATTCTACAGCAGCTCAGTGACGCTGTAAAACATTTACATCTCCACAATTAGACGGTCAGACTGAGAGCTGAAGGCCTCAGGAGGTCTGAAGCTGAGTTTCAGGGTCATCTTCAAGCCGCTTGTTATTCAACAGATGTGTTTCAACAGTGTTTACTGAAGTTTTTAGCCCCGCTGTCTTTAGATTTAAATCTGACTTTAATCATCCTAAGAGGATGAACTGTAATAACTTTGGTGATCCTCTGAGTTTACCTATAGCGCCATGATCAGGTTTTAATGTGTCCAAAACTTTGATTTATGACCAAACACCTGAAAAAGGAATGACATCCCATCAGCCTCAGCTGTTCTTTGTGTTTTCTGCCAATCAGCAAATGATAATACGCTAAACTAAACAGTGATCCTGGTAAAGATTATTCCTGCTAAACACCAGTAGCGCTGATGGTTAGCATGTTGAGACAGGTAATGATGGTACAAACACATCTTTGAATAAATGCAAGTCATGTTTTGTGAGGACGCAACAAATTTGGTATATGACCCTGTAGAACTGAGGAAATTTTCCTTAGTCTCGGTTGCAAGTTGTGTTTAGCGCTACTAAGCAAATGTTAGCATGCCAACACACATAGTAAACAATATATCTGCCAACATCCAAATGTTAGCATTGAGTAGCTGTTAAGCGTGTTAGCATGCTGGTCCTTTGAGCTAAATGCTAAAGTTCAGTAGTAGTAAACGTGCTAACAGATATTTTGTGCCTCTACTTGATTTAAATAACTGTCCACAGCTTTATTTTGTGTCTCTGGAAAAGTGAACAAAGCGTTAATGTAGCTGATGTGTGCTAACAAGCTCACGTGTGAAGTTTAGCATGTTGATGTGTGCACATTTTTTTAAAACAAACAACAGGAGCACCGAGCTTTAGTTTATTATTTCTTTATGAAAGTCATCTCTCAGTTTCCTACAAAACATTCCAACAGTTCAAACGTGCTCTTTTCATCACTGGGGGATGGAATAGAAAGATTTATTTACATATTTAAGATTTTTAGCTGTTTAAATAAAAAAAAACAAAACAGAAAAGACACTTAAGTTGGTAAAATACCCAGATGAGTTAAAGTTTTTAGAGAGACGTTAAGGTTGATGCCACTCATGTCTGTACGGAGAATATGAAGCTACGGCTACCTGCTGCTTAGCTCAGCTTAGCTTAGCTTAGCATAAAGACTGAAAACGGGGAAAACAGCCAGTTTTGGTCAAAAGTAACAAAATCCACCTTGCAGCTCTCTCTCTGAACACCACCATATATACTGTTTGTTCAATCTGTACAAAAATCCAAGTGTAAAAACGAGAATTCATCATTTCACAGAAAGTTATGTGTCGGACTTTTGGCAACAAAATAAAATTATTAACTATTTTCTCTTTTGAATCCTGTTTCATCAGCAAATACTTCATGAAGTTATTTTTGCTAAATGGCAAGTTTTCGTTATTTGATTGTCAATATGTTTTATAGTGTTATGTTTTCATAAAAAAACAACTTTGAGCCTACATTTCCCATAATGCTCAGTAAACTGGCCTTCATGTGTAAAATCGTGGGACTGACACTTTAAACTCAGATTTAAAGGCTTTTCGATTGGAAGATTCGATTCAGGTGGCAAAAACACAAAGACAAGAAGGAAAACAAGCTTTTTGTTGATAAAACAAAGAAAACCTGAAACATTTTTCCCCGTTGAAATAAAAACTAAGATGTTATTTTTTACAAACTCCATTTTACAAGTTAAAAAAAGAAAACCAGTCATCGTGTCTGCAGGTCAAAGAGGCTCAGTAACTGTGACTTGTTTTGGCAGTAATGATCTTTTCTGGGATGGTTTCGGTACCTTTTTAGAACAAAACGTGTCATTTTCTGTAGTTGCAGGAGGAACAGAAACTTCCTCCAAGTTTATTCTGTACAAAGCAGTGTATACATTTCCATAAATATATTGTATGAGTTCATACTGTGAACTAGCGCAGAGTGACTTCGTGGTTGGTCCACTGAACACAAAAATATAAAATTCAATTATTTCTTTTTTTTTTTTCTTAGATTTTACGTTTTGTTGTGAAAAAGACAAAGAAATTAAATAATTATAAAAAAGGTGACAAAAACAAACAATATATCTACAAAGTCAACACTGATATTTACAACTATTAAATAATCCCCATTCAAAATGAGATTTTTCTATAAAAAAAAGAAAAAAGGACAAACACGAATAAACCCGATGGCCGCCGTACGAAGTTGGATGTTACTGAACAGGAGGGCAAAGAGTCTCTGAGCAAGGCACCAAACATCAAACAAAAACCCATCAGCACCCGGAGTTCATGTGTTTATCAGACAGAGAAGGAAATCAGCTGATCTGAAACTCTGAGGTTTTTCAACTATATTTGCTGTATTTGTTTGTAAATTCGGCAAATTGGAGGCATCAAAAGTAGCCGAATTAGCTATTAGCACTTCCTGTTAGCGGCGTACCGACGGATGTACCAGCACTCATCACAGGAAACGCTGATACTGAGCAAAACTTAAAAACGTGAGGATTCTCAGGCAAATTCTACTTAGTTCTGCGATTTCTCTTTATTTCTACGACTTCTAAACTAATTTATGGGCGTTTTTTTGTGATGGACAGAGACATCAGATACGACTCAGAGAAGGAGCGGGATGTTTGTTTTTTGGTTTTTTTAGGGCAAAGTGCAGCAATCAGGTCTTGATTGGTTGATAACAGGCCAAACCAGTCGGCCAAACCAGTCGGCCAAACCGCACTAACTTCCTGTTGTTTTTATGCAACTGTCACTTTCATCTCACACGTTATCTCCGCAGCATCAAACTAGACGCTGTAACCGAATCATGGAGTCGTTTCAGTAACATTTGAAATTATCTTTCCTATTGTCATATTACTTCTTTTACTTGAGTAGACAGAGCACTTTTTCCTACAATTTTTATTTTTTAAATGATCACAGGAAGTTTGAAGAGCATCTTACAATATACAGATATCTTTTTTGGTTTTCTTTTATTGGATTAATTTGCCTATTTTTTTTTTAATGATTTTCTCAAGTTTATTTTCCCTAAAATCCAAAAGATATAAAATTTATGATGATATATGAAAGATAAGCAGCAAATTTCCACATTTAAGAAGATGCAACCAGCAAATATCTGGCAGTTAGGCTTGAAACTAAATGACTGAAACAATTAATCAACTATTCAAAAAAGTACCTTATTATTTTTCTGCTAATAAACTAAACTATTCAGCTGACTAATAGTTTCAGCTGTACTGTGAGCTTCTCTACGAAAAGGACAAACATCTGTGCAGCTTCGTTAAGACGTGTAATTTATAAAGAAACTACAAAAATCTGCTTCTATTTGTGAAGAACTCAACGTTAAAACGTGTTTTAGCTGTTCAGGGTTTCTGTCAGGAACTAAAAGATGCCGTTTCTTCATGTTTCACGTATGTGATTAAGGGAAATGTCAAAGATGTGTTTTACGGTGACAGTTTGTTTATTATTACACCGTAACTTTAATATCAGATGTTTAAACTCGCAGCTGTCTGGCTGTAGATGCAGTGGATGTCTTCTCCGTCCTGTAACATTACGACCCAACTTCACGCAGCGGCCGTCGGAACTGATCTCAAACATCCAGCCTACATGTTTTCTGTTTTCTTCACCACATCACAAATATACAAACGGAAACTCCACAGGAACCACGACTGGGAGCGGGAGAAGTGTCGAGAGCAAACACTCCTGCTGCAGCTGCACAGTCACAACTCGTGATTTTAAGCTTCTCTTATTGCTGATGAAAAGATTTCACTCTGGCCGGATCAGAACAGATGAGATCCTGATCTCAGGAGACCTTTTTAACTGTAACTGTGCAGCCCTGCAGCGCCACCTGCGGGCCGAACCAGTTATAACCAAAGACTGGAAGACATGGCATCGCCCCCCCACCCCTCCCTCCCGGGCGGCTGGCTGCAGTACAGGTGGGGAAATGGGACAAACTATAAAAGATGGTTTCTGACATTAATTAGGTTTTTCATGCTGTACAAAAAAGTTGGTTTCACGTCATGATTGACAGCTGAGCCCGGCTCGCTACTGGGTAGGACAGACATTTTGTACAGTGGGAGGAAGTGGAGACGCGTCGGCCATCTTTAAATACAGTCTGTGCCTCCCACATGCTGAGACGACCGTCTGTCAAAGAGCTTAAATGCCATCAAACCGGCTGTTGAGACAACGTAAAATCAACCTGACAGCCTCCCGGCTTCTTTCAAACTGTACATTTTCACAATTAAATATTAAATCGCAGCACTAGTTCAAAGTGCGGCGCGACTTCCATTTTTAGAAATATATTTTTATACATTAGGACATTATTTTCTAAGAGCTTGGTGACAGGAACTCTGCTGTGGCAGGTTTTAAACAGCTCGGCTCACTGATTAAAATCCTTCTGCAGGCGATTCATGGAGAAAGAAGAAATGTGTATCTGTTACCTGTCGCAGGGACGATGACGTTGTTTTAAAGATATCCGTCTTTGACAGCATCAAACAAACAAATCTTTAACCGTCAAACTGTAATGTTCCGTTTTCCATCGGCGTCTCCTTCTCTTCTTTCCATCAGACTCCTTCTGATTGGCTGATTAAATATTCAGCGGTCTGTCGCCGGGCAGGTAAGGGTTGCCTCGGGGACGGCGACGATGAGGAGGAAGAGGGGTGATGGCGGCCTCGCAGCGAGGTGTGGTTGCTGTGGTGATGGTGGGGGCCGTGGTGGGTGGAGGGGGGAGGCGGAGGCGGCGCAGAGACGGCGGCACGGCGGAGGACTTGATGGGGACGATGCGGGTGTCCATGACCTCGCAGTCGACCTGCATCATCATCTCGTAGCCCTGAGAGGAATTATACAGACTCTCTGAGGAGGGAGGCGGGGGAGGAGGGAGGGAGGGAGGGAGGGAGGGGGGACGTTATTTACTTTCTTTTTTAGATTAAACTTTATTGTCATTATGCAAAGTTCATGTACAGAGCTAATGAAACGCAGACCATCAGTTTTAAAGCTGCACAACAAATTTTTGCTCTTGTTTGAATTGTGCTCTGAAAAACATCTGCATGCGCTAAACTAAACTGTAAAGCAAATTTCACTCCTTTGGGATTTAAAAAAAACAAACTCTAAAATCTTCCTTCCAAAACTAACCTGCAGCTCTGCCCGGTTACAGTCTCGTTATTTCACAGCACAACAGAGCAGTTTAACCATCAGACAGACTCACCGTTCACAGACATGGCCGGCATCACCAGAGACATTTTAGGTCTGCTGGTTTTATTGTGGCTGATGGCTGGTAGCAACAGGTGATCCTGTGGGGAGAGAGAGACACTAAAGTGAGCAAGATTTCTATTTTCTCTATCTCAAAACTTTCTCTTTAAATGCTGAGATGAAAATATTGAACTTTTAACGTTCTCGTTTTACTGCATATTTAAATATCTTTAAACATCACAGAGTTTTATTATTATTATAATAATTGTACTGTACAGTGGTAACATGTTTTATGGTTAACACAAACTGTAGTATTTTATTTTTCAGGAATCCTTAAAACAAATGTAGAGAATCTGTGTGAGTTGATCTGATGTTGCTGACCAGAGATCAGCCAAACACACACACACACACACACACACACACACACACACACACAGCTACAGCTTCCTTTCAGACAGAAGTTTAGTTTGTGTTGAAATGTTTTCCTGGACTGAGCTGCACTCGTACCCGTCTGAAAGAGACGACGTAGAAAGTGTCCTCTCTGCGGTCGATGGCGTCCAGGAAGTCGCTGTAGGTGACCTCAGGACCAGGAAGCACCTGCAGCTGACTGCAGACAGGAAAGAGGTTGAGATTAAAATTTACTGCCACAGTTCACTTGATTTGTTGATCGTCGCACAAACAGTTCAGTCAGACTGATTTCTATTAAAGATCTTTTTATTTGGTAAGAAAACAATGCAGGACACATTCAAACCTTCCAAGTTATGCTTGTCGTCTGTCACTTCACCCAGCTGACAGAAACACATTGGTTTGCTTTAAGCACAAATTCTGTATATATATATATATTTTTTCTTTCTCAGTTTCAGGACAGTTTGCATTTCTCTTCACGCTTGGACTGAAACTTCTCCAATCACAGCTTGCAGTACCTTTCTATGGAGCGGTGAGTCTGGATCGGCAGATATCTGGAGAAGTTTGTCTTCCTCATCTGAGCTTTCTGCAGGACACAAAGTGAGATTGAAACATAATTAATAGAAACTTTAATGATCCTAATATCAGAAAATCAGATTAGCTGATCTCTATGGGATGCAATATAAATAGCAGCTCGTACAGATGCAGCAAATACGTTCTCTGAAACAAATGAAGTTTGAAAAACAGGCCGACAGAGAAGAAGCAGCAGCATCAGTGTCAAGAGGAAGAAGTCTAACCTGGGCGATCTTGGCCTTCTTGGCGATTTTCGGTTTTCCTCCGGACTTCTTCCGGTCGATCTGGTGTCGGCGGACCCAACCTCTCAGCTCATCTGCCAGCCTGAAATCCACAAAAACGGTTCAGCTGAGAATCCAGACAGAAGCAAATGGCAGGACAAAGTTTAACAGCATCCTGTAATACTTTAAATACAGCGCAGGAGAAAAGAGACGGGTGGGTAGAAATATCAGCTACTTTCAAGAACAAACACCCAATTTAGAAAAAGCAGACTTTAAATCTTCCCATTTCATTTTGTTAACGTTTGTTTCTCGTACATACATTTTTCCACCACGTGTAAAAGGTTTTAAATAGTTCATCATTTTACTGTGCTGTGTTTTCATGCTCAAACATCTATCACAGTATCACAGTACTGAAATAAGGTTAAATGTAGTAATATAACATAATATCTAGTGTAATACAGCAATAAACTGAATATGAAATATAATAAGGTTCAGTATCACATGGTAGATATTAATGTAAACTATGGCTACACGATTTTGTGCATGTCTGTTTAAAGTATGAACAAATTTTAGGTTTTTAAATTTTACTTTTTACGTGTAGAAAAGAAATTATCTTTAGAGCTGCACACACTGAGCGGACCGGTTTCCTGTCTGACATGTTTAACGTGCAGGTTGAGAAAGTTGCAGTTTGGACACACCTTCCTTTCACTCAAATGAGAGAGTGACTGGTACTGTATGTGTGTTCATGAAGCTGGAGGAGGATGAGGAGGAGATGAGGAAGGTATCGGAGGCGGGACTTAGCGCCCGACAAAACACAAACTTGTTATATTATAAAAGTCGAGACTTTAAGAGCTTCGGCTGACCTGAGAGACTCTGAGCGGTTGAACTGTCTGCAGTCTGAGGAGGTGAAGTAACGATCGATGTCCTGCAGCACCAAATCCTTCATGTCACTGAACACGTCACTCAGGTTCCTGCAAACACGCACACACATCAGGATGCTGCGCAGAAACAGTCAGCAACACATTTCTTTCAAGAACACGTCAGTTTGTTGAGCAGCAGTTAAATCTCCTGCAGAAAAAGTTCGTTTGGACGTTGAAAACCTGTTTGCCTGCATCTCTTTCTGATAGCTGTAGAGCAGAAAGAAGAAGTAGGAATCAAAGAGTGAAGCGAATCTGTCTGCTTTCTTTTGCCAGTGCGGTGAAGCGTGTTTGAGAAAGGAGACGCTCATTTCACCAGAGGTTTATAAATCATTCACCGAGCTCTGAGCTGAGCTGGAAAACAGTTACCGGTTTAATGGTAAACCACAGTTCCGAATGTCAATATCAATGAAAACAGTGTTGGATTACTGCGCTATGAAAAAAACCCACAACAAGTGCTGTCCAGTTTCAACCAAAGTTAGAAACAGCTTCACCGTGGGTTTGTTTTAGGTCGATGAAAAGCTGCTGCAGGGCACAGTGACAGTGGTCTGGAGACTTTTCTGTAGTTGTTTTGTTTATTTAAAATCTGGCAGTCAAACAGCACAGACTTCTTCACAAGACTCCTCCGAATTTATGGCAACTGCTGCTGCTGTCCTTGTTTTGGGTCACATGTTTAATGTTTATGCACGTTTGAAACACTTCAGGTTCCTGCATCAGGTCTCAGTTAGTTATTACATCGTCAAAGTTTAAAAAAAAACAAACACTAAACTGCAAAACATTTGTTTCTAATCTTATGAACTATGTTTGACCTTTTCATAAACACTTTCAGCTCTAGTTGAACGACATAAATGAACGTTGGAAGTTTGATTTGCTGGTATAAAAATAAAAATGTTCTGCTCAGGAAAGTGACTGTGCTGCTGATAGTCGAATGAATACAGAAAGACTCTGAACGAGTCGGCCTTTGAATGTTTTCTTCTCACCTGAACTGAAACGACCCCGCGGCCTCGTCTCCCGCTTCCTCCTCCGTCTCCGTCCTGTAGTCCGCTCTGCTCGGAGGCGGAGCAGCCGCCTCCTGCCGCTGGTACTGTTGTTGTTCCATCTCCAGCAGCCGCCGGCCCGTGTACGACACCACACCGTCCTGTAGGTCCGACAGCTTCCTGTCTGTGATGCTGCAGTGAAGAAGACCGACGGCGGGGGTTCAGTCACAAAACTCACATGTTTTCTTTGGATGTGTAGATTTCAAGTTAAATTCGGGACTAAGTGCTGAATATTTTAGTTAATATTTGACTTAGGTCGCTTTTCTTTTCAGGTGACAAACAGTAAATAAACAAATAATATAAATATGTAAAAAAACACATAAAAAGAAAGTAATATAATCATGAAAAAGGTGCAGAATCAGCAGTGCGCAGGATACCTGACGGGTCCGAAGCTGAAGGTCATGAACAGCAGGACGGCCATGACGCAAATGGCTCTCTTGTTGTTCGCCGAGTCGCTGCCCTGAAAAACACAAAAGGGAAACTTCATGCTGCATGAACACAAATATTACACATGCAAAACAACACGCAGACAGAAGCACGTGACTCTTAACTGGATTAACGAGGTTTCTTCCTGTGATTTTAAGAAAAACAAACAGCCTTTGAGTTTTTATTTATTTGAACCAAAGCTCAGTGTTTAAACTAAACGAGCAGTGTGAGACTTTTTGTTTCTCTCTGGTTTCCATCATCAGGTTTTACAGGTTGAGCAAATGCTCTCGCTTCAAATGTCTTTTGTTCTCTGCGGTTCAGGCTGGATCTTCTTCTCTTTCCTCGCTCTTTTTCTCACAGTTATTTCATCCTGTTCAACCTGTTGTTGTTAACTGAACTCATGAGCTGCAGCTGTACTTTAAACCCCTCTGTGCTGCAGACAGTCTGTGGGGAAATCAGCAGGATATTTCCTCTAATCCCAGCCTTTTCCATATTTCAAAAGACTGAGTAGGTACGAGATATTTATTCCTTTCTTTATCATTTATTAATGAATCTCATTTTTGAGATCATCGCTGTCAGTTGGAACGTTGAGGAGGAAGGAGAGGAGGAAGTTAAACCAGACTGGACTATATGAAGATCTGCAACAAACACGCTTCTGTAAATATTTTATCTTATTAAAAGGATTTTCAAAATCACCACAAAAACAAATCAGAGCAGCTGCAGTCACCTTCTGACTCTATAGATGTATTACAGTTTAGATCCAAGCTTTGTTTCTCCTCCGCTACCTTTATTTTGTTTATTTTCTCATTAAATAAGGTGTCTTTCATCACTCTTTCTGAAAGGCTGAAACAAGTTCCTGGGTTTCTATGGAGATGAATGTGGACTGGACCAGGAGATTTTTGAGATTATTCAAAAACCTTAACAGCACCTCTGTCGTTAAACCTTGTGGGATGCTGACAGTGAATACTAACCCAGATTTAACATTTGAAAATGTCTATTTCTTCTTGTTTTTCTAAATGTTTGGTGTTATCAGCTAATCTAGAGTTACTGGCTTTTTAATGATGTCTCTCTAAAAGGCTTGTCTAAAATTGTTTTCTGCCCCTTTTATGTGTTGTAACACCAACCTGCGCGGTTTTGTGTCTGAGAACTCGCACTTGACACTGATGTCTTCATAAAGCCTTACAATAAGCTGGATGGTTAGAGGAGGAGCTAAAGTTGACGAACAGTCCCGTCCTCACCTCTTTCCCGGCCAGCCTCTCCCTCAGCGCCTGGTTCTCTCTGCGGAGACGTTCGTTCTCCTGCTGGGCCTCCCTGAGCTGGGACTCCAGGTTCTGCAGGTACTCCTTCTTCTTCTTCCTCGACTGGCAGGCCGACTCCCGGTTCTTTATCATCCTCTGCTGCCGCTTCAGCACCTTCATCTGCACGAGGAGGAAGAGGACACAAAGGAGCGTTTGAGTAGACAGAGGACAGAGGACAATGGGTGGAAGCATCAGTGAGGAGGAGGTTTCAGAAGATGATAAGAAACAAACTTCTCCACTCGAGTCCTTCCTCCTGACTTCGATGCTCTAGTTTTAAATACAGTTCATGCTAACATTTGCGTCCAACGATGGACCCGTTGGTCTGTACTCACGTCGATGTCGTTGGAGTTGCTGCACGGTAACGGCGGCGTCGCCGGGACGATGGGTTTGCTAGTGGGCGGAGCTGTGGGGCTGGAGCAGTGCTGGGGGATGCTGGGAGAGACGGGCTCCATTTTGACGATGGCCGGAGCTGAACCGAGGCAGACGGACGGAGACAGGACGACTGGAGGAGGGAAGACAGGAAGAGGCGGATCATTGCTGCTCTGATCCTGCTGCGTAGAGCAAGGCACTGACCAGAGGATTTAATATTATAAAACAAGATTAAACAGGTTGGTTTGCTTAATTAGGTCTGTGATTAAAGACTTTGTTTTCCTCTCTTGCTTTTTTAAAATTAAAAGAGGTATTAAGACAATTCCCCATCGGATGCTGGACTCAAAGGACCCGTTCACCTACATTTAAAAGGGTTTTTCCGTTTAGGAAAATCTCAGCTTTGCATTATTGATAAACTTGGTCCAACCTTCAGACTCGGCTGCACTTAGACTCTGTGGTTTGTCTTGAATGCTCCCATGAAATATGTTGCCTACCAACATGCCTGCAGTTAGCATTTCAACGTGCAACTCTTAGATGGTTAAGAGCCGATCAGCCGAGTCTTTCTGTAAAGTGAGCGATCCACTGACTTGTTTTAGATGTAAACTGTGAAGCGCTGGATGAAAAGTCACACGGGGATCATCTTCTGGGGATCTTGAATCTCTTAACTAAAAACAGTAACTCTGAAGCAGAGTGCTGGGTAGAACACAGCTGCTTTCTCTTTGCAAACTGCAAGCTGTGATTCACAACATGAGATCACATTACCTTTCACACTCAGGAGAACTAGGAGCCGGTATGATTTCTAAAGTGTCTGTTTGTGAAACAGGTCGCTGCCAATATTTGTGATCTGCATGTGAAAGTACTTGCAAATTGCTTTTGTGGACGTGGCTAAGAACCTGTAAATCCCATTTGTCCACCACTAAGCCTTCACAACAGTGGCATGGTTTTAAATTCAGCCTTTGGCATTGCTGCCTCATCATTAGGGGTGAGGGGGGGCAACGATACAGGATAATATCGTGATATTTGTCATGGCAATACTGTATTGATAATTTATTATATAAATTGCAGATGAGAGTTTTAACTTTTTGGTGCTAGAATAATAAAATCTATTGCTTTTTTTAAAGAAAACTTAACAGGACCACATAGTGTCTTTTTAGATAAACAGATGTTGACAAAGTTTGACTTTAGGGACCTAATTGGAGGTTGGAAAAAGGTAACAAAATGTAATATTGTGCTAATATCGTATTGTCGGGGCCTCTGGTGATTCCCACCTCTACTTATCATCCATGTGTCCATGTATCATCCTCCATCCTGGTTTGACCACATGACACAGCCAGTAGAAAGTAATTTAGTGTTTGAATGTTGCCCATAAACTCTAATGAACTTAAACACCTCTTACCGGGTCTGGTCTGGTCCATGGAGGGGAGGCCCTGCAGTATGAGGGTCTTGGCCGGCGCGGGGGTCTGGGGGACGGGGAGGGCGGTGACGCACACTGGTCTGGGCTGGATGGGAGGTTTGGCGCTCAGGATGCTGTTGGCCTTTAATGTGGCCGAACCCGGCAGAACTGAGAGAAAAACAAACATCGCTTTAATTTCAGACGTCAGGATCGTTCTGAAACACCAGCAGCAGAGTTCGATGCGTTTCCTGCTTCAGCCTCATTAAACCACGCTGGACTGTAGAAACACCGCGGCTCTTTCTCCAGCTGTCAACAACAACAACACACGACTCAGGACTCTTGGGGCGTTAAAGGGGTAAAACGCATGCTATGCAAATAGAAGCTGCAGGTGATGAGCGCTCCCGTCTGACTCTCGTAGTCATTTGAGTTTACACAAATGAGTGTGTTATCACTCCAATCATTTGCATGCACACAAAGAAGAGCTGGTGTTTGGAGGAGCAGCTGTGTGCTCTGCCAGGAGCGACTTCACTGCCGTCCTGAAACACACCAAACTACCGGCTCATTATCTGCTGGTTATTATCCGACAGGGCCGGAACGGTTCTGAAACCGAGACAACGGCGACACAAAAGTCCACGGTCTCGTGTGGCGGATTCGAGACAGACGGTGAACCAAATCGTGGATTTGCTGCATCGTTAAACCCCGATTATCATCCAGGCCTGCAAGTTTGAGGTGCTTGCATTTTATTTAAGCATTTCCATGCTGCTGAAAGCTGGGCAAGGCAACATGGGAGAGTAAACAAGAGACAGGGAGATTTTTAAAGCATCCAGTTAAATAACCCCCCCCCCTTCAGACACTCCCCCAAAACACATGATTATAAGCCTGAAACAGCCCATTTTATTACTTTTTGTTTCAGAGCATCTGACTTACTGATGGTTGTCGAGACGTGCTGAGGATATTTCTTACGGGGCTTTGTTGGGGTAACAGGGAAACACAAGACAGGTCTAGCTTAGAGTCATCAGCTGATCCCCACTGACCTTCCACCTCTTTCATTTCTCTCATGTAACTGGAGTTGATCAGGTAGAGACAGCAGCTCAGGCGTCAGGCTGGCAGATTAGAGAACAACTCGTTGGCTCGATGAAGCATTTGTTGACAGATTTGTTGTTCTACGTTAAGTCAGTTAAATATGGCCGAAAAAGGGAAACATACATGAACTAGGGGGAAGACAGAAACATGAAAGGGACCAGATGTGTTTCTCTTCACATAAGTAAAAACATTTCCAGAAAGCAGGAAATTTAATTTAATGCTCAAAATTTTCATAAATTCAGCATCAAAGATTCTTAAAGAGGGTCCTGTCTCGTGAGCCGGGTGTCTCGTCACACTCCTATTACATACTATTAACTGGTTAAAGGTTAAACCAGTGTTTCCCAGAGTTTTGCCTTGTGTCCCCTCACAATAAATCAGTGTCTAATTGTAGCTCCTTGTCATGTTTCAGACGTTTGAGTTGTTCTCCCTCTAAACTTCTCACACTTTATTTAAATAATTGTTTGAGGCTCAAACAGGTAATCGAATAAGCACTTAATTTTTATATTAATTGTTTATTGTTTATTTGGTTGAGGAAAAAGGATGCAAATTGATTTTCTAATCATAGTTTTTGAAAAAAAGATTTTATCATAATTGTTTTGAATATTGTAGCTCAGATATGTGAAGTGATCCACTGCATCAAGTGTTTGTCACGTTCTGAGCATAAAGAAAAGTTTAACCACACAATCAACCATCTGGCCCTTCAATTTTCACTCAGGGGCAAAGATTTGCCTTAATAATAAATAATGATTTGACATTTATAATAAGTGATAATTATCGATATCGAATGACATGAAATGTTTTTATCGTGATAACAGTTTTGCTCGTATCGCCCAGCTCTAACTTTTACATAAGTCGGATTTTAAATGCAGGACTTTTATTTGTAGTTGAGTATTTTTACAGAAGGATTTGAACGTTTCTGCTGCAGTGAAAGAAGCGGAGCAGATCCACAGGAGTTCCCACACCAGATGGGACGTAAACAGTAATCCGTGCTTTGTGTTGTAGGTCTGTCCTGTGGTCTCAGTGCTGAATACGTCCTCTGATGGAACAAAGAGCGACAGGAAAATCAAGAGCTTTACCTTCAGGCTCAGCTCGATATCACCAACCTGACAGTCGATCTCACGCTCCGTCTAACCCTCATGTGAACACGACCGAGAGCGTCTTTCAATTCAGGCTGCGCTTTGCAAACAGCTACAGTTTTGCAGCAGAGTACTGTGGCGTAAAGTGCAACAGATATTTAATTATTTATTTTATCCCCACCGCTCACAGTCACCATCGAGTAGTTTTTTTTGAGAGTGTAGTAAGAGAGTGTTTGAGCGAGAGAGAGCGAGAGAATACAGAGGGAAAGGTGAGCTGTAACTCTGCCTACATGACATCACCCCCACACAGCATCTCCATATCAGTTTAACAGCCTGAGGAGCACAGCACAGCGTTTGTCCCGCTGCCTGTATAAAACATGGACGTCGTGCCCGTGACTTCAAACATAGGTGTCTGAAGGGCTGTCGCTCCCGGCGGCTCTAAATGAAGCCTGGATGCTGAACCACTTAGCGAGACAGCCGCTAGGGTCGGGCTGGTAGACGGTGCCATCGTCCATCGGCTGACAGACATCACGACGTTGAGTCAGCATCGTGATTGTAAAATCCCCACCAGCAAAAAAAAAAAAATCTCAAATGTTCACATTATTGCTTTTAAGTATGCCCTGCAGCTGCCTCTCTTCTCCTCACACACACCTACACCTCAGGTAAACACCCCGGCTTGCCCCGCCTCCCCTCCATTTTCTCCATCAGCAGTATGTTTTATAAAGTCACCTAAAAGGCTGAGAACTCGTCTTGTCTGTATCCTTCCACCTCTCATCCGTTGTCACGGCAGCAGCTGATGCAGCCTGAAATCACTGTGATGTGACCTCTGTGTTCACTGTTACCTGGTCCGTGCTTCAAATATCCACCACAAATTGTACCGTAAGCTAATATCTGTGCAAGAACTCATGGTGACGACTGCTGGCCCCCGCGGGCTCCCACGCACCTGCACACCCGATGACATCGTCCAACCCTTCGAGCCACCTGAGAGGCAGATCCTAAACTATGCAGAACTTTAACATAAACACCTGACCTCCTGCACCCTCGTAGCTTTAGAGATCAAACCAGTTTTGTCCATCCGTCGTCAACCGCTTATCCTGCATGCAGGGTTGCGGGTAAAGTACTTTAAATATGACCTGCAGCTAGCAGCGGGTTTAGTTAGCAGACTTCTGATAAAAGCTGACCACAATCAAAACCAAACACCACCACAAAATATTCTGCTATAGAAACAGCATCAGAGACACAACCTCGAAGCTTAAAGCTCTCCTTACTGATAAACCTCCAGGGGGAGGCTGAACCTACCTGTAGCCTGCGTCTGGAGCCCGCTGATGACCGCTGGGATCTGCGTCGGTAATGGCGTCTGCAGCTGCGTCTGCTGAGCGGGTACGGCTGACGTTGCCACCGTGATCTCCATGGACCCCAGCGGAGGAGCGAGCACGTCTCCGTACATGTAGGGAGGAGTCGGAGGGTTTTCACCTTTAACTGTGATCTGGGCGGGAGAGAAGACAGATTCTGATACCCAGGGTTTTTTTATAGGAGACGTCATCTGTTTGATTACAGAGTTTTAAAGGAATACATCCACGTTTTAAGAAATACTGTAAATTCTTAAGTAGTGGAATTAGTTTATTTCCTTAGAGAAACGCTTCGACTTCGTATATTCCCGGTTACAGCAAACTCAAAGCCTCCTCCATGTTTACATGTTGTCTTGATAAATTTGAAATATAACGTCCATTTCAGCAACAATAATCCCATCCATGTACAATAAGGCTGCAACTAGCAGTTAATCGATTAATCCAGGTTCCTCTAACAGATGAAGGAAATTATTAAATTATAATTATCAAAAAGGTTGTCCGATTAATCTGATAGTTGACAACTGATCGATTAATCGACTAGTTGTTGCAGCACTACTGTCCACTTTCAATGTTAAGCTGCCATGAATGAAACTCAACACTTTCTCATTTTTCACATTAAAAGTCTTGCAGCCTTCTCTTTTCTAGGTAGGCTTTTAATGTGAAAAGCACATCAAATGTTCACAGTCACATCCATCAGGAGACGGGATTTCTAAGCACAGCTGCCTTCTGACCTCGGTACATGATTAAAAATGAGAACAGCACCTTTATAAAACACACACCTGGGGGTCACCCGGCGAGGACGCCGAGCAGTCGGAGCCGAGCGAGGAAGCAGGAGACGGAGGCTCTGCTTTCACCTGGAACACTGGACACGCAAAACAAAGCAACCAGTAAAACGAGAGCTGCAGAGAATGAAAGAAAACTCAACAGCTGAGCTGGATCTAAAAAGAGACTTACACATTTCCACTGGTAACGGCTGAGTGATGGTCATTTCACTTTTAATCACAGGAGCTTCCCCTGCAGAGAAAAACACACAAAGAGGGAATCTGATGTCAAAGTGGCAACAGCTGAGGTTTGAATTAAACATTTAAACGACTTATTTAATGTTCAACAGTTTAGATTTATTAATAAAAATACCTTTATTTATTTAGAACTTTTTAAAATGCTTCAATTTCTGATGCAATTCAATATAAATATCAAGACTAAAGTTTTGGTTTGGATCATTTTCATCCTCAAAACTTAAATGACTCAGTGTTTTCTTAAGAATTTCACTGAAACACTCAGACATGACGTCATTTATGTGTCATGTTAATTCAGGACAGAAACCTCGCATAGAAAATCTGAGGTAATAAAACCTGACAGACGACACCAAGTGTCCGAAGAGGATAAAATAATATAAAGTAAATTAAAAAATAAGGAATAAATCCTGGCTGGACTTTATATAATATCTTATTAAGCTGTTGCTGCATGAAGCAAAGTCACATACATTTATTTTCTCCTCTGGATGTTGACCTTGAAAAGGTGAATTATTGAATCCCTGAAGGCTTAACTTTATCTCTGCCTGCAAGATGTTCAGCAGGAGAAGGTAACACAAGACAAGCTTCACAAGGACAACAGACTAGTGAGGTGAAAAACCTGATCCCACAACTCACTAGAGCACCACAAGAGGATTCATCCACCGCTGAAAATAGTCCCCAACAACTTTCCTTCTGTTTGTTTGATTAAAAACTACAGTGAGCAGCCGGTTTAGGAACCGTTAACTTCATATCTGTGAGCTGAGAGCCACAGACGTGAAGTCAGAACATATATGTTGGTCGGCACATGAGACTTGAGATTATCACCGAATGGATCCTTTTCTTTCTTCATCAAATATAAATATATTTATGTTACTGCAGCATGTGTTGACCTCTTCTGCCTGTAATCTGCTTCTCTGCCGCCATGTCAAAGGTTTTTCTAAGACTCGACCAGCCGCTGAGCGCAACATCGAGCGTCTCCTCTGCCGGAGACGACCGAGCGTGAAAAGCACAAAACGCTGATCAAAGGCGGTTTAAGGTTTCCCCGGCGGGCCACGGTCTGCCGGTCCGTTACCTGTGAGAAGGTTGTCGTCCAGGTGTTGCCACGGCGATGTGGGGTTGTCAGGATCGAGGGTGAGCACGAGGTCGTTCTCAAACTGCGAGAAAGGGTTGGCAGAGGAAGAAGAAGGAGGAGGGGGATTATTCAGCACGTGTTCCAGTCAGACAGCCGACAAACAATCAGCCTAATTATTCTCTGACCCATCATCTGGACTCACTGAGGGCTGAAACACCTGATTTAAGCTGCGGGCTACACAAACTGTTTAATTACAGAGTCTAAAGAATACTTTTGGATGTGTACAGCTCAGCGTGTAGCAGTAATCTTATTTGCTGTAGCAGCATTACATTATTTTTATACACATTTAATTATCTGTTAAGTTCTGTGAGCATGTAGCACGAAGGGACTGCAAACTTTCATTTAAACCACCTTGTAAAAACAACTGTGTTGGTGCCCAAATCATTTAAATAACAGTAAGCATCAAGTCACTGAGAGCTGATTTTCATAGTCTGCTGAAATGAACGGAGCCGGTGACGGTGTGTTTTAGAGGACAGACGCAGTAGGAACGTAGATTCTGTTAAATAAAAAGTGTGTTTCAGTCAGTTTGTCATCGACACTGACTCTCTTTACTGTAAACACTGTGGAAAGCTTTCTCGTGTCCGTTAACTGTGAGCATTAAACTGGTTCAGCAGCAACAACAGCAGCAAACACATCTTCATTTCACTTCTTAGTAACCCCAACCAGGACACGGATCACGGTGAACAGAAGAGCGGCGCACTTCCTGGTTAACCTGCAGCTGAAAGTTTATCTTGTTACTTTTAGAAAAAAAAAAATCTATATTTGGTCTGATAGTAACATGAAACAGGTGCTGCTGCTGCTGCACAGGTGGGACAGGTGAGCGCATTAATGCCGATTTATCCTTCTGCATGGAGTCTAAGCTGTCAGCCAGCGGCGCAGGCTGTGTGTCCATGTGAGCACTTAAATGTAGAGTTTGTTGTTTATGTTCCACTGTGTTGAGTTTCTTCTTCTTCGTTGGTGCGGGCCAATACAAACAAAGGCGGCTGAAAGCGGGCGGGTCATGTTGGAGCTGATCGATGTTTAACAGCAGCTACTTTTAGTGAAATTACTAAAACGCAGGAACGAGAAGACGGCGTGTGCGACTCCTGAACCGGTTGAGCCAGAAGAAGGAGGACAAGCCGGACGCGATGACGCCAAGCCAACCAATCAGAGTTCTTGTGGTCGGCATCGCTGTGATATGGGGTTACATTTTTGGGGAGGCGCCCGTCAGGCTTCACTCCTCATATACTCAATTTAGATTCGACTGAAGTATGAATCGGCCTTTAGTCTCAAAGTGTAGCTGACAGGAATTTTGTCAGTTTTAGACGTATTTCGATCACCCGAAGCCTTTAGGATTCATCCACGCAAGCTCGTCCCAATAAAGACATTTCACTGTAAGTTAGTGGACTGGCAACACCAGCATGACTAAAAACATAAAATATAAAAATACTAATCACATTCAGACAGCCTTAACAGTAACAAACAGACATTAACTGACTCTTTGGTTAGTATGACTCGACTCTCCCCCCCGCAGACTCGGCTCTGAACCCATCAAACCGTGACCTGTGTGAAGGCGGAGTGTTTGCATATTAGGCCGAGCATCGGTCACGCTCTCGGGCCCCGGACAGAAACCAGAGCTGCGAGCGGCGACGCTCTCTTTGTGTCTCCCTACCGATGGTTCGTATTTCAGGCCCCGGCCGAAGTCTCCGTCCTCCCCCTCCTCCATGCTCTCACACTGGTACAGGCAGGCATCTGAGGAGAGACACGGGGTTTAAACACATCAGGCTGTGAGCAGAGAGGGAACAAGTGAATACTGATGAACAGAAGAATATCACTCTGCACTGGGAGTGAAGAGCCCCAGAGATGCCGTCTGATATTTGCATTTCATTTTTAACACCAACATTGCAAAATAACAAAGATAACAAACACAAGCAGGTGCATACAGATTAGTTCAGTTCTTTAAATCCTATTATTCAGCATCTTACTGTCACATCAACAAGTAAAAGTATTTGTAAAAGGCACTTCATGGTTTTCCAGGAAACAAACATGAGCCTGTCTGCCACCATTTCTCCCATCATGCTTTGCCTGATTTGATGATGCAGAGTCGAAAACGCAACTCTGGACTTTGAAACCGAAACAAACACTGAGGCCATTTCTCAAGCCTACATCCCGTCAAAGACAGCAGGTGTGAATCGCAGGAGCACGCGGTTCACGTCTCATCGGCCCGTCCCGGCCCCGTGACACCAACGTGTTTTCACATTTCACAAGTCCTGCTGGAAGACGAAAAGATAAGACGCAGAAAGCGGAGGGTTTGTGCAAGGTTTTCTTTGTCCTTTAATAAACTGAAATGTCTGATTTAAGGTAGAAACTATACTTAGATAAAACATGTCAGGATGACTTTTCTAATTAAAACAGTAGCCATTTACATATTCTTTATTCAATAGTATGCTTTGTATTTATATATAACTCCCTTTCACCTGTTATGTTGTTATGCACCAAGATACCAAAGCTAAATCTCAGTATGTGTAAACATAAAGCTGATTCTGGGTTTGGGGGCCTTTTAATTAAAGATTTAATTTTTTTTTTTTTTAGTGCTTTGTTTTTTTGTACCTCTCGTCTGCATTGGCTCGTGCTGCTGTATTGACCCAGTTCTCTCTCGGGGATCATTAAAGTTTCATCTAATCTAACAGGGTTTAATCCCACACTGTAAAATTACTGCATTCAAAATGTTACTTAAGTAAAAGTTCAAAAGTAAAATCAGGAAAACGCACGTTAAGTATCAAATGTTATCATTTGTTAGTATATTGTTAAATTATTATTACTACTATGTTGAGTTTCATTATGGATTATTCTAACAATAGTTATCTTTATTAATCAATGTTTTTTGTGTTATTATATTTATTATATTCGTAATTAGACAGAGCTCAACGTGACACCGTCAGACGCCTTTTTCTGTCCGACCAACACTTCAAAATTCAAAATAATTCACTTCACGGCCATTTGAGATGAAGAAAAGCAGCAAACCGTCCGTCCATGACATGTTTCCGGCGGTTTTACAAGAGATATTACTTTACATGATTAATAATTAATTCATTTTTTTGTGAACTGACAAAGAAATTTACCATGTAAGATCAATCTTTATAGGAGTAGCAGTTTAATTTTTTCCAATGCAGCATGTTTTGAAGCTGGGAAATAAAGTTAGTCACATAAACTAAGTAAAAACTATAATATTGCTCTCTGAAATGTAGCGAAGTAGAAGTACAAAAGAGATGAAATGCAAATACAAGCACCTCGAATTTGTACAGTTCTTGAGTAAATTTACTATCTTCCACCTCAGCAACAGGGCAGTAAGTAAATAAGTTTGTTAAGCAGCCACAGCAGGAGGTAAATCTCAACAATCTCAGTGTTTGTCTCTCAAATTTACTTAAAAACCTTCACGTGTTGTCTGGTTACCTGCTCAGGTGGTTTATCCACAACCTACAGCATTTAACCGACGGGCTGGTGGTTACTCTGCTGAGATTGTTTCCACGTGGTAATTATAATTCTCACAATTACCTTTCAGTGAATTAGGCTTCAGTCTGGAAAAAAAAAAGTGAGAATAAAACCTGTCTGTCCTGATGTAAGAGCACCTGTCTGTCTGCGGGGCTGCATGACAATGAAACCCATCAATCATCTCCTGTGATTATACAGATAAATGATCAGTGACTTTCAGGGTATAATAAAAGAAAAGACACTCACATATTTCTAATTAGCTGTAAATGCAAACAAACACTTAACTACTTAATGCAAACACTTTAACACCTTAATAAATAAAACAAGCATCCTTCCTTTTGCTTGTATTTCAGATATTTAGAGTTAATTCGTGCAGGCTGTATAAACTGTGTAGGTTAACACTCCCGCATGCAGTCAAGTGTCAAAACCGCATTCAGATACGCGCGTTTATTTTAAGACATCGCACCAGCTGAAAGCCACATTCAACTGCCTGACCATGATAAGAGCTTAGCCAGGAAACATGACAAGTAAAGTGCGGGTATTATAAAGTGAAAGAAAGAGAAGAGGGGACGTGTGCTGCTTCTGTTAATGCGGGATCACGCTTCCACCCACTGTGCTAAAGATAAACTGACATATCCGGGTCTGATTGAGGAAGCCTACGCACGCATAGACGATGTAACCGCGTGCAGCGTGCACCTCACACACAATCCCACGCCTTCTTTATTAAATAAAACCAAAAAACGAGCATGTTGAAGACACTGCAAAAAGGAGAATTTAACCGTTCAAGCCCTTTTTAACGTCCTCGCTTCGCCTCCGTCTCGCCCGAGAGGAGGAGGAGGAGAGCTGAGGAGGGAAGGCTGCTGGGTCGGTAATATCACGCCCGGCTAGCTTTGTACCGATTAAAATACATGTTTGCTTTCCGTTACAGAGGCTTTAAATGCGAACTCACCCCAGTCTTCGCTTGTCAGGAGGTTATCAGCGAAGAAACGACTGTCCAAATCAGCTAGTAGGTCCGTACTCATAGCCACAAAGGCGGTGTGTTGGGAGAGCAGGGGGGCTGCAGTCGGCTAGCTAAACAAACAGAGGCGGAACACAGCGGCTAAATTTAGCTGAAAGGTACCGCGGTGATATTGGCCGCGGATATTATCTATATTTCAAATTAAAGGGGTATTTCTTCCGTCGGAAAGGTGTATTTTTATTCAGTTTGTGTCTCCGGTCAGTCTGCCTATCGGTTCTTCCCTTTGCTCCGCATATGACAGACGAGGAAACGCATTTTCCGGAAAACCTCCGCCCATTTCTGACAAAGCAGCCAATAACAGCGGAGAATAGTGGGATTGACAAGGCGGAGAACCAATGGGGTGATTCAGAGAGTGCGATTGGGGCGCTAGCTAGCCTATTGTTGAGGACGAGTCAGAGACAGGGTTTTAAAGGTGATTAGCCCAATCAGAACAGCGTATTTTGATGAACAGCAAAAATCAACCAATTAAAACGAGGGAATTCCGGGTCCACTTCAGATTGACATGCAAATTAGCCTATTACGGTTTACCAATGCAAAGCAAACTGTTATTGTTGAAGTCACGTTGATTCAGGCATTACGAAAGCACCGCTGTGTTTATTAGTCTTTATTAGTCTTATTGATAAAATAAGATGGCTTTTCAAAACTTAACCAATCGACTATCGGCTATAAGCTGAAATATGCCGTATTTCTTCCGGGACTTTTCTATTGAAGTTTCTGGGTGGAGATGGTGAATTATTACATAACTCCAGTGAGGGGCGCATGAGGACAGGCTGAAACACACCGCCTGCAGCCTGTATCTCTAAACGTGAGCACTGTAGTTTGTTTTTTTTAAATCAATAAGAGAACAGGTGTTGTGAACTGTAGAGTGAGAATTTAATTAGCTGAGTAGATGCCTGCAGGGCTTTGGTCCTCTTGTGTATTTGAAAATAAATGCAGATGAGATACTGAAGCTAAAAATCATAGGCCATCCACTTCATTTGTACCATTAGCAGCGATTATTGGTCAGAAAGAAGTGAGCAGGCTTGCTGTTTCCCCCTTGCTTCCTTCCAGTTTAAAAAAACTGTTCCATTAACAAAGTAAAAGTTGCCTGACTAATAAACTGCCTACTTTCTTGTGGTGTGAAATTACTACTGTTAGTGCTTTATATATATGGACTGCACTCTTCAGCCTTTGGTAGAGGACCCAAGCTTGAGGATGACACATATCACCCTGCAAAGCATATATATATGTATACATACATATATATATGCTCTGAGCTGTTCTGTAATCTGTTAGTGCAACAACAACAGATATTTTTGTGAACAGGCTGTGGCTGGAAAGGTGCTATCTTTTAGTTTCCTTTCGGCTCTGCAGGCAGCTCATCTCACTGATATCACTACTTGGTAGATGGGTACCAATGATCTTCTGATTGATTTTAATTGGGTCGTGCACATCCCATGCCAGTTGGAGATTTTTCCAGTTAGGATGTTTTCTATTGCTCCTCTGTAAAAGTTAACTAATCTCGTCCTGAGCCTTTTTAAGTTTCCTTGAGCTTTCATCAGGTTCTCTGTGATGCCGATGAAACTGTTCACCTGCTCCAGAAGCTACAAAGATCAACAAATCTGCTCAGAATGAGGCAGAAAGTAAATCTACCAACACATACAGTCACCAGTCCGTCAAGCTCCTGAAGTTTGCAGATGACACCACCCTCATTGGGCTCATCTCTGGTGGGGACGAGTCCGCCTACAGGTGGGAGATCGACCATCTGGTGACCTGGTGGATCCAGAACAGTCTGGAACTCAACGCTCTGGAGACGGTGGAGATGGTTGTGAACTTCAGAAAGAGCCCAGCCCCACCCTCCCCCATCATCCTGTGTGATGCCCCTGTGGACTCCTTCCACTTCCTGGGCACCATCATCTCCCAGGACCACAAGTGGGAGCTGAACATCACAGAAGGCCCAGCAGGGGTTGTACTTCCAGCGGCAGCTGAAGAAGCTCAGCCTGGCAACGACAGTTATGGTGCATTCTACACCGCCATGATCGTGTCCATACTCACCTCCTCCATCACCATCTGATACACTGCTGCCACTGCCAGGGACAAGGCTGTGTACCATTCGCTCTGCAGACAAGGTGATTGGCTGCCATCTTCCATCTCTTCAGGACCTGTACGTCTCCAGGACTCTGAGGCGTGCAGGAACCCCGGACACAAACTGGGCTTCCTCAACAAGGCCCGGGTCCCCACTGGCTCTCATGCCCCCCCTCCATAAACACACACACACACACACACTCATACACACTCCTGACCCCACACTTTACAACAACGCTCAACTGTGCTTTATGCTCATGTTGTGAACTTTTGCACATACTTGAAAGCATTTTATTATAGTATTATTGCATTTTTTGATCTCCTTATTTTGTCTATAATTATGTTCATGTGTCCTGTAAGCACCAATTTATGCTAAGGTAAATGAAAATGTACCTGGCAATAAACCTGATTCTGATTCACATCCTATCTCTCATACTAGTTGACATTTTCTTTTTATGACCTCCATCTTCTCCCAATCTTAACTAAGCTTAGTTGCCACACGAGGACATTGAAGTGAAATGTTTCACCAATTAAAACACATTAAAGGGAAGTCTGTTCAGGCATAACTATGTTTCCCACAGAACACATTGTGCCTATATTTGTTGTTGGTCAAAGATGTGTGAGCTCATGATCACACTAAAGGAAACATCAGTATCCATCGACCACAAAAACACACTGAGGTGTGTTGAGGACGTTTATTTTTGCTTGAGAAACAAACGTACGCAACCACAGAGTTCCTGTTCTCAGCCTCGATAAACAGAAGTTGGACATTATTCTGTGGAGTCATTTCAGTCTAATGAAGATGAGGCTGATTATCTGCCTGATAGCCTTTGTTCTGAGCTGTAACGTCACAGCAGGTAAGAACTGTTAAAATACAGTAAATAAGTACATTTAGCCTACTCTTAAGTTTATTCAATATGATGTAGATTAAACTACCCAACAGTTTATACAAGTACAGCTGAAACTGTTAGTTGATCAACTGACAGAAAACTAATTGGTAACAGTTTAAGTAAAGGTTCTTTTTCCATGTAAAAATGCGTTTCAAGGTTGATGTGATGTAAAAACACCAGTTGATAAGATCATATTCAGTCAATGTATTTGACAGCTAAACATGAACATTCTTATTTATTAAAAAATCTGTTTCTTTAGCAGCTATAATTCATGTAGTAGTCGAGGAGGAGAACCCGGTCTCTCTGCCATGTCCTCACCCTGTGGAGGGTAAAGTGACGTGGAGCAGAGAGACTAATGGAAACAGAGTCGACATACTTACAGCTGATGATGAAGGAGACATAAAACACATTCATGACCCAGGCAGACGATACGGTTCATTGAAAGATAAATTTAAGTCACTTGTCATCCTCGGAGCTAATCCCTCAGACGCAGGAAGATACCTGTGTAACGATGAACCGGCTGTGGAGCTGAATGTGATCCCAACAGGTAACATCTAACTTTGTTGTCCTTCTGTTTTCTGTTTCAAAATCAAGTCTCTGATGAATCTGTCATTATTCTTCAACTTTGATAGCAGAAATTCATTGTCACCTTTTTTTAACCTTTTAATACTTAAAATTTCAAAAAATAATTACATCGTAAAACTTTAAACCTGATTTAATTAATTATTTTATAGCACACAACACTCAAATTTTCTTCCTTTTGCTGTATAATCCAGTTCAATTCAGCCTTTTTGTCATGGCAACAATATTGCGGAAGCTACAAATAAATGATAAAAAAACATAAAGTTCATTAAATTAATTCATTAGTTCATTAAATAAATAAATAAAACAGTAGTGTAAGTGTGTGTGTGTGTGTGTGTGTAAAATAATAATAATAATAAGTGCTTTGAGTATAAACTGTGTGTTGTTCTTTTAGTGTGTTTGTTTAAAATGAAAGTTTATTCTTGTGCACAGATCTCATACAGGAAATTATATCTTGACATCATTCAATAACAGTGCTTTTGTTCATGTAGAGTCACATGGGAAAGATGATATTTTATCATTGCACCTTTAAAATTTTATTTTGGTGTGTTTTCCAAATTTATTTCTAACATGTCATTTGGTGATTTTGCACTTTAAATAAAACTTGATTGATTGTGTGAAACACTTATGTGCATGATGGAGCTTTATGAAACCTGAATGTTGTTTTCTTTGTTGTGTTCAGGGACAGTCAGACTCACAGCTGCAGAGGGGAACAGCGTCACTCTGAAATGCCCTCCTGATGTTGGAGGATCAGCTGTTCCAACATGGAGCAGAGAGATCGGTGAAATACAGCAACAAAGTCGTTTTCGCGTTTCACCTGTTGACAAGACGCTGACTATAAGAAAAGTGAAGCCTGGAGACTCTGGACTTTACTACTGTGATGGAAAACCAGCTGCGTATCTGACTGTGACCAAAGGTGAGAGATCTGAGAGAGAACACACTGCAAATATTTTTATAACAAACAGACTAGAGAGCTGAATAAAATAAACGAGACTGTTTCTGCAGAATAGAAAGTAATTCTAAGAAATCTGGGGCTCCATGAATCACCACAAAAAGTGGAAGTTGTCGTCTGTTTTTGAAACATGGTGAAATATTGTGAGTTCCGTATCACGAGCTGCATATTTTGCCCTGTAATAGATACTTTCTCTTTTCTACAATGAAGGTAAGGAGGAACCACCGACCACAGCGCCGCTGACAACACCTGCAAACACTGATACGACAACGAGGAAAGGTCCCGTCAAGAAACCCGGAAAGAAGAAGAGTAAGATGACACAGATCTAACAGTTCAATCTGAGAGACCACAAAACCTGTTTCACTAAATGTGTGAAGCAGGTATTCTAAGAAGAAGATGCAGAGATATTCAACAACCGGCTTGGTCAGGTTTAACTCTGCATGTAAATTAAACTTGAGAGGTTGCAGTCTAATATTGGAAGTCGAGCGCACAACACGCTCTGCATGAACGTGCTTCAAGTTGTGACAACACTGCTGATAGACAACTAGTGAAAAGAAAAGGCTGTTGTTCCTTTTTTAAAACATAGTGAATGGTTTTATAACATTCTGTCTTCCATTGTTAAAATGTGGTTAGCAATTTTACATTTGAAAGATTTACAGGATTTACATGAATAACACATCCACTGTGCTCATGACCTTCAGAGGTTGAGTTAATCTCTTTATTTTGTCTTGTAAGAATGAACCACTGTGTTTAACATCTCACAATAAGATATTATAAGATACAATTTAATAGTAGATATTCTGAAACTGGAGTTACATGGACAACACTGCAGTGGAGATATCTTGAATTTGAGTTATTTTAAAGTATCTACAAAGGAGTTATGGATAACCTGAAAAGTGCATCTGTGGAAGCTGTTTTAACATAAAAAGGTTTGACTGACTCAATTTCTTCTTGAATTTGCTTTTGTAATTTGTCCTAAATGTGTTGATGTATTTATTGTAAATCATGTCAATCTGTAAAATATTAATGTTATTTTCCTTCTGTCCCACACAGAAGGTGAGAGAAGAAAAACGTTTGCAACAGAAAGAAATTCTACTAGAACCTCAAGCACACCTACATTAACATCAGAGATAAATCCAGGTAAGACTACAGTAAAGAAACAAAGTTACAACAAGATGAAACCAATCTAAATATTTATTTATGTATGTATTCATGAAAACACTTAAAAAAGCAAGACTGAAGAAGGTATTTATTCATAAAAGGGTGAGAGATCTGAGAGAGAACACGACACAGATGTTATGATCATCTAAATTAAAGAGAAGGAGCTCAGAGGCACAACTAACATACTGCAAATATTTTTATAACATACAGACTAGAGAGCCGAATAAAATAATTGATACTGTTTCTGCAGAATAGAAAGTAATTATAAGAAATCTGGGGCTCCATGAATCACCATAAAAAGTGGAAGTTGTCGTCTGTTTTTGAAACATGGTGAAATATTGTGAGTTCCGTATCACGAGCTGCATATTTTGCCCTGTAATAGATACTTTCTCTTTTCTACAATGAAGGTAAGGAGGAACCACCGACCACAGCGCCGCTGACAACACCTGCAAACACTGATACAACGAAGAAAGGTCCCGTCAAGAAACCCGGAAAGAAGAAGAGTAAGATGACACAGATCTAACGGTTCAATCTGAGAGACCACAAAACCTGTTTCACTAAGTGTGTGAAGCAGGTATTCTAAGAAGAAGATGCAGAGATATTCAACAACCGGCTTGGTCAGGTTTAACTCTGCATGTAAATGAAACTTTAGAGGTTGCAGTCTAATATTGGAAGTCGAGTGCACAACACGCTCTGCATGAATGTGCTTCAAGTTGTGACAACACTGCTGATAGACAGCTAGTGAAAAGAAAAGGCTGTTGTTCCTTTTTTAAAACATAGTGAATGGTTTTATAACTCATGACCTTCAAAGGTTGAGTTAATTTCTATATTTTGTCTTGTAAGAATGAATCACTCTTGTTTAATGGCAAGTTTAACAGTGTCAATCTGTAAAATATTAATGTCATGTTCCTTCTGTCCCACACAGAAGGTGAGAAACGAAAAACTTCTGCTAGAACCTCAAGCACACCTACATTAACATCAGAGACAAATCCAGGTAAGACTACAGTAAAGAAACAAAGTCACAACAATATGAAAACAATCTAAACGTTAATTTATTTATTCATAAATTTAAAAAAAACTTTAAGATTGAAGAAGGTATTAATTCATAAAAAGGGATTTAAATACATACAAAGGATGAAGAAATGTAAACGTGTCTGAAAGTTGTTTCAGGACACGTGTGAACACAGTCAGACACATTCCAAGATAAAGTTTTTCTAAAGGATATTTTAACCAGATGCTGCCTTTGCTGTTCATATGGCCTTCAGCCTTGTTAAGAATCCTGCCTATGTATATTGTTTCTATTTATTCATGAGGTCTGATCATGAACGCTTCATTATCTTCCAGCTGCTTCTTACCTGTGGCCGTCCGTTCGTATGGGGATTGTGATGCTCTGTTTAATCATCATGATCAGCATCACTGTCACTGCCTGGAGAAAAGGTGAACATAATTTGACCTGCAAGTTGTTTTGTGTGTCTGAAAAAATTCAGCAGTTCTTTACAATAATAAGTAATGTTTTGAAACTCAAAGAAAACCCAAGCTTTCTAAATTTCAGTCATTAATTAACTTTGAATCAAGAGAAAATTGATATTCTAAACATCTAGCAAGCCCTCACAGTGTTTACATCTCGGCTTTGTGAAAAGATGAATTGTGCAAAATGTAACTGAGTCACACTAGTGAGTGCATTATGGCCATTTCAACTTGTCATGCCTCCATAGCACCACCTACAGGTGAAATGTCATGAAACTGACCAGCATGTGTGCACGTCTTCTAAATTTGGTTCAATTTACAAATTCATTAAATTACAACAGTTTATGTCAGAAAGGCCAAATAATAATAATAATCTAATATCTTTTTCCAGGCTCATAAGTTTTGTTTGTATCAGTGTGGGTGAAGCTGAAGGTGATCAAAGGAAAAGGAGGGAGATGGCAGAAACTTTTGCTTTTCATCTGTTTTTTTTATGGCTTTATTTGATATACAATCGTTACAGAAGGGAGACAGGGTTTTTGGATTAAAGAACAGCGGGCCACGATCCACCCGGTCCGATAAACCGGGCCAGAAGAGAGGAAAGAGAGCCGGGAAAGGAGCCATGTTGGCCCAGCGTGGACTTAAGGCTGCTCCTAAAGATCTAGTCTAGACAAAATGCAGCGCATGTTGGCCAAGCAATGGAAATCAGAGCCCTGATCTTTACAGAGACCTGTAAAGGTCCCTGCCCCATAAACATCCCGGATCAAGTACTCGGCGGGCGGACCATGTTCCAAGTTGTCAGCGCAAGACTCCGGCAAGATGAGAGGAGGTGGACTCTGTGTTTGACATCGATGATGCTCGGTGCTCAAACTCTGTCAAGATGGACTCTGTTTCCCAAATGTGACTTTTTTTAATGTGAAGATGAATCCATGTGATCATCTTGTTGTTCATCCCAGATTTTTTTTTAAATGCACCGCAGAATGTTTTGAGTTTAGACCTATGTGTCTGTATATGTAGCCTATATAAATAACTCTATATGTAAATAACTTTATATGTTACCATATTTTAATATACACTTTATCATATGTTACGTTTTGCGTGTGCAGCTTGAAGGAACTACAAACTTGTGCTCGTGCTGTATAAAGACAAACAAACAACCGTGTACCTTGTAAAGTGCTTACGGACGACCACATGGTGGCACCATTGCTGCTATTAGATCTGCACCCAAACTAATCACACCGAGACCTGGGGCTGTTATATTCTGGTCTTTATACTCACAGACTCCAGAATATCTTGTTTATCAACCAACAGGTGGTGCTTTATTAAGCAAAAAGTTAGAACACATACGTAGTGGGTTAACGGTACAACAGCATAACCTGTGAAACTCTAAAAACGGTCCGTGCTGTGGCCTTGATATTACCAAGGTTCCACACCTTAGCACATTCACCCATGCTAATCAATCAGTGTTGTTACAGGGGCGACCAAGGTTCAAACCCAAGACCTTCTTGCTGTAAGGCACACTGCACTACCGTGCTTCAACATCCAATATTCCAAAACTTTTGTGTATCTTAATGTGAGTTGTTAATCCACCAATTTCATGTTCAACTGCAAAAAAAACAAAACAAAAAGCTCGACAGATGTTTTAAGCACTAACATTATTATATGTGTGGTTAGCTCTGTAGCTGAAAACTGTTTCCTCAAAATGTGGTTTTGTTTTGAGGTTAGCACGTCGGCTCTCTGCATTTAGTTTTCAGCTGTGATGGTTGTTCCCAGGCCTGCCCACAGAAATAACTGGGTCCCTGAAAGGTCCAGTAAAATGGGTCCTCTGCAGATCTACTGTTACTCATGTCAATGCATGCTGCACTCTCTCTCTCTCTCCATCTCCATCTCCATCTCCTACATAAACACATACATGGTCTGTCGCATGCGCTGCACTTGAGGTTTTGATGTTGCGTACAACAAACATTACTCATACCATTTTCAGGAAAAGGGGTTTTTCAATATGAAACCAGCTACATTTTACTAAAGCTTTTTACTAAGTGTTTCGTTCCTCCGGATGGCAGGACCAGGAGGAGGAGGAGCAACAATGTTTAAAATAAAACCTGGGTAAAAGAGGACAGGAAGTCAAGAGTTTCATGCAAACCAAAAATGATATTACAACGTTGACAAAAAAGAAAAAACATAAAACTACTCTCTCAAAAGAAGACAGTGATCAATCAGGTAAGGCAATAAACAACACAGGTTAAATAACTGAGAGCTGTGTTCAACACTAAATGAACAACTGAAAAGTCCTCTCTCCACTGAGGAGGCTAAACCAGACACACTGTCCTGGACTCACAACGGTCTGCCACTGTCCTCTGGGCTGGCTGTGCTCTGCTTATGGCTGTTGGTCTGCTCACCAGTGTGGTCTCAACAGGTAGAACAACAGAGTGCCTGTGGAAAAACGTTTCGGGTTACGTATGTAACCCTTGTTCACCGAGAAAGGGGAATGAGACACTGCGTCGGTTCTCCACACCTCACCCGGCCTGGAGTGCCTGCTTCATAGTTCAACCTAATGAGCCTGGTGTGCCGGCGTGCTTATATACGCCTCCGGTTACGCCGTCTCATGTTACCGGTTTTTAGCAACACCAATAGAAGTGGAGTAGTTTCATTCATAGTTCAGCCCTGCCACGCCTTAAGGCGTTCCCATAGTGTCGTCACCGACGCAGTTCGAGTTCCCTCAAAGGGGAACATCTCGGGTTACCTATGTAACCCTTGCTCCCTGAGAAAGGGGAACGAGACACTGAGTCGGTGACGACACTATGGGAACACATTGCTGAAAACATTTATATAGTGTATATTATATTGCATTTCTGGGGCGGCGCGGTGGTGCAGTGGTTAGCACTAGTATCCTCACAGTCGCCCGGCCTTTCTGTGTGGAGTTTGCATGTTCTCCCCGTGTCCGTGTGGGTTCTAGGTTAATTGGTGTCTCTAAAATTGTCCTTAGGTGTGAATGTGAGTGTGTGTGGTTGTTTATCTATGTGTGGCCCTGTGATGGACTGGCGACCTGTCAAGACTGAACCCCGCCCAGCCCCTGCGACCCTGTATGCAGGATAGGATGTATGATGGATGGATGTTGCTTTTCTGTGAGTAGATCCTCCTAAATACTAAACACTGGACCTTTAACCAGCAGTCAGGATCGAGCTGCTGCACTGCTGATACAAAGATTTTATAATTATAATGTTAATACAAGTTAATGTTAACATTCTTATCTTTATATGACCATCAGGCAGCATCATGTTTCCCAGAACAGAAAATATTTGCATACAAAGATGCAGCTGGACATCATGCAGCGATCTGCCCAGTGAAATGCTGATCTTTTACTGTAAGTGGAAAAATCATACTACTAAACACATAAAACTCTGCAGCACCACTGTATTTGTTGTTGGTGTAAGATGTGTGAACACTAAAGGAAACATCAGTATTCATCGACCACAAAAAGACACTGTTGAGGATGTGGAGACAAACGTAGGTGATGACACAGTTCCTGTTCAGCCTTGAGAAGCTGAGGTCAGACATTATTCTGAGTCACTTCAGTCTGCATGAAGATGAGCGCGATTATCTGCAGCTGCCTGTTAGCCTTTGCTCTGAGCTGTAAAGTCACTGCAGGTAAGAACTTTTTAAATTCATCAGTTACTCACCTATTAAAAAGGTATTTGTTATTGGCAGTAGCAAGTACGTTTACTAAAGTAATGTACTTAAGTATGAATTTGAGGTACTTTACAAAACTATAGTATAGAGAGTTTATAAAATATGTTAAACTATCCAACACTTTATCCAAGTACAGCTGAAACTTTTGTTTAACTGATTGATCAATTGACAGAAAATTAATTGTTAACTAATTTGTTGTTAAAAGTCTTTTTCATGCATAAATGCATTTTAATAATCATAATAATAAAACCATAATTAGGTTTTATTCGATGTGCAATCGCTGCATTTGAAAGTTAAATGTGAACTTTTTTATTCATAAAAAAAATCTGTTTCATTTGCAGCAATAAATCATGAAGTAGTCGAGGAGAAGAACTCGGTCTCTCTGCGATGTCCTCACTCTGTGGAGGGTAAAGTGATGTGGAGCAGAGATACTAATGGAAGCAAAGTTGACATATTTACAATTGATGGTGACGGAGACAAAAGATACAATGACCCAGGCAGACGATACAGTTCATTGGCAGATAAATTTAAGTCACTTCACATTCTCAGAGCTTGCCGTCTCAGACACTGGAACATACTTCTGTAATAATGAACCAGCTGTGCAGCTGACGGTGATCCCAGCAGGTAACATCAAACTTTAATAAAGTTGTTCTGCTTCCTGTTTTCTCTTTATGTTTCAAAGCCATGTCTCTGATCTAAATGTTTTATTTTTTCTTCAGCTTTGATAACAGCAATTCATCTGCACATTAAGGAAAAGTGGGTTTTAGTTTTAATGACACTATTTTGTAATATGTCATATACTGATTCCTTATTTCTTGAATACTTTGCTCAAAATAACGTTTTAATGAAATGACACACCAGACTGGCAGGAACAGAATGGATTTTTTTTTTCAAATTTACTTCCTGTTACTTGTTGTGCTTCCACTTTTCTGTGTATTCGTTTAAGTCAGTAATTTTATTTTATATATGATTTTAACATACTTCACTAAATATGAAACTAAATATCAGATCAGAATATTTATCTAGAAAAGTGCCAAAACACTGTTTCCTTGCTCTGTGATCACATCTATGTTCAAACTGAGCTCCTCAAACAAAATGAGTTACAAAAACCTTTGAAATTAAAAATTTAAATTTAAGTTTAATTTGTTTAGAAGTTTTTAAATGTTGTACTGAAGCATTTTGAAAGCTACAAGTTATTGTTTTGAGTATGAATGTTTATTCTTGTGCGCAGGTCTCACACAGGGATGAGACAGTTTAAATACTGAGACTTCATGATGGAGCTTTATGAAACCTGAATGTTGTTTTCTTTGTTGTGTTCAGGGACAGTCAGACTCACAGCTGCAAAGGGGACCAACGTCACTCTGAAATGCCCTCCTGATGTTGGAGGATCAGCTGTTCCAACATGGAGCAGAGACTCTAGTGACATACGGCAAAAAGGACGTTTAAATGTTTCATCTGTTGACAAGACGCTGACTATAAGAAAAGTGAAGCCTGAAGACTCTGGACTTTATTACTGTGATGGAAAACCAGCTGAGTATCTGACTGTGACCGGAGGTGAGAGATCAGAGAGAGAACAGGACACATTTTAATTGGCTAAATAAAAGAAAAACAGCTCAGAGGAGAACTGTTTGGTCCTGAAGTTGAAAAGCACTTTGGTCATAGTTTCTAAATTTGCTCTATAATTAAATTTGAGCTGAATATTTTCATAAAATACAGACTAGAGAGCAGATTTAATGCTGATTTCAAATGCATGAGACTGTTTCTACAGAACAGGAAGTAACATAAATGATTATGAGAACTCTGGTGCTCAATGACTCACCACAAAAAATAGTGAATTATTGTGAGACATCCTGTATCACGAGAAATATGTTTTGCCCTGTAATATATATTTTCTCTATTCATTACAGTTTTGTGTCCTCATTTATGCAGCATTCTGTTTGTCCTCTTTCTCACACTGAAGGTAACAAGGCTCCACCTACAACAACCTCAACGGCAACAACAACAAGACAAACAACTACAACTACACCTAAAATAAGACAAACAACTACAACCTACAACAAGGCAAACAACAACAAGACAAACAACTACAACTACACCTAAAATAAGACAAACAACTACACCTACAACAAGGCAAACAACAACAAGACAAACAACAACAACTACACCTAAAATAAGACAAACAACTACACCTACAACAAGACAAACAACAACATCAGCCCCAATAACAGCAGCACCATTAACACCACCTGCAAACACTGAAACAGCAAAGGAAAAAGATTCCAACAAGAACATCGGAGGGAATAAGAGTAAGATGAAACAGAACTAAATGTTATATTGTTAAATTGATGAAAGGTGATCAATCTGAGAGACAAGAAAACACTTTTAACGTTAAAGTGAGTGTAAAGCAGTTATTTAAAGAAGAAGCTGCAGATATACTCAGCACCACTCTGAGGTCAGGTTTAACTCAGCGTGCAAATGAAGCTTGTGGTTACAGTCTAATTTGGGAAGTCGAGTGCACAACGGTTTGCATGAGTGTGGTTGAAGTCGTGAAAACGCCGCTCGTAAACATGAAATGAAAAAGTTGTTGTTTCCTTTTCAAACACGCTGAAAGAATTTTATGACATTCTGTCTTACATTAGTGAAACATGGCAAGACCTTTTACATTTTAAAGATTTACAGGATTTACATTAAACACATCCACAATGTATTTATGACCAGTCAGAGGCTTCATTTGTTTAATTATATTTAACTCATAAGGATGAACCCCTGTATTGTATGGAGAATATAATTACAGAAAACTACAATTGAATTTTGATCATTTGTAATAAACATTTTAAACGTTTCAAAATACCATTTAAAGATTAAGTTATCTTCAATGTAGGTCTGATTAGGTTTAATTTCTATTAAAGAATTCATTAAGAAAGTCAAAATGAATTAATCTGAAATTTAGTCATTGCAAGATATTTACAAATAAATTATGGATCATTTTAAAATGTGTTACATTTGCAGCTCACTGGTTCATTCTAATGTTTCAAAGTGTAATAGGAGACATCTTGAATCAAACTTTTAATGGTCCCAAATGTATTGTGAATATATTTAATGGAAATCCTGCCAATCTTAAAAAGGACTTGCCATACTTTACTTTGTTTTCCCTCTGTCCCCAACAGAAGGTAAGAAAACAACTTAAGCTCTTTGGGCAGGATACTGAACCCAGAATTCCCCTGGTGGCTGTTCCACCAGTGGATGAACGTGTGTGAATGCGTATAAGCAAAAGCACTTCGAGTGGTCAAAAAGACTAGAAAGGTGCTATTCAAATACAGAGCATTTATATTTACATTACAACAAAAGTTAAAACGTCTGAAACCTAAAATGAAACCTCGAGTCATGGATGTATCACAGCGTCCTGAGGACGACAGGCTCCTGGCCACAGACGTGTAAGAGGACCCCAAACCCTCCTACATAGGAGCAAGACACCCAGACTGAAGTCATTTACTGCCTCTTTGTGGTAGTTTTGTCTCTGTAGTTGGTGTGCCTGGTCAGGAATATACAGAATTTACAACAAATCAATTTCAATATTTAAAGAAATCTAACAACATTTAAATTATAATCTGACCACAGCAGTTGTTGAACCATCTGCAGAGTTTTGGAAAAATAAACCTGCAGCTAAAAAGTTGCATTGCTGCAACAACAGCGTTTCAATGAAGTGTGGGAGCTTTAATGATGTTTGGAGAAGGTGTCTTTGTTTCAGGACACATTTGAACACAGACATAAAGGATATTTTAATGGCTCAAAATTAGTCTTTAGATTTTTGTGCTGACACAAAATTTGAATTTGTAGTTCCTTTATTGTTATATCCAATATTGCCGTTTTCAGCTGCCTTTATTATTCATATGACCTTCAGCTATTTTAAGAATCATGTCTGTATATATATATATATTGTGTTTGTATATGTTTGTTATTCATGAGGTCTGATTATGAACGCTTCCTTTTCTTCCAGCTGCTTCTTACCTGTGGCCAACTCTTCGTATGGTGATTGGGATACTCTATTTAATCATCATGATCAGCATCACTGTCTCTACCTGGAGAAAACGTGAATAAGTTAATTAAGTTTGACTTACAAGTGGTTTTGTGTGTCTGAAAATATTCAGCAGCTGTGTATCATAATAAGAAATGTTTTGAAACTCAAGATTTCCAAATTTCCTGCTCATTCATTGACTCATAACTCTCAAAAATATAACTTGATATTGGAAACAACTAGCAAGCCCTCACAGTGTTTATACCTCGGCTTTGTGAAAAGATGAATTGTGAAAAATGTAACTGAGTCACACTAGTGAGTGCATTGTGGGCATTTCAATTATCATGTTGCTGTAGCACCACCTACAGGTGAAATGTCATGAAACTAACCAGCATGTGTGCACGTCTTCTGAATTTGGATGTAGTTGAGCAATGTATTCAACAATTACAACAGTTTATGTCAGATAGGCCAAATAATAATAATTTAATATCTTTTTCCAGGCTCATAAGTTTTGTATGTGTCAGTGTGGATGAAGCTGAAAGTGATCAAAGGAAAAGGAGGGAGATGGCAGAAACTTTTGTTTTTCAACAGTTTTTTTTTTTTTTTTTACGGCTTTATTGGATATGCAATCATTGGAAAAGGAAGACAGGGTTTTTGGATTAAAGAGCACCAGGCCACGAGCCACGATCCACCCAGTCCGATAAACCGGGCCAGGCACCACGGCTGGTGTGATGATCGTTCAAAAGAGAGGAAAGAGAGCCGGGATAGGAGCCATGTTGGCCCAGCTTGGACTTAAGGCTGCTCCTAAAGATCTAGTCTAGACAAAATGCAGCGCACGTTGGCCAAGCAATGGAAATCAGAGCCCTGATCTTTACAGAGACCTGCCCCGTCAACATCCCGGATCAAGTACTCGGCAGGCGGACCATGTTCCAAGTTGTCAGCGCAAGACTCCGGCAAGATGAGAGGAGGTGGACTCTGTGTTTGACATCGATGATGCTCGGTGCTCAAACTCTGTCAAGATGGACTCTGTTTCCCAAATGTGACTTTTTTTAATGTAAAGATGAAACCATGTGATCATCCTGTTGTTGTTCATCCTATATTCAAAAAAAATGCACCGCAGAATGTTTTGAGTTTAGACCTATGTGTCTGTATATGTATATAAATAACTCTATATGTAAATAACTTTATATGTTACCATATTTTAATATACTATATTTATCATATGTTACGTTTTGCGTGTGCAGCTTGAAGGAACTACAAACTTGTGCTCGTGCTGTATAAAGACAAACAAACAACCGTGTACCTTGTAAAGTGCTTACAGACGACCACATGGTGGCACCATTGCTGCTATTACATCTGCACCCAAACTAATCACACAGAGGCCTGGGGCTGTTATATTCTGTTCTTTATCACCTTTGTTACATCCTTTCTCTTTTGAGACTGAGACTTCAGTTGTCTTCTTAATGCCAACACAACTCAAATGTCATAAATACAGTGTTGTGTTTTGTTTTCTCTCTGTAGACTATCAACATAAACATTTCCGAAACGTATGTATCTTGTCTTATAAATCTTATAAAAAATAAGACTGCCTTTAACCAGTTAGCATTGGCTTACATCAAACATACCCTGATAACATGCAAAACATTGTACCATTCAAAATACTTTTCCTTCAAGCTTAATGTGTTACAAAATCCATGTAACGCGGCGGTTTCTTCACTACCCGGCCGGACCAGGTGGTGACTGGCACATCACTGAAGGTGTTGTGACCTTCTCAGAGGTACGGAGGGGAGAGGCGGTCTCTGAGTGTCCAGTGTCATCAGTGTCTATGTCTGGGGGTCTGCTGGAGGTGTCTCCCAGAGCCTGCCTGAGATGTCTCCGATTCCTCCTGAGAACATTGCCTGTGTCTAAGTGCACCTCGTAGGACCTGCCGTCAATGGGCCTCTGTATGTTGCCTAGCCTCCAGACATTTTATTGTGCAAATGGTTGTACTCTCACATGGTCACCTGGTTTCAGCTCATCCAAATCTCTAGCTGATCTGTCATAGTAGGCACACTGATGTTGTTGGTTGTTGATCAGACCATCCTGTGCTCTTATGAGTTGTGGCTCCAGAAGACTGGTCTTTGTAGGTAACAGTGTTCTGGTACGGCGGTTAATTAGTCTCTGAGCTGGAGTGGACATCAGGCCCTGTGATGGAGTATTGCAGTGGTCTAGCATAGCAAGATACGGGAATCTCTGGAATTCTTTGGATACATAATGTGGGCCATTGTCGGAAATGACAATATATCCGGGACACCCTGATGAGCAAAGTTGGCTTTCAGTTTCTTTATCACTGTTGTTGACTTTGTATCTGACAGGTGATCTATTTGTAGTCTTTCTGTAGTTCTTCATTAAAAAGTCAAAATAACCTTTCTGATTCGTCTTTGGAGTCGTATGTGTGTAAACCTGTCACGTACCGCTTTGTCACACTTTGAACGTTGCTTGTTGTTACGGAAAATGTTGAAAACAGGAAGAGGCAAGTTGCTCTTCCTGTGAATGTCAAACATTATCTCTAATAAATGTCCTAAATACACATGTTTGTCTTTGGAGTCTGTGTCAGTAAACACTTGTCATGTAGAAAAACGATTTAGCCTTTTAAAACGAATAAAATAAAAATTATTTTTATCACGGGATTCAAACTCAGATCAGTGTGGGATAATAAATCAAAGTCAGATCGACACCCCACTAGCCTACGTTGACATTACCACTTGAGCCTTTGTTGGCGTAGCATAAAACAACGTCCACAGCAAACAGCCACCCGTCACTCTTTAAGACGGGAGACACAGATCAACTTCTGACCACATTGTCTGTGTGAACCAAGACCAGGTCCGTATTTTACGTGTTCCCTTCACAACCAAGCCACAGTTTAACACAGAGTTGTTTACAAGATGTGGATGGGCAATATTTAGAGAAAGCAGACCATGGTGCAGACATGGCCGAGGCTGCGTCTGTACGCCTTTCCTGCTCCCGGGGATCCTGGAGACGGTCTGTTGGGACGGTGTCAGTCTGCTGTTAGTTGCCCCGTTCTGGCTGGCCCGAGTTTGGTTCTCGGACTTGGTAGCGCTCCTGGACGGCCCGCTATGGCAGGTCCCTCTGCGGAGAGACCTGCTGTCCCAAGCGGGAGGCCGGATTTTCCATCCTTGCCCCGCTCTGTGGCGTCTGTGGGTCTGGCCCCTGAAGGGGCGCAGTTCCTTGACGCGGGCCTGACGGCAGGAGCTGTCGGGACTTTACTCAGCTCCAGAGCCCCATCCACTTCCATTTCACGCCCCTTTTGATGGACCTCTGGGGAAGCTTCCTTTGGTCGTACATTTCCTCCATGAAGCCTGGAGGATGAGACCGGTGACTCGCTCCAGGGTTCCCACCTGGGACCTGGCAATGGTTCTCGAAGCGTTGGCGGAGGCCCCCTTTGGGCTCTTAGAGTCAGCTGATGCCAAACACCTGACCCTGAATGGCCTTTTTCCTTACTATCACCTCTCTGAGGAGGGTGGGGGATCACCATGCGCTTTCAGTGTCTCCTCAAAGCCTGGAGTTTGCCCTGGGGGGAGCGAGGGTCATCCTACATCCTCGTTTGGGATATATCCTCAAGGTGCCGTCCAGTATGGCGGGTCCCACGGTGTTACATGCATTCCATCCTCCACCTCATGTGACGACGGAGGACGGGAGACTTCACTTGCTCTGCCCGGTCAGAGCACTGAGTATCTATCCTCAGAGGTCGTCCCGTTGGAGGAAAGCAGACCAGCTGCTGGTGTGTTTCGGGACCTCCAAGGCTGGGCTCCCCGCTTCTAAAAATACCATCAGTAACTGGATTGTTCAGACCATCTCCCTGGTCTATCAGGTGCACAGGTTTCCTTCACCTATGGCCGTCAGGGCGCACTCCACGAGGAGCATGGCGGCTTCAGGGGCCCTCCTCTCTGTGGCTTCGCTCCAGGATGTATGTGAGGCTGCTGGCTGGGCCACTCCTCACACCTTCATCCGGTTTTATAGTCTGGACCTTCCTCCTGCACCCGGTACCAGAGCACTCTCCTCTTAGTCGTGCCCACGGGTTGCTGCACGCTAAGGGCAGGCGGGGCTTCGGCGTGGCGTAGTGGGTATCTCGTTCCCATAGTGTCGTCACCGATGCAGTTCGAATTCCCTCATAGGGGAACGCCTCAGGTTATGTATGTAACCCTTGTTCCCTGAGAAGGGGAACGATACACTGCGTCGGTTCTCCACACCCTACCCCGCCTGGAGTGCCTGCTTCATAGTTCAACCTAATGAGCCTGGCGTGCCGATGAGCTTATATACGCCTCCCGGTTACGCTGTCACATGTTACCGTTTTTTAGCAACACCAATAGAACTTGAGTAGTTTCATTCATAGTTCAGCCCTGCCACGCCTTAAGGCGTTCCCATAGTGTCGTCACCGACGCAGTGTCTCGTTCCCTTTCTTGGGGAACACGGGTTACATACGTAACACGAGACGTTTTCAGCTGTGATGGTTGTTCCCAGGAGATAGAGAGGACACAGAAGGCCTGGGCGGCACAACATGGCGACTTCCAGGTAAGGGTGTATGTAGATAAAAATGGCTCATTCTAAGGTAAGAAAAATGACAAAATGTTCATTATGTAAGGTCTTTATACACCACTGAAAACATTATATTGCATTTCTGTCAGTAGATCCTCCTAAATACACTGGACCTTTAACCAGCAGTCAGGATCAAGCTGCTGCACTGCTGATACAAAGATTTTATAATATTGATGTTAATACAAGTTAATGTTAACTTATCTTTTTATGACCACCGCCTTTTCAAACCTTAACTAACTTCAATTGCCACAGAAAATATTTGCATACAAGTCTAATTCATGGAGTATGCAGCTGGACTTCAAAGTAACAGCGAACTGCCCAGTGAAATGCTGATCTTTTACTGTAAGTGGAAAAATCATACTTCTAAACACATAAAACTCTTCAGCACCAACACAGTATTTATTGTTGGTGAAAGATGTGTGTGTATGTTCACGTTAAAGGAAGCATCAGTATTCATCGACCACAAAAAGACACTGTTGAGGGTGTAAAGACAAACGTAGCTGATGACACAGTTCCTGTTCAGCCTTGAGAAGCTGAGGTCAGACATTATTCTGTGTACTGAGTCACTTCAGTCTGCATGAAGATGAGCGCGATTATCTGCAGCTGCCTGTTAGCCTTTGCTCTGAGCTGTAAAGTCACTGCAGGTAAGAACTTTTTAAATTCATCAGTTACTCACCTATTAAAAAGGTATTTGTTATTGGCAGTAGCAAGTACGTTTACTAAAGTAATGTACTTAAGTATGAATTTGAGGTACTTTACAAAACTATAGTATAGAGAGTTTATAAAATATGTTAAACTATCCAACACTTTATCCAAGTACAGCTGAAACTTTTGTTTAACTGATTGATCAATTGAAAAAGTCTTTTTCATGCATAAATGCATTTTAGTGGTTATAATAATAAAACCATATTTAGGTTGTAGTCAATGTGCAATCGCTGCATTTGACAGTTAAATGTGAACTTTTTATCCATAAAAAAATTTTGTTTCATTTGCAGCAATAAATCATGAAGCAGTCGAGGAGAAGAACTTGGTCAATCTGCGATGTCCTCACTCTGTGGAGGGTAAAGTGACGTGGAGCAGAGAGATCAACGGAAACAGAGTTGACATATTTACAATTGATGGTGACAGAGAGATAAGACACAATGACCCAGGCAGACGATACACTTCACAGGCAGATAAGTCACTTATCATTCTCAGAGTTACCGTCTCAGACACTGGAACATACTTCTGTAATAATGAACCAGCTGTGCAGCTGACGGTGATCCCAGCAGGTAACATCAAACTTTAATAAAGTTGTTCTGCTTCCTGTTTTCTCTTTATGTTTCAAAGTCATGTCTCTGATCTAAATGTTTTATTTTTCTTAAACTTTGATAACAGCAATTCATCTGCACATTAAGGAAAAGAGGGTTTTAGTTTTAATGACACTATTTTGCAATATGTCATATAATGATTCCTTATTTCTTGAATACTTTGCTCAAAATAGCATTTTAATGAAATGTATATTCTGTGTATTCATTTAGGTCAGTAATTTTATTTTATATATGACTTTAACATACTTCACTAAATATAAAACTAAATATCAGATCAGAATATTTATCTAGAAATGTGCCAAAATACTGTTTCCTTGCTCTGTGATCACATCTATGTTCAAACTGAGCTCCTCAAAGAAAATGAGGTACAAAAACCTTTGAAATTAAAAAATTAATTTAAGTTTAATTTGTTTTTAAAATGTTGTACTGAAGCATTTTGAAAGCTTCAAGTAATTGTTTTGAGTATGAATTTTTATTCTTGTGCACAGGAGATGAGACAGTTTAAATACTGCGACTTCATGATGGAGCTTTATGAAACCTGAATGTTGTTTTCTTTGTTGTGTTCAGGGACAGTCAGACTCAATGCTTCAGAGAGGACCAACGTCTCTCTGAAATGCCCTCCTGATGTTGGAGGATCAGCTGTTCCAACATGGAGCAGAGACTCTGGTGAAATGAAGCCAAAAAAACGTTTTAATGTTTCACCTGTTGACAAGACGCTGACTATAAGAAAAGTGAAGCCTGAAGACTCTGGACTTTACTACTGTGATGGAAAACCAGCTGCGTATCTGACTGTGACCGAAGGTGAGAGATCTGAGAGAGAACAGGACACATTTTAATTGGCTAAATAAAAGAAAAACAGCTCAGAGGAGAACTGTTTGGTCCTGAAGTTGAAAAGCACTTTGGTCATGTTTTTAAATTTGCTCTATAATTAAATTTGAGCTGAATATTTTCATAAAATACAGACTAGAGAGCAGATTTAATGCTGATTGCAAATACATGAGACTGTTTCTACAGAACAGGAAGTAAAATAAATAATTATGAGAACTCTGGTGCTCAATGTCTCACCACAAAAAAATAGTGAATTATTGTGAGACATCCTGTATCACGAGAAACATGTTTTGCCCTGTAATATATATTTTCTCTATGCATTACATTTTTGTGTCCTGATTTATGCAGCATTTTGTTTGTCCTCTTTCTCACACTGAAGGTAAAAAGGCTCCACCTACAACAACCTCAACGGCAACAACAACAAGACAAACAACTACAACTACACCTAAAATAAGACAAACTACACCTACAACAAGGCAAACAACAACAAGACAAACAACTACTACTACACCTAAAATAAGACAAACTACACCTACAACAAGGGAAACAACAACAAGACAAACAACAACATCAACACCAATAAAGCCTCGTCTAGCAGCAGCAACAGCAGCACCATTAACACAACCTGCAAACACTGAAACAACAAAGGAAAAAGGTTCCAACAAAAAACCCGGAGAGGACAAGAGTAAGATGAAACAGAACTAAATGTTATATTGTTAAACTGATGAAAGGTGATCAATCTGAGAGACAAGAAAACACTTTATAGGTTAGAGTGAGCCAGTTATTGGAAGAAGAAGCTGCAGATATATTCAGCACCAGTCTGAGGTCAGGTTTAACTCAGCGTGCAAATGAAACTTGTGGTTACAGTCTAATATGGGAAGTCGAGTGCACAACGGTTTGCATGACTGTGGTCGAAGTCGTGAAAACGCCGCTCGTAAACATGAAATGAAAAGTTATTTCCTTTTCAAACACGCTGAAAGAATTTTATGACAGTCTTACATTAGTAAAACATGGCAAGACCTTTTACATTTTAAAGATTTACAGGATTTACATTAAATACATCCACAATGTATTCAAGACCAGTCAGAGGCTTAATTTGTTTATTTAATTACATTTGACTTATATTGTACAGAGAATATAATTAGAGAAAACTACACTCGAATTTTGATCATTTGTAATAAACATTTTAAACATGAATAACATTTAAAGAAAAAGATATCTTCAATGTTCTATATTCTATTAAAGAATTAATTCAGAAAGTCAAAATGAATTAATCTGAAGTTTAGTCATTGCAGGAGGAGTTACAAAGGAGTTATGGGTAATTTTAAAATGTGTTACATTTGCAGCTCAATGGTTCATTCTAATGTTTCAAAGTGTAATAGGAGACATCTTGAATCAAACTTTTAATGGTCCCAAATGTATTGTGAATATATTTAATGGAAATCTTGCCAATCTTAAAAAGGACTTGCCATACTTTACTTTGTTTTCCCTCTGTCCCCAACAGAAGGTAAGAAAACAACTTAAGCTCCTCCAGGCTGCATGTCGAAGTGTCCTTGGGCAGGATACTGAACCCAGAATTCCCCTGGTGGCTGTTCCACTAGTGGATGAATGTGTGTGAATGGTGAATGCGATGTAGTGTAAAAGTGCCTTGAATGGACAGAAAGACTAGAAAGGTGCTATACAAATACAGAGCACTTATATTTACATTACAAAAAAACGTTAACACGTCTGAAACCTAAAATGAAACCTCGACTCATGGATGTATCACAGCGTCCTGAGGACGACAGGCTCCTGGCCACAGACATGTAAGAGGACCCCAAACCCTCCTACATAGGAGCAAGACTGTAGTTGCTGGGCCTGGTCAGGAATATACAGAATTTACAACAAATCAATTTCAATATTTAAAGAAGAAATCTAACAACATTTAAATTATAATCTGACCACAGCAGTTGTTGAACCATCTGCAGAGTTTTGGAAAAATAAACCTGCAGCTAAAAAGTTGCATTGCTGCAACAACAGCGTTTCAATGAAGTGTGGGAGCTTTAAAGATGTTTGGAGAAGGTGTCATTGTTTCAGGACACATTTGAACACAGACATAAAGGATATTTTAATGGCTCAAAATTAGTCTTTAGATTTTTGTGCTGACACAAAATTTGAATTTGTAGTTCCTTCATTGTTATATCCAATATTGCCGTTTTCAGCTGCCTTTATTATTCATATGACCTTCAGCTATTTTAAGAATCATGTCTATATATATATATATATATATATATATATATATATATATATATATATATATATATATATATATATATGTATGTATTATATATATATGTGATTATGAATGCTTCCTTTTCTTCCAGCTGCTTCTTACCTGTGGCCAACTCTTCGTATGGTGATTGGGATACTCTATTTAATCATCATGATCAGCATCACTGTCTCTACCTGGAGAAAACGTGAATAAGTTAATTAAGTTTGACTTACAAGTGGTTTTGTGTGTCTGAAAATATTCAGCAGCTGTGTATCATAAAAAGAAATGTTTTGAAACTCAAGATTTCCAAATTTCCTGCTCATTCATTGACTCATAACTCTCAAAAAATAACTTCATATTGGAAACAACTAGCAAGCCCTCACAGTGTTTATACCTCGGCTTTGTGAAAAGATGAATTGAGTCACACTAGTGAGTGCATTGTGGGCATTTCAATTATCATATTGCTGTAGCGCCACCTACAGGTGAAATGTCATGAAACTGACCAGCATGTGTGCACGTCTTCTGAATTTGGATGTAGTTGAGCAACGTATTCAAAAATTACAACAGTTTATGTCAGATAGGTCAAATAATAATAATTTAATATCTTTTTCCAGGCTCATAAGTTTTGTTTGTATCAGTGTGGGTGAAGCTGAAGGTGATCAAAGGAAAAGGAGGGAGATGGCAGAAACTTTTGTTTGTTTGTTTTTTTACGGCTTTATTGGATATGCAATCATTGGAAAAGGAAGACAGGGTTTTTGGATTAAAGAGCAGCGGGCCATGATCCACCTGGTCCGATAAACCGGGCCAGAAGAGAGGAAGGAGAGCCGGGAAAGGAGCCATGTTGGCCCAGCGTGGACTTAAGGCTGCTCCTAGAGATCTAGTCTAGACAACATGCAGTGCACGTTGGCCAAGCAATGGAAATCAGAGCCCTGATCTTTACAGAGACCTGCCCCATCAACATCCCGGATCAAGTACTCGGCGGGCGGACCATGTTCCAAGTTGTCAGCGCAAGACTCCGGCAAGATGAGAGGAGGTGGACTCTGTGTTTGACATCGATGATGCTCGGTGCTCAAACTCTGTCAAGATGGACTCTGTTTCCCAAATGTGACTTTTTTAATGTGAAGATGAAACCATGTGATCATCCTGTTGTTGTTCATCCCATATTAAAAAAAAATGCACCGCAGAATGTTTTGAGTGTAGTCCTATGTGACTGTATATGTATATAAATAGTTCTATATGTAAATAACTTTATATGTTACCATATTTTAATATACACTTTATCATATGTTAAGTTTTGCGTGTGCAGCTTGAAGGAACTACAAACTTGTGCTTGTGCTGTATAAAGATAAATAAACAACCGTGTACCTTGTAAAGTGCTTACAGACGACCACATGGTGGCACCATTGCTGCTATTAGATCTGCACCCAAACTAATAACACAGAGGCCTGGGGCTGTTATATTCTGGTCTTTATCACCTTTGTTACATCCTTTCTCTTTTGAGACTGAGACTTCAGTTGTCTTCTTAATGCCAACACAACTCAAATGTCATAAATACAGTGTTGTGTTTTGTTTTCTCTCTGTAGACTATCAACATAAACATTTCCGAAACGTATGTATCTTGTCTTATAAATCTTATAAAAAATAAGATTGCCTTTAACCAGTTAGCATTGGCTTACATCAAACATACCCTGATAACATGCAAAACATTGTACCATTCAAAATACTTTTCCTTCAAGCTTAATGTGTTACAAAATCCATGTAACGCGGCGGTTTCTTCACTACCCGGCCAGACCAGGTGGTGACTGGCACATCACTGAAGGTGTTGTGACCTTCTCAGAGGTACGGAGGGGAGAGGCGGTCTCTGAGTGTCCAGTGTCATCAGTGTCTATGTCTGGGGGTCTGCTGGAGGTGACCCCCAGAGCCTGCCCCTGAGATGTCTCCGATTCCTCCTGAGAACATTGCCTGTGTCTAAGTGCACCTCGTAGGACCTGCCGTCAATGGGCCTCTGTATGTTGCCTAGCCTCCAGACATTGTATTGTGCAAATGGTTGTACTCTCACATGGTCACCTGGTTTCAGCTCATCCAAATCTCTAGCTGATCTGTCATAGTAGGCACACTGACGTTGTTGGTTGTTGATCAGACCATCCTGTGCACTTATGAGTTGTGGCTCCAGAAGACTGGTCTTTGTAGGTAACAGTGTTCTGGTATGGCGGTTAATTAGTCTCTGAGCTGGAGTGGACATCAGGCCCTGTGATGGAGTATTGCAGTGGTCTAGCATAGCAAGATACGGGAATCTCTGGAATTCTTTGGATACATAATGTGGGCCATTGTCGGAAATGACAATATATCCGGGATACCCTGACGAGCAAAGTGGGCTTTCAGTTTCTTTATCACTGTTGTTGACTTTGTATCTGACAGGTGATCTATTTCCCCAAAAGTTGGAATAATCGTCTACAGTGATGAGATAGTCTCTGTTGTCAAACATGAAGAGATCTGTTCCCACTTTTGTCCATGGTCTGCTTGGCATCTCATGTGGCTGTAATGTTTCTTTCTGTTGTCTATTGTCCACTGACCTGCAGATGTCACACTTTGCTATATGTCTTAATTTGATCTGTCATGCCCTGCCAATAGACAAATTCTCTAGCCCTTCACAGGCAGCCTTCCACACCTAGATGAGTGGAGTGCACACAGTGAGTGATCTCTCTCATTAGTGTGTCTGGGATAACAGCGCGTTCACCCCTGAACACTACTCCCTCCTGGTAGGTCAGTTCCTCCTGGAATGAGAAGTACTGCCTGATTTCCCACGGTGTCTTGTTTTTGTCATTTGTCTGGCCTTGTCTGCGCATGGTGTTGATGAGAATCTGTAGTGTTTTGTCCTCCTTGGTGGCTGAGCGGATGGCGTTGAACCTGTCTGATGAGATCGACTTTCCGACCATAGGTATACTGGTGGAAGTTTTCCATGCTGAATACCAAAGCCAGAAACTCTTTTTCTATTTGTGCATACCTCCGATTTGTTTGTGTTAATGCTCTGGTTGCAAACACAATAGACTTTCCCCTCTGCATGAGTCATGCACCTAAACCTGTGTCTGAGGCATCACACTGTACAGTCAGTTCCTCATTTGGGCTGTAAAACCACAGCACTGGAGCCTGTGCGATAGTGTCTTTAACTGTGTCTTTAAGTTTGTGGAGTGCTTCCTCATGTTGCTCTGTCCAGTTCCACTCACTGTCTTTATGTGTCAGCTTTCTCAGTGGCTCACATTGGTCAGAGAGATGTGGGCCAGGTAACACACCATGCCCAACAGTCTCTGAACTGCTTTCACATCTGTTGGTCTCTGCAATTGTGTGATGGCTCGTTCCTTTTCTGGATCCACTTTTAGTCCATCAGCTGTGAGGAGATTTCCAATGTATGGTGCTTCATTTTGTCTCAGCTTGAACTTTTCTGCATCCAGTTTAATGTTCAGTTGTCTGCTCCGGTTCAGAAACAGTCGCAGTTTTCTGTCATGGTCCTGCTCCGATGCTTCCTGTGACTCACCTTGTCCTGTGATCAGTACATGATCAGCGACTATGTACAGTCTACAGACCATCTAATGCTTGTGTCAGTTTCCTTTGGAAAACTTCAGGTGCCGGGCTGATTCCCATTGGCATCCTCAGCCACCTGTAACGCCCACAGGGGGTGGCGAATGTCGTCAGGTAGCTGAATTCCTCATGAAACTTGACATGCCAGAAGTCGCTTTTGACATCACACACTTTGAATACCTTGGCTTTGGACAGGTCTGGAAGTATGTCCTCAATGGTGTGTAGTGGAAAGTGGCTGCGGCACACTCTCGTGTTTCCACTTTGTTTCTTTACAACAACCATACCGCTGATCCAGTCTGTTTTGCATTCGACAGTTGTTCTGTTTCCTCTGCGCTGTAGTTCCTCTTTGAGTGGCTTCATCATAGAGACTGGTACGAGTCTCTTGGGTAGCTGCACTGGCTTTACAGTATTATCTACCTCCATTTTGTACTCTCCTTTGAGACAGCCGTCTCAAGTGAATAAGCATACACATCTTTGATTTGTTCCATGCACCACTTCCCAGCTTTAGGTTTCTCTGGTGACAATGCTATCTATTGCCGTAATATTCTCATAGCGCACCTTTATGAGCTTCATGGCCTCACTTGTTTTTTTGCCAAGCAACGGTACAGCGCCACCTCCATCCTCTGCCTGTGCTTCAGTAACACATAGGATTTCCTCACTTTCACATTTTGTTACCTTATGCACAATAGCCTTTTCCCTGTGTTCTGGGTAGACTCTACATTTAGCTGCAAAGTGGTTGGCCTTTCCACATTTTTTGCACTTCTTGCCGTATGCTGGGTATTTCTGCTTGTTTTTGTCGTGTGTCTTACCACAGAATTTGCAGTCCACTGTGTTACTTGTCTGCCTATGGTGCACTGCTCCTTGCAGTGCATGCACCTCTTCCACCATCGGTCCTGACATGGCTTTACAGTTCTCCCGTGACAACTCTGCAGCTCTGCACAGCTGTATGCGTGTGTCCAGCGACAAATTTTTCTCACGAAACAGTTTCTCTCTCATGCTTGTGCTGCTTAATACACACACAGTATGGTCGCAGAGCTAGTCTCTCAGTTGTCCGAAGTTGCGTGTTTTCACCAGAGCTCTTAGTTCTGTGACATATCAATAGATTCACCCGACCTCTGGTTCTTGCCATACCATTCCACAGTTTCGTGGAATGGTATGGCAACGTGGGTTGCAATGTCTATCAAATTTATCGATAACATATTTTAAACTCTATGTATCTCTTGCGACGTCACTCAGTGTGTCCAATAACTGACTGCCGCTTTTGTCAACAAGATAGCTGACAAGTTTCACTTTTTTCTTTTCATCGTCATCACTCACTGTTAACTACACGTAAAGCTTAAACTCATCCTTCCACGTCCTCCAGGACCTAGAAAGATCATTGGAGTCCAAACACAATGTCTGCGGCGGCTTCAATCCTCCCATGTCGCACACGGGGATGCTCACGTTTAGCAACTCTGCTAACGTCACCGTTACTGTCTCGTTAGATGGCCTAAGTCCACCACCGCTGCCACCATGTTATATTCTGGTCTTTATACTCACAGACTCCAGAATATCTTGTTTATCACCCAACAGGTGGTGGTTTATTAATCAACAAGTTAGAACACATACGTAGTGGGTTAATGGTACAACAGCATAACATGCGAAACTCTGCGTGCAACCTCTAAAAACAGTCCGTGCTGTGGCCTTAATATTACCAAGGTTCTACACCGTAGCACATTCACTCATGCTAAACAATCACTTGTTACAGGGGCGACCAAGGTTCAAACCCAAGACCTTCTTGCTGTAAGGCAACAGTGCCAACCACTGCACAACCGTATCACAATATTCCGAAAAACCTATTTTTGTGTATCTATAAATGTATATTTTATCTGGAGTTGTACCACCAATTTCATAAAAAAACGAAAAGCTTGACAGATGTAGAAAACACTGACGATATTATCTGCGTGGTTAGCTCTCTACCTGAAAACTCTTTTTCCTCAAAATGTGGTTTTGTTTTTTGGTTAGCACGTCTGCTCTTTGCATTTAGCTGTGATGGTTGTTGCCAGGCCTGCCCACAGAAATAACTGGGTCCCTGAAAGGTCCAGTAAATGGGCCCTCTGCCCTCTGTATTTTTTTTTATTTTAGGATGTAATGGTGAGTTATTTGGTTCAAAAAAAAATTGGTTATCTTTGCTTATATTTAGAATGAACATCACTAGTGCTGGACTGCATGGCCCCACTAGCTGCTGGCCTCCAGAATGCTTTCCCCTTTTCCCCCCTTCATGGGTGGAAAATGGTTTGAGTAATGTTTATTGTACGCAAGGTCAAAACATCAAAAGTACACTGCATGCAACAGACCATGTATGTGTTTATGTAGGAGATGGAGAGGACACAGCAGGCCTGGGCGGGTGTAGATAAAAATTGCTCATTCTAAGGTAAGAAAAATAACATAATGGTTCATTATGTAAGGTCTTTAAACACCACTGAAAACATAATTATATATATTATATGGCATTTCTGTGATTAGATCTTCCTAAATACTAAACACTGGACCTTTAACCAGCAGTCAGGATCAAGCTGCTTCACTGCTGATACAAAGATTTTATAATATTGATGTTAATACAAGTTAATTTTAACTTATCTTTTTATGACCACCGCCTTTTTCAAACCTTAACTAACTTCAATTGCCACAGAAAATATTTGCATACAAATATAATTCATGGAAGATGCAGCTGGACTTCACGCAGCGAACTGCCCAGTGAAATGCTGATCTTTTACTGTAAGTGGAAAAATCATACTTCTATACACATAAAACTCTTCAGCACCAACACAGTATTTATTGTTGGTGAAAGATGTGTGTGTATGTTCACGTTAAAGGAAACATCGGTATTCATCGACCACAAAAAGACACTGTTGAGGGTGTAGAGACAAACGTAGCTGATGACAGAGTTCCTCTTCCTTGAGAAGCTGAGGTCAGACATTATTCTGAGTCACTTCAGTCTGCATGAAGATGAGCGCGATTATCTGCAGCTGCCTGTTAGCCTTTGCTCTGAGCTGTAAAGTCACTGCAGGTAAGAACTTTTTAAATTCATCAGTTACTCACCTGTTAAAAAATGTTTGTTATTGGCAGTGGCAAGTACGTTTACTAAAGTACTGTACTTAAGTATGAATTTGAGGTACTTTAGAAAACTTTTTATAGGTATAGAGACTTTAAAAGATATGTTAATCAATTAAACTACCCAACACTTTATCCAAGTACAGCTGAAACTTTTGGTTAACTGATTGATTCTAATTGACAGAAAATTAATTGGTAACGAATTTGTTGTTAAAAGTGTTTTTCATGCAAAAATGCATTTTAATGGTTATAATAATAAAACCATAATTAGGTTGTATTTGATGTGCAATCGCTGCATTTGACAGTTAAATGTGAACTTTTTGTTCATAAAAAAAATCTGTTTCATTTGCAGCAATAAATCATGAAGCAGTCGAGGAGAAGAACTCGGTCTCTCTGCGATGTCCTCACCCTGTGGAGGGTAAAGTGACGTGGAGCAGAGAGACTAATGGAAGCAGAGTCGATGTACTTACAGTTGATGGTGACAGAGAGATAAGACACAATGACCCAGGCAGACGATACAATTCAGTGGCAGATAAATTTAAGTCACTTCACATTCTCAGACTTACCGTCTCAGACACTGGAACATACTTCTGTAATAATGAATCAGCTGTGCAGCTGACGGTGATCCCACCAGGTAACATCAAACTTTAATAAAGTTGTTCTGCTTCCTGTTTTCTCTTTTTGTTTCAAAGTCATGTCTCTGAGCTGAATGTTTTATTTTTCTTAAACTTTGATAACAGCAATTCATCTGCACATTAAGGAAAAGTGGGTTTTAGTTTTAATGACACTATTTTGTAATATGTCACATAATGATTCCTTATTTCTTGAAAACTTTGTTCAAAGTAGCATTTTAATGAAATGACACACCAGACTGGCAGGAACATCTACTTTTCTGTGTATTCATTTAGGTCAGTAATTTTATTTTATATTACCTCTTTTCCACCAAAAAAAGAACAGGTTTGGAACTGGTGCTGGTTCAAAGTTGGTTCAACTTGCGAAACTTCTCAGAACCTGTTTGTTTTTCCACTGACTAGAGAGCCCAGCAAACGACGTCATAACGTCACTGTGTACGTGGTAAAAGAACGGTTCCAGTCCAGCAAAGACTTGGTGCCGCTTTGGAACCAGTTTTCCTGGCCGAGAACCGGTTCTTTGGCTGTCGAAACACAAAAAACTTGTTCACGAGTAGGCACCGGCTCCCGAACCGGCTCTCAAAATGCTTTGGTGGAAAAGAGGCTTAAATGATTTTAACATACTTCACTAAATATGAAACTAAATATCAGATCAGAATATTTATCTAGAAAAGTGCCAAAATACTGTTTCCTTGCTCTGTGATCACATCTATGTTCAAACTGAGCTCCTCAAGAAAATGAGTTACAAAAAGCTTGAAATTAAAAAATTTAATTTAAGTTTAATTTGTTCAGAAGTTTTTAAAATGTTGTACTGAAGCATTTTGAAAACTTCAAGTAATTGTTTTGAGTATGAATGTTTATTCTTGTGCGCAGGTCTCACACAGGGATGAGACAGTTTAAATACTGAGACTTCATGATGGAGCTTTATGAAACCTGAATGTTGTTTTCTTTGTTGTGTTCAGGGACAGTCAGACTCACAGCTGCAGAGGGGACCAGCGTCACTCTGAAATGCCCTCCTGATGTTGGAGGATCAGCTGTTCCAACATGGAGCAGAGACTCTGGTGACATACGGCAAAAAAGACGTTTAAATGTTTCATCTGTTGACAAGACGCTGACTATAAGAAAAGTGAAGCCTGAAGACTCTGGACTTTACTACTGTGATGGAAAACCAGCTGCGTATCTGACTGTGACCGAAGGTGAGAGATCTGAGAGAGAACAGGACACATTTTAATTGGCTAAATAAAAGAAAAACAGCTCAGAGGAAAACTGTTTGATCCTGAAGTTAGAAAGCACTTTGGTCATGTTTTTAAATTTGCTCTATAATTAAATTTTGAACTTGAATTGCAGATCAGTACTGGAAATATTTTTTATAAAATACAGACTAGAGAGCAGGTTTAATGCTGATTTCAAATACGTGAGACTGTTTCTACAGAACAGGAAGTAACATTAATGATTATGAGAACTCTGGTGCTCAATGACTCATCAAAAAAATAGTGAATTATTGTGAGACATCCTGTATCACGAGAAACATGTTTTGCCCTGTAATATATATTTTCTCTATTCATTACATTTTTGTGTCCTGATTTATGCAGCATTCTGTTTGTCCTCTTTCTCACACTGAAGGTAAAAAGGCTCCACCTACAACAACCTCAACGGCAACAACAACAAGACAAACAACTACAACTAAACCTAAAATAAGACAAACAACTACACCTACAACAAGGCAAACAACAACAAGACAAACAACTACAACTACACCTAAAATAAAACAAACAACTACAACTACAACTACAACTAGACAAGCAGTAACAACATCAACACCAGTAAAGCCTCGTCTAGCAGCAGCAACAGCAGCACCATTAACACCACCTGCAAACACTGAAACAACAAAGGAAAAAGATTCCAACAGGAAACCCGAAGAGGACAAGAGTAAGATGAAGCAGAACTAAATGTTATATTGTTAAACTGATGAAAGGTGATCAGTCTGAGAGACAAGAAAACACTTTTAATGTTAAAGTGAGCGTAAAGCAGTTATTTAAAGAAGAAGCTGCAGATATATTCAGCATCACTCTGAGGTCAGGTTTAACTCAGCGTGCAAATGAAACTTGTGGTTACAGTCTAATATGGGAAGTCGAGCACACAACGCTCTGTGTGACTGTGGTTGAAGTCGTGAAAACGCCGCTCGTAGACATGAAAAAGTTGTTTCCTTTTCAAACACGCTGAAAGAATTTTATGACAGTCTTACATTAGTAAAACATGGCAAGACCTTTTACATTTTAAAGATTTACAGGATTTACATTAAACACATCCACAATGTATTCAAGACCAGTCAGCGGCTTAATTTGTTTATTTAATTACATTTGACTTATATTGTACGGAGAATATAATTAGAGAAAACTACAATTGAATTTTGATCATTTGTAATAAACATTTTAAACGTGAATAACATTTAAAGAATAAGATATCTTCAATGTAGGTCTGATTAGGTTTAATTTCTATAAAAGAATTCATTCAGAAAGTCAAAATGAATTAATCTGAAGTTTAGTCATTGCAAGAGGAGTTACAAAGGAGAGCCATAAAGACTAAATGAGCAGAGTTATAAATGAAAGGGGCTTGCGGTTATGGAGATATGAAATGAATGTATGTCTATGGGAGTGTTATTTAATGTCTAAGTAACAGCGGCACCTAGAGGCTGATTGATACCAAATTTACCACAGCCCATCGGGGAGGGCGTGGCAGATAAGTTCCCCGAGTTTGGTGTAGATCGGACGTTGCAACGTTAAGATCTGACATGACATCCTGTTTTTAGCCTTTGCGCGAAACTTTGTTAGCTTGTAATTCAGACATTTCTTTTTTTTCGATCAAAATTCCCTCTACAAACTTTCTTCGGCTGGGTCCAGAGATTATCCGTGCCAAGTTTCGTGCCGATCGGACTTGCGGCTTTGGAGGAGTTAATTAAAGGGGGTTAGGTTGTTAGGTTGTGCGATGTACTGGTGCATAGATACGAGGATAAATGTCCTTTGGTTGAAAATCCCTTTGAAATGAATGGGGCATTTGAGCTTCGATTATAGCGCCACCGTTTGGCCGAAATGCACGAAAGTTGTTGAACCATCTGCAGAGTTTTGGGAAAATAAATCTGCAACAAAAAAAGTTGCATTGCTGTAACAACAGCGTTTCAACGAAGTGTGGGAGCTTTAATGATGTTTGGAGAAGGTGTCTTTGTTTCAGGACACATTTGAACACAGACATAAAGGATATTTTAATTTCACAAAATGAGTCTTTAGATTTTTGTGCTGACACAAAATTTGAATTTTGTAATTCCTTCATTGTTATATCCAATATTGCTGTTTTCAGCTGCCTTTATTATTCATATGACCTTCTGCTATTATATATATAGTGATTCTATGTTTGTTATTCATAAGGTCTGATTATGAACGCTTCCTTTTCTTCCAGCTGCTTCTTACCTGTGGCCAACTGTTCGTATGGTGATTGGGATACTCTATTTAATCATCATGATCAGCGTCACTGTCTCTACCTGGAGAAAAGGTGAATAAGGTTTGACTTACAAGAGGTTTTGTGTTCAATTCAATTCAATTTTTTTTGTATAGCGCCAAATCTCAACAACACTTTGACAAGAGCAGGTCTAGACCGTACTCCGAAGTTATTTACAGAAGCCCAACAATTCCCACCAAGAGCAGCACTAGGCGACACAGGCAAGGAAAAACTTCCTTTTAAGAGGCAGAAACCTCTAGCAGAACCATGGCTCAGGGTGGGCGGCCATCTGCCTCGACCGGTTGGGGTGAGGGGGAGAGAGAGAGAGAGAGAGAGAGAGAGAGGGGAGGGAGGCAGCCTACACAGTATACACACAGAGGTACAGACAGTAAAGGTAATGGTGCTATAGACTGAATGAAAAATGGTACAGATATTTATAGTAATGTTAATGATAACAATCATAATGTGATGATTATTATAACAATAATACAATAGGACTAGTAACAATAATTGTAGCAGTGGACGTCGAGTAGGAACACGGGGGCAGCAGGTGACCCGCAACCACAGATCCAGACTCCACAGCTCCAGAGCCAGCAACACCTGCAGGAAGTGACAGGAGGAGGAAGCACACGACCACGGGAAAGGGAAGAAGTCGAGTTAGTAACATGCATTAATGCGATGAGGTTGCACTCAGAGAGAGAGAGAGGAGAGGAGAGGGGAGCTCAGTGCATCATGGGAAATCCCCCGGCAGTCTAGGCCTATAGCAGCATAATAAAGGGATGGTTCAGGACTCACCTGAGCCAGCCCTAACTATAAGCTTTATCAAAAAGGAAAGTCTTAAGCCTACTCTTAAATGTAGAGACGGTGTCTGCCTCCCGAACCCAAACTGGAACCTGGTTCCACAGAAGAGGGGCTTAGTAGCTTGATAGTTTCTGAAAATATTCTGCAGCTCTGTATCATAATAAGAAATGTTTTGAAACTCGAGATTTCCAAATTTCCTGCTCATTCATTGACTCATAACTCTCAAAAAACAACTTGATATTGGAAACAACTAGCAAGCCCTCAGTTTTTATATCTCAGCTTTGTAAAAAGATGAATTGTGCAAAATGGAACAGAGTCATACTAGTGATTGAATTATGGGCATTTCAACTTATCATGTCTCCATAGCGCCACCTATAGGTGATGTGTCATTAAATTGACCAACACGTGTGCAGGTCTTCTAAATTTGGATGCAGTTGCACAATGTTCAAGAATTTTATGTCAAATAGACCAAATAATAATATCTTACATTTTTCGCTCATCTAAGTATTATATGTTTCAGTGTTGGTGAAGCTGAAGGTAAAAAATCAGGGTAAAAGAGGGGAGATGGCAGAAACTCTGTCTGGGTGCATGTGTGGTTCATACTGATCTGTCTGAACTTCACAGCTCATGAAGTCTAATGTAAAGTGATCTACGGACGGTCACATGGAGGCACTGTTGCTACTAACATGAGTATGCACTCAAACTAATCTCTTGTCCAATGGCTCAACCTTCTTCCAGGTGTCATTGAATCTGAAAGGGTTTTTTTTGAGACATTCTGCTAACAAACAAACAAGTTACAAGTCATTAATGAACCTGATACAGTCCTAATAATTATCAGCTGCAAGTCATGGATAACCACGTTCCAAATAATTACCATAAACATGTTGTTCATATTTACTTTGAAAAGTTACAACAGAAGTTAAATAAAAATATTGTCCATCATCTCCACGGTTATCTTCTCTCTCTTGCAGCTCGACAGAAACAGAAAATGATCTGGAATCCTCCATCACACAGAAACAAGAGGGGTAACAACTGAACCGTCTTCAGCGTTCATCCTCAGACAGTCCGACGGTCTTCCAGCTTTCAACCCAGTACTATTAAACACTACTTCATAGACGTGCAGTAGTCCTACTAGTTTGTTACCTTTTAAAACAGCTTTGTTAACACAGCTCTGACTGAGGCTTTTACACTTCCTTTGTACTGTGTACTCATGGGCGGACTGCCCATCTGGAAGTTCTGGAAGCCTTCTGAACGACCGGCCAATCAGCCGGTGGTCAAATAGTTTTATTTTTCAGTGTCTAATGTCTTACTTTCGGCCGGTCAGCTGCAGCTGCAAACTAATACTTTCAATTTTGGAGGGGGAGCTTCCAACTTGGACTGATCAGCACCGATCAAAGGAGTTTACTTTCCATCAGGTTTGTGTGAAGTGCAACAGAGATGTAAATATGGGGGGAATAAAGTAGGAGGAAAGAGAAATGAGTGTTGCCGAAACCAGAACAATGTAGAAGAATAGAAATGTTAGCACCAGAAGCAGCTGAATGCGCCCAGTTAACCAACAGGTGTGGTGAAAAGGTTGCAGGTTCAGATGAGGCAGGACCCAGCAGCAGCAGCAGGGACATGATTTGTATGCATTAAGCATTTATGTACAGGCAAATATATTGCATATTTATATTCTCATGTAGCTGTAAAATCAGAGGAGGGTCCAAGGGGGGAAGTTGAGCCAGGAAGAGGCCCATTCAGAGCTGATTCTACTGACAGAGCTTGATTCTGTTTTTTCAAACATTGAGTATCTGATTGTGTATGTACGTGTGAGTATTTGTAACTATTTTAGTACTATTTCAGACTGAGAGAGACACCTGTCCACATGACACATTGGTAGTTAGCAGTATACTGTGACTTAAGTGTTCCTGCTCAGGCTTGCTTGACCTTGTCCTGTTCCGTGCAGTGGTGACTTGCTTATACAAACGCAGGAGGCAGGTGTCAATTTAAATTTTCTTGAAGGTCTTCAGCATAATCTGATTCTCTTTTTACCACAAAAACACTGTTTGTATTAAAATAACTGCCTCAAACCTAAAGGCCTCTCGCGTAAAAGGCCTCTCCGTCTTAAAGGCCAGGGCTGAATTTCAGTCCCTGTGTGCACTGCTTAGCTGCTAATGTTAGCATTTCCGCTTTATTAGCCACAGTGGTAACACTGAACTAGTGTACAAGTTTCATTTTGTGTGGTCACCAGTTCTGTTCAGGACTGAAAAATCTGCTGCTGAGATCCTGAACTTTTGTAAAAGTGAAACATTTGTGAACATGTAGAATAAAGCAAAGATGTGACCTCTGTGTTGTTTGTCCAAGTATGTTCTTCTACAGTGAGTTAGAGTCCAAACAAGGTTGACAGAACAAGATAACAGTCTGATGTTATCTTAACCTCATCATGCTTAAAACATAGGACCCTGTGGTACAAGAACACTGCACCTGATCTTCACATCTTCCTCACAGAAAAAGAAAAATGATTCTTTAGCTATAGCATGTTATAAATTTAGCCAAGAACTTTCATATTTAAGACTCTTTTAAGGGTTCCCGTTTTAAAAGACGCTGATTTTAGAAGTCACTTCTCACCACCAGTCACTGATCCCACAGAGCTAAATCATCAGGTCACCTTCAGCAGCTTCAAACAGTGTCGTCCTCCCGGCTGTCTGAGGTGGTCACATTATCATGTTAATCAGCACATGAGAACTGAAAGTATTTGTACATAGACACAGTTGTGGCTGTGAAGCCACAGACCTACGTGTGATTCCTGTAGCATCCTCACACAGTATTCATGTGGACCTGAAATGCAGAATTAGTTGTGAAGGAAACGTGATAATACTTCATATTTAAATAACAGGAACCATCGGTTAATTATCCACAGAAACAAACGTGAGATGCGGTTTACACATCCTTTTAAAGCAGTTTTATGTCAGTCTTTGTTCTGTGCTGTCATCTAAAGCATGCAGCTAAACACATCATACTCTCCAGCACCAACTGCAGTACTTGTTGTTGGTGAAAGATGTGTGAGCTCATGTTCACACTAAAGGAAACATCAGTATTCATCGACCAAAAAAAAACAACAAAACCCACTGAGGTTTGTTGAAGATGAGTTTTTTGTTTGAGGGACGAAGCGTTGGCAGCCACACACTTCCTGTTCGACCTCACTGATGTCAGACATTATTCTGTGGACTGAGTCACTTCAGTCTGCGTGAAGATGAGGTCGATTATCTGCAGCTGCCTGTTAGCCTTTGCTCTGAGCTGTAAAGTCACTGCAGGTAAGAACCTTTAAAAATCATAATATACAGTAATTAAGTGCACATTTAAAGGTAAAATGTGATGTTTTGTGAAAAATCAGAATCAGCCTTATTGCCAGGTTTGTGTTCACATCTGAGGAATCTGACTCAGGATTGTACATCGCTCATGATGTGCTTACTCAGACAAAAATACAATAACACAATAGTAAAACAATAATAACACTAATATACACATTATTAAAAAAAACAATATAGACATATTGACAAATAGTGCAGTGAGCAGAGTGCAAAGGATGCAGGAGTAAACTATTATTATCATTATTTATTTTAATAATTTTATTAAACAAACATTATCTAACAAGCATTGTGAAGGTGTCACTTTGGGCTTTGGGTAACTGTGACAGCAGAATATTTACAAACCAATCACTTAATGGAGAAAATGATCAGCAGATTGATCCTGAATGAAGGTCTGATACAGAAGGGTTCAAATTGAGCTCCACCTGACAGCTACAGCAGTAAAACGCTGCTCTCCATTAAAGCTTAAGGACTTAATCTGATGAAAGAATATAGAACAGGGACATTTTACTGCACTGAGTACTTTTACTTTTAGTACTTCTAATACTTGTTTCCTGATTATACTTACATACTTACATGTTTCTTTCGCAGCATTAACTCATGAGCAGGAGAACCAGGTCATTCTGCAGTGTCGCCAGGTGACTCTGCGATGTCCTCACCCTGTCCAGGGTAAAGTGACGTGGAGCAGAGAGATTAATGGAAACAAAGTCAACATACTCACAGCTGACGGTGAAGGAGACTTAAGACACAATGATCCAGACAGACGATACAGTTCATCGGGAGAAAAGTCACTTTCCATTAGCAGAGTTACCTTCTCAGACGCTGGAAGATACCTGTGTAATAATGAACCAGCTGTGGAGCTGACCGTGATCCCACCAGGTAACATCTAACTTTAATAAAGTTGTTCTGCTTCCTGATTCAAAATCATCTCTGAGCTGAATGTTTTTATTTTTATTAAACATGGATAACTTCTAATAAACCTTTGATAACTCATTTTAAATAAAAATAATTACATCGTAAAACTCTGAATCAGATATTAATTGATTTATTATTACCACACTTGAGTGGCAGGAAATAAAGGAAAGTCATTTTATTCACATTTACTTCCTGTTGTTGTGGTTGAGAAGCATTTTGTTATACTTCTCTTTATATATTTAAGTTGGATGCTTCATTAAATATGAAATCACAGATTTCAACACATTAAAGTTTAAATTTGCGATGTCCTGTTCAAGTTTTTTTGCACCTGATTTCAATTGATATACATGTCAGAGGTCACACGCTTCTGGAGCAACGAGGGGTTAAGTGTCTTGCTCAGGGACACAATGGTGGATGGGTCACAGTGGGGGATTGAACCGGTCTCTCACACCAAAGGCACAGTCTTAACCATTGCACCATCGCCACCCTTTAAACGTATCCTCCAGTGTGTCCTTCTCCTTGGGTGCAACAGAGAAGTGAAAACCAGTGGAGGACCACAGAAGTGAAGACCCTGGTATCAGGACATTGGCAAAGCTTTTTAAAATATTGATTAATTTAACACAGAGAAACACTGATAAACCTGTTTTTTCACTGAGATTTCTCCCGGCGTTGTCGGTGGAACGTCTGACTACTACTTAACGGAAAGCGGTGGGATGTGGGTTCTATCTTTACTCAGGCACTGTGCTGGTAAATATAATTTCAGGTACCTATTTTTAGGGGCATATGTGACTAAATTGGTCACACTGTAGGTGTTTGTCTTTTTAGGTGGCTTATTAAATTGGTAGAACGCAGCTCTTCTAACGCGAGTCTACACAACCTGCAAATATTCACCATTCATCTGGTTTACTACAGCATAATGAACCCAAAATAAACCCAAAAACCCATTTATAGCAATGAATGGATCATAATGATGCCTAACTATGATTTGTTTAACATATGATTTCATGCTTTGTCAGATACGTCTGCAAGGATACAACTCTTAAAACACTTGCTTTCTAAATGGCGTTCGGATCGCTCAGTGTTATGCTATGCTAATTTGTTTCATAGCCAAGTAACATTACAGCAACAGCTGGAATCAAGTAACAGACATATTTTCAGAACATGTTACAGGTAGTTCCTCGCTTACTTTTCTCCAAGTCACTCCAAGTTTCTCCAAGTGTATAAATATGAAGTGACGTCGCAGAGCAACTCGGTGGCTCGCTGCAGCGGACAGGTCAAGAAGAAGTGAATTCAGTAAATAAATTACCTCTGATGCATTATCAAACCTGAATGTTGTTTTCTTTGTTGTGTTCAGGGACAGTCAGACTCACAGCTGCAGAGGGGACCAGCGTCACTCTGAAATGCCCTCCTGATGTTGGAGGATCAGCTGTTCCAACATGGAGCAGAGACTCTGGTGAAATACGGCAACAAAGACGTTTTAATGTTTCACCTGTTGACAAGACGCTGACCATAACAGACCTGCAGCCTGGAGACTCTGGACTTTACTACTGTGATGGAAAACCAGCTGCGCATCTGACTGTGACCGAAGGTGAGAGATCTGAGAGAGAACAGGACACAGATATTATAATTAGCTAAACAAAAGAAAAACAGCTCAGATGTTCAACTGCTGCAAATATTTTAGAGAGCAGGTTTAATGCTTGTTTTAAATACATGTCAAGAGACTGTTTCTGCAGAATAGGAAGTAACCTACAACCTACTATGTGTTCAAGTGGTTTCCGTTGTGAGAACTCTGGTGCTCGATGACTCACCACAAAAAAAAAAAATCGACGTGGCCCTTCTTCTATTTTTAAACATTGTGAGACATAGAGTGAGATTATAATTGTGAGACATTCTGTTTCATGAGATGCATTTCATTGCACCTGAAATATGCATTCTCTTTTCTACAAGAATAAGGCACCACAAAAATCTGTACCATCGACACCTCCTCAAAGCAGATCAAGCAGAAAAATCACTGTATACAAATAATAATACATTTTATTTAAGGCGCCTTTCTCAGCACTCAAGGACACTGTGCAGGGATGCAAAGACATTTAAAAGCAGCAAAACTAGAAAATAGAACATTAAAACAAGCTAAAAGCAAACAATTTACATCAAATGAGGAAGGCAGTTTTAAACAGATGTGTTTTGAGTTGCGATTTAAAATGGGAGAATGAATCGATGTTCCTAAGTTGGAGAGGTAAAGAGTTGCAGATACGGGGGGGCTGAATGCTCTGCTCCCTTTGTGGTGAGACGAGCAGGGGGGACAGACAGGTATATGGAGGAAGAGGATCTAAGGGAGTGGAAGGTGACCCCTGCAGGAGATCAGACAAATATGGAGTTGAAGTTTATGAAGGTATTTGTGAGGGAGGCAGAAAAGGAGAGAGTTGCAGTAGTCCAAACAGGAAGTTACAAGACTCTGAACAAGAATGGCAGCAGTGTGGGGGGTAAGGGAGGGGCAAAGGCGTTTGATGTTTCGTAGATGGAAATAGGCAGACCAGGTAATGTTATTGATGTGGGACTGAAAAGATAAAGTGCTGTCAAGGATGACTGCCAGACTCTTAACCTGGGGGGAGGGTGAAACGGAGGAATTGTCAATAGTAAGAGAAAAGCTGAAGGTTTTGGATAAAGTGGAGTTCCAATGAGGAGGACCTCGGTTTTATCACTGTTTAATTTGAGGAAATTATTGGTAAAGCAGGTTTTTATTTCCAAGATATAGTCAGTGAGGCAGGTGGGGGGGAGAGAGGACGATAGTTTGGTCTAGAGGTAGAGCTGGGTGTCATCAGCATAACAGTGGAATTCAATATTAAATTTGCGAAGAAATTGCCCAGGAGAAGGAGATAAATGAAAATAAAGGGCCTGTCTGTCCTCTATCCCACACTGAAGGTAACAAGGCACCAGCTGCAACAACCTCAACAACAACAACAACAACAACAAAAGCAACAACTACAACAAGAAAAACAACATCATCAACGGCAACAGAGTCTCCTCCGGCAGCAGCAACCGGACCATTTACACCACCTGCAAACACGACAAACAAAAAAGGTCCGAACAAGAAACCCAGAAAGGAGAACGAGAGTAACTCAGAAAGTCCACTGACTCCGTCTGCATCGTGCTTCGGCTGCGTCGCTGTTTTTTCCATCCTCTGCCCGGTATCAGCGTCCACTGGAACCGTGTCAAAAGCATTACGGGAGGCAGAGCGTGTATCCTTCCCCATATTGATTGTTAATTAAAACTTAATTTAAGGTTGTTTAAGGTCTCTGTGACCACATTTTGTTCTGTCATCTGCACGGAGGCATATCCCACAGGGAGCATTTCAGAATCAGAGCATTTTTCCTGCATGATTTTGCTGACATGTTTAGATTTTATTGATTTTACTGCTTGCTTATTGTACTTCTATGAGAAAGTAGGCTACATAGTTAAATGGTTTCTTTACTTTCTTTTTCATATTGCTGTTTTATGATCTGGAGTCCGCACAGGGTGTTTTATTTTGAAAACTGGCCGGATTCTCTCTGCCATTCTGTTTCTGTGACTTCCTGCCTGGTTGATGCGTCTTCCGTCAAAAATAGACTCGCTGAGCTATTCTCTGCGGAGCGGAAAGCCTCGTCTGGTGGACTCACAAGCATCGACTAGAATGACCGCGATTAACTCCGGCAACCCCAACGCAGCCGTAACGCGACGCAGGCGGATTCAGTGGTCTTTACTTTGAAGATGAAACAGTACTAAATGTTCCTAAATTAATCAGGACCTCAAAGACAAACAAATACTTTATATGTCAAAATGAGATTAAACTAGTTATGCTAACAAAAAGAGAGAATAAATACATTCAAAGGATCCTCCTGGACACAGACATGTAAGAGGCCCCAAACCCTCCTAGGAGCCACAGACCAGACTGAAGGATGAACCAAATGTTTTGTGATTAATGAAGTTCTGATTATAATACTTCCTTTTCTTCCAGTGACTCCCTACCTTTGGCCGACTGTTCGTATGGGGATTGGGATACTCTATTTAATCATCATGATCAGCATCACTGTCTGTACCTGGAGAAAAGGTGAATACAGTTTGACCTGCGAGTGGTTTTGAAAATATTCAGCAGTTCTGTATCAAAATAAGTGATGTTCTGAAACTCAAAGAAAAATAAAAATAACCAGGAAGCCCTCACTGTGATGAGTTGTGTAAAATGTAACTGAATCACACCAGTGAATGAGTAAATCAACTTATCTCTGCGCCACCTACAGGTGAAATGTCAAACTGACCAGCACATGTGCAGGTCTTCTAAACTGACAACTTAAAAATAATAAAATAAATACAGTTTATGTCCAGTAGGCCGAATAATACTATAATATGTCTTCTTTCCCAGGCTCATTTAAATATTAAATATTTCAGTGTGAGTGATGCTGAAGATGAAAATCACCATCAGCATCAGTAAAAGAGCAGAAGGGCAGAAACTCTGTCTGGGTGCATGTGTGGTTTATACTGAGAGATTTGTCTGTAACCAAAAACATTTTTTGCTACTGAACTTTCCAGCTCAGGAACTGTAACTGTAAATGTAAAGTGCTCTATGTTCGGCCACATGGTGGCACTGTTGCTTCTGTTAGCTTTGCACCCAAACTGATCATACAGTATGCCCCACGGCCCAAACAGTGTCACAAATGACACATTCCTATTACCATAAACATGTTTTAAATGTTGACATTGAATGAAAAGTTACAACAGAAGTTAAATAAAAACATCATCATCATGTTTATCTTCTGTCTCTTGCAGCTCGACAAAAACAGAAAACGATCTGTGATCCTCCATCATCACACAGAAACAGCGTGCATCCTCAGACAGTCCCAGCCTGCTTTCACCACTGACTACTGGTCTACAATCATGTTTCCATCAACAGAATTTTATGCACATTTTGAAATATCAGAAAAGGGTGATGGAAAGGATTTCGCCTTTATCAAAAAACAGTTAATGCCCTAAATGGGAGATGAAAACCCCTTTCGTTGTCTTTGTCTCCGGACAGCATGAAACATGGCCAATTCTAACTGGTTGAGTTGTTCAAACACATTCCTGAAGACCTCTCTCCATTTTTCTCAGATCCGTGTTCAGTCTATGCGGCTGGTTTAGTTTGAGGTTTACAACCTCTAATTCTTGTTTATTACCAGATGACTAACATCAACTTTGTAATTTCCATGAGTACCATCAGTCATGTAATTAATGTTACTCACTGAGGGCCTCTAGTTTATCAGGTACTGGGTAAATGTGATGTGTCCAGGAGGTCATGTCTTATTGTTTTACAACCCATACCTGTCTGTTTAGGACTGAATGTCTTTATGATAGATTTGATTTGAAGATACATGTTCCATTAAGTAAGACAGTGCTGACCCTCAGGATAAAAGCTGCCTGTGCTGAGACTCTGCTGTTCACTCAGTTGATACTCTGATGTGCATGTGTGTTCCAGTAGGTTCCTTCTGCAGAAGACTTGAATAAAATTCACAGAAAGTGTTTGTCTATTCTGTTTATTTAAAAACTTGAATTGCCATCACAACTTCTCACAAAACTACGCTTTGCGTGGCTCATTCGCTAAGCAGCAGTTGATGGAAATGCACCTAATTCTTATTTTCGCCTTCTTTTGAAGTTTTGCTGGACAGTTAGTTGGAAACAGCTGTTTAGTGACAGATTTTAAGAAGCCCAGCACATGGCCACACAGCTCACTGTAACTCACTCCTTACACTATGGGGGGTTGGTTTGAATTCATTTGGAATTTTTTGTTTGTTTTTTTAAAATCACTGTCAGTTTTGCTTTAACGCAAATTAAATGCAAAACAAACTAAAAATAAAATACAAAAAAGGGAAGGCCTACTACTTTTAGCATTTCTGTTGTGGCTGTTCAGAATTTGGAAAAAAAAAAAGTTAAATACATTTCAGATTAATTGCAAAGTCAGGAGAACAGGGCAAATTTCCTGAAGGTAAAAGGCAGATCAAATTGGCAGGCAAATGGAAAACAGAACTAACTAGGCTTAGGCTGCAATCAGAGGCTGGTGTGAGACGTACTCAGGTTACACAACAATCCAGCAAGGACTGGAGAGCTGGCCAGGGTTAAGTAGAGAGCGGTGATGAGTGAATGCAGAACAGGTGCATGATTGAGACAGAGAACAGGTGTGCCACAGCCGGAGTGAACCGGAGACCACGCCCACCAGCTCCAGGAGACACGTAAGAGAGGACAGACAAAACCAAAGCCACTCACTCACACACACAGCCACCAGCCTGGGTCATGGTCAAGAGGGCGTGGCAACAATCAGATATTTAGGGTGTTTTCTGGTTTCAGGAAGAGCGAGGAAGCTCCAAAGTCACTAGAAAGATGGATTTTAAACATATTCTTTAGCTTTTATAAATATCTATATAGATAAAGTGTATGTATGATTTTATGCACATATAAAGCAGAATAGGGCACAACAAAGACAGAAAAATACAGATCAAACATCTTTGTGGAATTTAGCTAAAGATCCAAGTTATCGTTCATCAACCATCCAACACACGAGTCAAATCAGAAGTCAGAACCCATCAGAGACTCTCCTCCTTCTGTAAACTGAAATCTGAGGTTTAGACCAGAGCAGAAACCTCAATGTAAATCAGAAAGAAGAAAAAAATATGTAGTCATTTAAAATCTTGACCCTACGGGAAACAATCCAAACTGCATCAAAGTTTCTCAGTGATTTATCTTTGTTTCTAAGTGAACGGTCTGCGATGTTTCCTGCTCTGTCCTCCTGTGTTTCCTCGCAGGTGTCTGGTGGACAGAGCTGGAGGACGTCCTGCACAGCTCAACAGAACCTTTCTCTTAGTGCTCAGTCTTGTGTTTTTTGGTTTTGCTTTTTGTTACCTGCGTTCATTCAGCTGGTGTAAAAAAATGTATTGTTAAAATAACTCATTCAGAGGATTCTGCAGACGTGTACGTGCTTTCCAGTAATTAGATGCTGTTTTCTTTTTGCTAGCTAGCTGCTCAGGATGCTCTTAACTTAACTTAACCTTACACTTCACTGAAAGGATTCAGTAATGGCTAAATATTAATTTTCATTAGAATTTTACAAAAATTATCAATTAAGGCTGTTTTCTGAAAATAAGTTTTTCTGAATACACTTCCTGACTGTATTCTGAAGGTCTTTACGGAGGGGTTTGTTCATATATCATTCACAGCCTGAATTATTGAACGTCTTATTCACAAGAACATTTCAAAAAATTAAATTGTCCTATTTAAACAAAAAATATTCAAAAGCCTTTAAGTAAAAACATTTTAATGTTTAACAGTCTAATGTCTCAACAAAATTAAACAATCATTTTGAAAATTACTTAATCCAGTGTTCAGATTTCAGTTTATTAAATTGATGCAAATTAAGAAATATTTCATTAGATGCTGCCTCATTTGCATAATATTTATTTTTTCAGAAAACCTGTACTACAAAAAATATTGTCTTAATGTAAGTAATCAGCAAGGAAAGTTTTATATATATATATATATATATTTTTACCTTATTCACCTGCAGTGTCTCGTCTTAAACAAAATGAACCCCTTTGGGTTGGTAATGTCACAGAAGGCCTTCTGATAAATGACCAAATCTCAGTCCAAGCTAAATTGAAAAGTTGGCAGCCCTGGTTACATTTACTCATTTTGCAGACGCTTTTATCCAAAGCGATTTACATTTGAGGAACAACATACAAGTGTCAATAAGAAGTAAGAGCTCTGCAAGTGACACCAGATCCCAGTAAGAGCTTTTAGCCCGTACGGCATCATGGGATACAGACCTAGGGGAAGAAGTAAAAGTTAACAAGTAGTGCAATCAATCAGAGAATTGTAAAGAGATAGAAGAAGAGCACAGGAAGTGCATATTAAAGGTTGGGGATCTGAGGTGTTATAAGAGGAAGACATGAGTTTTCAGAGCTGCCTAGAATCACATCACCAGATTTATTCCATGCATCATGTCAGCGCTGTGTCTGCCAGCTGCTGCCCCTCGGGAGGCTTCCGCTTGGTGAAAGTGGGTTTTTAGGATGAGAGGCTGAAGCAACGGACAGTATGAGATAATAAACATTTTTGTGCTTGAGAGGTGATAATTTAGTAACAATTTATTAAAACACTCTTAATAAGTTGAACAAGGAAGGAATTCAATGTGTCTGTGTGTATTTAGCCTTTTTGTGACAGCATTCAATCCACACACACGTGTGGATGTTTTCTGGAAATGTGACAGGTCCAACTTATGAGATTGCAGAGAATTAATTATTAATTAGCCTATATTAAAATTTGTCGCTGACAATGAACACAAGGCTGATAATCTGACCGACTGTGGTCAAAGCAGGTCGCCGTGTTTCTACAGAAGCCCAAATGGACAAACTGCTTTACAGAGCCAGAGCATAGCAGCGTTCGTGTGGTGGAATAATCAGAATCTCTTTTTCAACCTTAAGTCTTTATTGCAAAATGATAAAAACAGTGTAGATGATTCATGCAAAGTCACATATTACATATAGATATTTGTACCAGATTACAGTTAGATATATTTTGTTATTAAATTATGTAAATAAATCACATGTCACCAGTTACTCCTTAACACTACGTGAGATACAGCGAGCTGTAACTGTCACGTGAGCATGAGACATGAGCAGTAGCCACATCTCTAAAAGCCTGATGCCTGTTCTGTCTGAGGATGAACGCTGAAGACGCTTCACTTGTTATCGCACTAGTTTCTGTGTGACGGAGGATCACAGATCATTTCCTGTTTCTGTCGAGCTGCAAGACGGAGAAGACAAACATGTAGAGGATGAAAGATATTTTTATTTATCTTCTGTTAAACCTTTCAGTCAATGTCAACAGTTTAAACTCTGAGTGACACCTAGTTCTTTACAATTTGAAGTTATTTCTGGAGTTATGAGTAACATTTATCTTATTTGAGTTTCAGAACTTTACTTATTATGATACACAATTGTCAAGTAGTTTCAGATGCACAAAACCACTTGCAGTTCAAACAATATTCACCTTTTCTCCAGGTAGTGACAGTGATGCTGGTCATGATGATTAAACAGAGCATCACAATCACCATTCGAACAGAAGTTTGCCACAGGTAAGGAGCAGCTGGAAGAGGCAGAGATGTGGTTTGTCTTGCTGGAGGTGTGAGTGGTGCTGAAGTCACTGCTGGAGGTGTGAGTGGTGCTGAAGTCACTGCTGGAGGTGTGAGTGGTGCTGAAGTCGCTGTTGGAGGTGTGAGTGGTGCTGAAGTCACTGCTGGAGGTGTGAGTGGTGCTGAAGTCGCTGCTGGAGGTTTAGCTGGTAATACTGGTGCATTTTGATCTCTATTAATGGTTGGAGCTGGAAAAGAGAGCTAAAGTCATTACATCACTTCCTTTTTGCCTCTTTAATTAAAAGCAATCATTCAGCATTTCAGTCATCTGCCGATCTGAAGAACGAGTTCCTGAGGTTTACTCACCACATTGTCAGACACATCAGCTCCACTACAACACTCGCAATTACAAACTATTTTAACATGTTTTAACAAGTGAAAACCCAGCTACCATGAAAAAGTCTGGTACTTCATCGTACTTTGTTTCATACATATCCATAAAATAAATCCGAGTTCTCTAAGGACAGCTGTAATCTCTGCTGTCTGAAAACATGTACAAACATGTTCGTGGAAAAGTGTTTGTTCAAAAAACTAAACAAATAACAATATTGGAGCTTTGTACCTTCTTTTAGCCACTTCCCCAGACCCCTGCATCTGCAAAGGCTTCATTTCTATTAAATAATTAAAACATATACGAGTTTTTTATTTGTGTTTGGCATCCTGCACCTGGAACGCTTGGAGGTCAAAAGTTGAAAATTTCAAGAGGAAAATTCTGAGTCCTGACTGGAAGGCAGCAGCTTCCACTTCATCTGCCTGCCTGTTTCCTCCCAGCTTGATCTTGCTCTGCCTTGATTTTCTGCCTCTTTATCTGCCCCGTGTCTAGTTAACTTTGCCTTTCCTTGTTTCCCTGGTTCCTCGACTCCTGTACAAAGGCATCGCCACACCCCTTTACCTGGGGCACGTGCCCCGGTATCCATGTGCTGTGCCCCAGTAAAATGGTCAGGACCCCTATGGCGTCGTTTTTGAACTTGTTTGGGCTCCGCGGTCAAGTTAGCAACAAAACATCTGCGACGTCCGGTCAAGTTATCGATAATAACTACCCGTCTGGTGCACACTTGTTGTGAAACATCGCAAAAAAACAAGTGTTTACAATGTTGATAAGAGGATGAAGAGGGACAAGAAGAGATAAAAAACTCAATGAGAGTAAGCTAACTTTTGGTATCAGCAGTCAGGTAAAAAGTGTTCTCTCCTCTCACAAAGACAGTGATTCTCTTTCTCTTATTCAAGGTGGACTAAGGTTGTTTTAGGGTCTGAACCAGCTTGTTCTGAATAATTACAACAACATACATGCCTTTATTTCTAGTTATCACAGTTACAAAATTCAGTGGGCTTTTAAATGAAGCTATTTTCCCATAAGTTCTTGTCTCAGTAGACATATGGAGCCATCAGCATCAGTTTGTAACGCCCTGGGGATCCCTTTAGCATCATAGTTCAGCGCATTGAGGGAAACCCTGTAGTGTTGGCTTTTGACAGTAAAGGTAAGTATGCAAAAATGAACAGAAAAGACAGAGTAAGGGCCCGTGTCGTTTTTAAACAACATCAGCGTCTTTTCTCAATTCATTGCAATGAGAGTGCCGCGTTTTTTCAAGCTGGTAAAAACAGCAGCATCGTGACGAGGCGCTGAGCGCTTTTTTTCGCTGAGAGTTGAAAAATTTTCAACTTTGAGAAAAACGCTGCGCTCGTCATTGTCACTTTTTACTCAGCTGTCCAATCACAGTAGAGGAGGGGCGGGACAAATACCACACAGTAGCAACGGTTTCAGCTGGCAAAAAACGCTTTAGTGGACATGGGCCCTGAGGAGGTCGTTGGTGTGGGTGGAGGGCCAGAACTGCGGCGTCGCTAACTTCACCGCGGTGCCCTAAACATTAATGATGCAAAAGAGCTACCCAGGGCGTTAAAAGGCGACGCCAAAGGGCCTTGACCAAGCATCAATGTGACGAGTCGGGAGTGAGAACGTGTTGACCACATCCATATTGTAGTAACTCACAAATGAATAGGGCTGAACCAGATATCTAAATATTTGAATTTTTTTGAAGGTTAAACATACAAAACATAATGAACTAACTATATTAGCTGATAGTAAAACAAATTAAATGCTATCAATGCTTCAACTTCACTAGTGAGATGCTACCTGGGATCCCAGCTGCACAGCTGGTTCATTATTACAGAAGTATGTTCCAGTGTCTGAGACGGCAGCTCTGCTGATGTGAAGTGACTTATCAGCTGATGAGCTGTATCTTTCCAAAGGGTCATGAATGTGTGTTATGTCTCCGTCACCATCAACTGTGAGTATGTCAACTCTGTTTCCGGTCCTCTCCCTGCTCCACGTCACTTTACCCTCCACAGGGTGAGGACATCGCAGAGTGACGGAGCCCTCCGGCCTGATTATTTTGTGCCTTTTCTCTGTAAAAGAAAAATATACAAGAATAAACAGACCAAATAAAGTTGTAACCTTGACTGTCCTCTACCAGACTCTTTCAGAATATTGGTTTCATCCACAGTTATTTATCTAGACAGGCATAAGCACATTTTTGAGAGTGTAGGGTCCCGAGTATTTTTTTCAAGTCATTGCAATGGGAGCGCCGCGTTTTCACAAGCTGGTGAAAACAGCAGCATTGTGACGAGGCGCTGAGCGTTTTTTCCACGCTGAATGCTGAATGCTGAGCGCTTATGGGTTTTTTTTCGGTCGCCGAGAGTTGAAAAATTTTCAACTTTCGGAAAAACGCTGCGCTTGTCACTGTCCCTTTTTACTCAGCTGTCCAATCACAGTAGATTACAGGTGGGACAAATACCACACAGTAGCAACGGTTACTATCCTGGAACCGGGCTTCGACGAACTTCAGCTCTCGGACCAAACGGCGGTTACTCGCCAAGATGTTTCCTCACCCACAAAATCTCATGAACCCACATACGGCGAGTCCGTCCTCTCTCTCTGCTTCAGCCTTCTCTTCATACAGAGCGAGGACTCTACTCTGTGTTGACATTTATACATCCAGTAAAGTCAGGTGGAACTACTTACAACGTATGTATCATAGCAACCAAAGCAGCCGGAGAAAACGCTGCACCTTAAAAACTCCGGCTAGCGCTCCCTGCTGGACGTTTTCAGAAGAGCCGCACGCGTTTAGAGCTGGCAAAAAGCACTTTGGTGGACATGGGCCCTGAGGAGGTCGTTGGGGACCAGATATCTAAATATTTGAATTTCTTTGAAGGTTAATACAAACAAACAAACAACATAATTAATTAATTAATTATATTAGGCTGATAGTAGAAGTAAATTACTAAAATTAAATTGCTATCAATGCTTCAAACTTCACTTTAGTGAGATGCTGTAGTTTGATGTTACCTGGTGGGATCACCGTCAGCTGCACAGCTGGTTCATTATTACAGAAGTATGTTCCAGTGTCTGAGACGGTAACTCTGCTCATGTGAAGTGACTTATCAGCTGATGAACTGTATCGTTTCGATGGGTCATGAATGTGTCTTATGTCTCCGTCACCATCAACTGTGAGTATGTCAACTCTGTTTCCGGTCCTCTCTCTGCTCCACGTCACTTTACCCTCCACAGGGTGAGGACATCGTAGAGTGACGGAGCCCTCCGGCCTGATTATTTTGTGCCTTTTCTCTGTAAAAGAAAAATATACAAGAATAAACAGACCAAATAAAGTTGTAACCATGACTGTCCTCTACCAGACTCTTTCAGAATATTGGTTTCATCCACAGTTATTTATCTAGACAGGCATGAGCACATTTTTGAGAGTGTAGGGTCCCGAGTTATAAAATATATTGTTAGTTGACATATTCTAGACTGAGATTCATATGAAGCTTAGCCTTCTATAGTTCACTGCTGAATCTGTATGATGTTCAGACCTGAAAGTTTTAACATAAACCTAACTGAATCTATTTAGAGAACATCCGCACTGAGCTGGTTTAACTTGTAAATGGCAGTTTTCCCGTCACAAATCAAAGCTATTCCAATATCTGTGTTAAAAAGACAAGCTTTATTCTTTATTTTCAGTGTCAGTGTTCAGCAGCCAAATACACAAGAGAGCTGTTGACATTGCGTTAATATTAATATTATAAAATCATTTTATCAGCAGAGCAGTAGCATGACCGCTGGTTAAAATGTTTATGGGTTGGGATTAAAGATCTTAAATAATTTGGAAGTTCTTACCTGCACTGACATTACAGCACAGAACAAAGGCTAACAGGCTGTAGATCTTCATCCTCACACAGACTGAAGTGACTGATCAAACGCTGTTTTAGTCTCAGCTAAGAAAAGAAGGTGTAAACCGGACGGCCTCACATTTATGGTGTTTTTTGTGGTCAGCGAACACTCATGGTTTCTGTTGTTTAAAGATAGTGTAATCGATGATCACATTCCCCACACAAACAATTATTTTCCAGAACAAACAAGAGAACAGACTAACAGGCACAGACATCACCATCCGGTTAAAGCGGATCATCAGGTGGTGATCAGCGGTCAACGGTCGGCTACTTCCACATCCGACAGACGCAGAGCAACATTAGCATCCCATTGGAGAGGAGTTTGTGTCCAAAGATCGGCTAAAGTTTTAGGCTACTGTTGTGAATTATTTTAGAGCATTATAGCCTAAACTGTTAGTATCACCGTGTTAAAACCCTATAGTTCTGAGTGTGTGCGCTCCTTTCTCTATCTAAGTGCCCAGCTGCACATGTGTGAGCAGCACAGTGGGATAGCAACACAGCATCAAAAACACCTACAAAGGAAAATGTAGAAGCAGAATTTGTGAAAATTGTGTTACAAAACATCAATATAGTCCATCACAGTTAGAATGTCCTGTTTTTAGCTCAGAGCACAAACACCAGTTTATCCCACAAAAGGTCAGGTTATGGCTGAAATGTCATGATCAAGCGGGGAGCGTGCAGAGGACACAGAGAGGAGGAGCAGGCAGGCAGGGACTTCCCCACCAAATGATGAAAATGCAGAGGCTTGCAAAAATCTTGGACTTACCCAGATCCAGGTGCAGTAGGAAAGGGAGCCAAGAAACAGAGCTATAAAAGGAGGTCCAAGAGGAGGTGAAAGTCAGTCGTTACATGGTTTTCATGTCGACTCGGGTCTCTGTTCTGGTAACAGAATTGGACTCTATTTTGCACCGATCTCTGTCACACTCTGGGGGAACTTTTGAATTCGAATTGGTGTCTGTTTTTTGTTGATAATAAAAAATTTGGAAAAAGTTCAAGCTTTCTAACCACACACATGTAATAACGTCAGGCTCTTATGATGGTGAACTGTGGGAAAACATGCAACTTGTTGTTTGCTGTTAGCTACAGTATCTCACAAAAGATACTGAGACATGATAACGACCTCAAACACACCTCCAAGACGACCACTGCCTCGCTACAGAAGCTGAGGGTAAAAGGTGATGGACTGACCCTATTGAGCATCTGTGGGGCGTCCTCAGACGGAAGGCGGAGGAGCGCAAGGTCTCTAACATCCACCGGCTCCTTGATGTCGTCATGGAGGAGTTAAAAGAGGACTTCAGTGGCAACCTGTGGAGCTCTGCTGTACTCCATGCCCAAGAGGGTTAAGGCAGTGCTGGGAAATTACGGTGGCCACACAAAATATTGACACTTTGGGCCCAATTTGGAAATTTTCACTTAGGGGGTGTCCTCACTTTTGTTGCCAGCGGTTTAAACATTAATGGCTGTGTGATGTTTTATTTTGAGGGGACAGCAGATTTACACTGTTATACAAGCTGTACGCTCACTACTTTACACTGGAGCAAAGAGTCATTTCGTCAGTGCTGAAACATGAAAAGATATAATCAAATATTTACAGAAACGTGAGGGGCGGACTCACTTTTGTGAGATACTGTATATTGGAATCCATCGTTGGTGCTGACAACAGTGTCACTTTCAGAATCAACAGTTAGCTTGACAGGGTTCATATGCAGGCTGCAGTGAAGTGAAAAAACTGAATGTGCTTCTTTAACATGTAAAATCATGCCAGAGAAAAGGGGCACAGTCTGCAGCGCCCTGAAGCAAACTGATTTTCTGTTAAATTGAAGGAGTGACTAGAAGACCAGCATTGAGAGAGTTAAGACGGCAGATAAAAAAAAGTACGGTTACTAATCCACAATTCTCTTGTAAAGCCACAGGCTCACGTGGACTTGCCTTAAAAGGAGACTGTGGCATGCAGTGATCTTTCTGCGGTTACATTTTGCAGCCAGTGTAAAAAAAAAAAACACTCAAATAGTTGTCACCTCCCAACAAGTTAGGTGTTTTCCCACAGGTTGCCATCATCAGACGTTATAGTCTGTGTGGTTTGCTCTTTGTGTAAATGTGGTTTTCCTGTTTAGCATGTCTGCTCTCTGCGTTTAGTTTAGTTTTCAGCTGTGATGGACACAAACTCCTCTCCAGTGGGATGCTAATGTTGCTCTGTGGAAGTAGTCGACAGTTTATTAACGTGTTTGTTATAACCGCTTCATAAGGTGATGACGTCTTTGCCGTTCTGTCAGTTATTTCAGGCTCTTTCTTTTACTGGCACAGAATTAGTTGTGAGGGAAATTTGATCATGCTCTTTCTTTAAACAACCTTAACCATCTGTGTGCGTTAACCACAAGAAGATAAAAACGAACGTCATAATGTCCGGTTTGCACATCCTCTTCCCCGCTCAGAATAAAACAGCGTTCGTTTCATCAGTCACTTCAGTCTGTGGGAGGATGAAGATCTACAGCTGCCTGTTAGCCTTCGTTCTGTGCTGTAATGTCAGCGCAGGTAAGAACTTTACTTAATTTATTTTATTTTACCCAGTCATGTTCAAACGTCTGCTCTGCTGATATAATTATTTTAAAATTTTAATATTAACACAGGTTAGTGTCAACAGCTCTGCTGTGTATTTGGCTGATGAACACTGACGCTGAAAATGATCGATCACAGAGTTAGTTTGAGGAGACTAAAGGTTTTACAGCCACACAAAAGGAAAACCTGTATTTTTATTAAATTAGTTTTAATTGAATTAGATTTATGTAGCAGCTTCATGAGTGAACCACAGACAGCTAAGCTTACTTTAAAGTTTAGCTGAATATGTGAACAAACAACATATTTTATATCTTTGGGATCTACACCCTGTCGAAATGTGTTCATGTCTTTCTAGAACAATAACTCTGACTAAAGAAGATTTAAATTAAATTTGACACCAGTGTTCTGGACGAGCCGGGTAGAGGACAGTCAGGGATCCAACTTTATTTACTTTGATGAAAAGTCCCTCACAGAGCTGTGTGTGACCTTCTTTAATGTACATCCACTGTATCAGACAGATTAATGTTATCATGTCTCTAACGGTGGGCATGGATCTGAGAGTTGCTTACAGTAGAATACCACAGTTGTGGGAGTTGTGTGGTCGTTTCATATCTTTCACTAAGGACGGCCGTTTAATGTGAAACTATGACATCGTTGTTTATTCAACTTTTAAGGTTTTTTTAGGTCTTTTATTTTTTAGCAGAGATTGCAGCTAAACTCGGGGAACTTGGGTGAATTTTATGGACAAAATAAATTGAAGCTGGCGTACCGCAAAGCCCGACTTGTACATTTTCTTTGTTGAACTTGTTAAAATCCCAACAGTTTCAGTTTCTAATAGTCAGTGTTGTAGTGGAACAGATATTTCTGAGTGTTGAAAGTAAAGCTCAGGAACACATTTTTTCAGCTAAGGAGATGAACCAAATGCTGAATGAGAAAAAAAACTTGAGTTATAGAGGCTAGACAGGAAGTGATGTCATGACTTCAGCTCTCTGTTGTTTCCTCCATTGTTCACTAAAGGTCCTGAGGCACCAACATCTTCACCTCCAACAGCAAGACAAACCGCACCTGAATCTCTTCCAGCAGCAACAACGGCATCATCCACACCGCTGGTAAACACAGGTGTGATGACATTAACAAAAGTTTCACCAAACAACCCAAAAGCATGAAAAGATGACGAAACTCTCTGCTATATTCAACAGTGTAAATGTGCAGTGATACAAAATTCAGCTAACGAGATCTTTCCAATATGTCTGATCATTGCAGGGACATCTACAGTTTCCACCACTCAGCGAAAAATGAGCGACCGACCTTCGTATTGTGAGTGAGATCATATTTAATCTAATTAGTCTGAATATTCAGTGGCAGGAAAAAGTATGTGAACCCTTTGGAATGACCTGGATTTCTGCACAAATTGGTCTTAAAATGTGATCTGACCTTCACCTAAGTCAAATACAGTCTGCTTAAACTAACTCTAAACAAATTAAATGTTGTCATGTTTTTTACTGAACACACTGCGGAAACAGTCACAGTGCAGGGTGGGAAAAGGATCTGAACCCTTGGATTTAATAACTGGTTAACTCTTCTTTGGCAGCAAGAACCTCAACCAAACGTTTCCTGTAGTTGCAGATCAGACCTGAATAACGGTCAGGAGGAATTTTGGACCATTCCTCTTTACAAATCTGTTTCAGTTCAGCAATATTCTTGTGATGTGTTGTGTGAATCCCTCTCTTGAGGTCATGCCACAGCATCTCAGTTGGGCTGAGGTCAGGACTCTGACTGGGCCACTCCAGAAGGAGTATTTTCTTGTGTTGAAGCCCTTCTGTGGTTGATTTACTTCTGTGCTTTGGGTCTTTGTCGTTTTGCATCACCCATCTTCTGATGAGCTTCAATTAGCGGACAGATGGCCTTACATTCTCCTGCAAAATCCAAACAAATTCCAAACAACTCAACTTTGGTTTCATCTATCCACAGAATATTTTGCCAGTAGTGCTGTGGAGCGTCCAGCCTCTATTTTGCAAACTTAAGATGTGAAGCAATGTTTTTTTAGACAGCAGTGGCTTCCTCCATGGAGCCCTCCCATTAACTCTAACGTTGTTTTGTGTTTTACATATATCGTAGAATCATCTGGAGATGTGAGAATGTTCCAGAGTTTTCTGTAAGTTAGCGGCACGGTGGTGCAGTGGTTAGCGCGGTTGCCTCACAGCAAGAAGGTCGCGTGGGTTTTCTCCGGGTGCTCCGGTTTCCCCCACCATCAAAAACATGTTAGGTAGGTTCTCCACTCAGTGCCGTTTGATCTTGCACGGCATTTCAGTCTGGAGTTGGTTCCCAGGCGCTGTTCAGTAGCTGCCCACTGTTCCCGTTAGGGATGGGTTAAATGCAGAGGATTAATTTCACTATGTGTATGTGACAATAAAGTATCTTCTTCTTCTTCGACTGACACTAGAATCCTTTCTTAACCTCACTGAGAATTCTGCAGCCATCTTTGCAAAACGGTCACTCGAGTAGCAACAGAACTTCTTCCTGTGGACTGATGCACATTAAAGCTTTTAGAGATACTTATGTAAACCTTTCCAGCTTCATGCAAGTCAACAATTCTTAATCTGAGGTCCTCTGAGAGCTCTTTTGTTCGAGGCATGGTCCACATCAGGCAATGCTTCACGGGAATTAAAATTGATGTTTTTTCAATGGGCAGGGCAGCTCTAACCAACACCTGCAATCTCGTCTTATTGATCCGATTTGTAGTTGTCACGGGTTTGACACACGTTTTCCACCCTTTTCACCCCACTGTGACTGTGTACTCAGTGTGTTCAATAAAAACATGAAAACATATGATTGTTTGTCCGGTTTTAGTTTAAGCAGACTGTGTTTGCTGTTGTGACTTAGATGAAAATCACATCACAGTGTAGGGCCAATTTATGCAGAAATCCAGGTAATTACAAAGGGTTCACATGCTTTTTTTCTGCAACTGTAACTTCCTGTGGCTTTAATGGCACTCAATGAGCAAAAGATAGAGTCTTTCTGAAGATTGTTTGATGAGTCAGACTGAAGTGTCCTGACATCCGAATGCAATTAATCACTATTTACATTTTAACTCATTACACTTAATATATATTTTTATCTGTATCCATGATATTAAGTACTATTATAGGGTCAACGGTGGAACAAAATAATCTCAGAGAATAAAGTTTATGTTTTGAGAAAACAAAAGTTAAAAGATTGGAATCCAGTGTGGGTGAGACCTGTGAGGGATGTGGATGAAACAGGAACTTCTTTAAAGTAAGAGGACCTCGTTCTGTGTCTCATGTTTAACTGAATGTCTCATCCTGCATTGCTTTTTGAAGTATAGTATGTACTTTTCTTAGTATAATACACTGAGACACTGACACATTGATCATATAGTGGATTTAAGTTCGTTAAAACTAAATAAATGAAACAACACATAATTTGTCCCTCTTAAAAAAGACAGTAACCAAATGTATTTACACAGATTTTCTGAACTGCATTTTTAAAATACTTTAAAATAATTTTATGTTATGCATAAACAATTATTTAACTTAATTACAATATAACGTACCTGAGGCAAAGAAACAATGATAGATACCTCAACTTCATGTTTAAATATTACATCACTCTTTAGAACAACACACCTGCATTTCTGACGAAGGACAATAATGTAGAATCAAATAAATGAAATTGCATTGAGTGACAGTGGCTTTAACACCACCTTCTTTCCAAGTAAAACAAACCATGTTTGTTCCTCTTCCAGCTGATCCTGATCTGTGGCAAACGTCTGTTCACATTGGGGTTGGAATATTCTGTTTAGTCATCATGATCAGCATCTGTGTCACTAGCTGGAGAAAAGGTGAATATAGATTGACCTGCAAGTGGTTTTGTGCATCCGAAACTATTCAGCAGTTCTATATCATAATAACTTATGTTTTGAAACTTAAAGAAGATTTCAAAATTCGGAAAATAAGTCAAGAAATAATTTAATGTACTAGCAAGCCCTGACAGTGTTTATACCTCGGCTTTGTACAAAGGTGAATTGAGAAAATGAGTCACACTAATGAGTGCATTTTGGGCCTTTCATTTAATTTTTCATTTATTTGTTTATTTGAATGTACACTGATCAACATTCAAAGCAAATGTAAGCACACCCGAGTTAGCCACAGGCTAGTTTTCATCAGCAGTCCCCTTGCCAGATGTTATTAGGCATCCAAAAATAGTAAACTGTTATAATACAATAAAATACATTAAACAATAGACAAAAGGTAAAAACTTACACTGTGTTAAAAATCGCAAATAATCAAGTAAACAAGATGAGGAGATGGAATCTGAAAATACATGATAGAAATAGATGACATTGTCATTGTTGGTGTCAATGACTGTGTCACAAGGCTGTAGAGTGTGTGTTGGACCAACTTATCAGACAGTAGGTGATGTGGGAGAGAACCAATGGGTGGAAGTATAACTTAGCTGCCTCTGTAGGTTACTGATATACCTAAAATTAGCCAAACTGAGCTTACATACCTTCTTTATGTGGGTTTTGAAGGCAAGGCTTGAGTCTAAATAAAGTCCTAAATACTTGTATTTTGAGACAACCTTTAGTCTGTGTCCTGAAATAAAAATGTCTTGCTCTATGCCTATGGGAGCCTTTTGAAAGAAACATACAAACTGTTTTTGAAACATTCAGTTGCAAACAACAGTGATTAAGCCAGAATGTGACCTTCACATCTGTTAGCTTGATTGCAACCTCTTCAGCTGTTTCACCATGACTAAAAATAACTGTATCATCAGCATACATTGAATTATCACATTTTCACAAACAGAGGGTAGATTATTAATGTATATGCTAATAAAGGGTTGGACCAACTATGGGTCCCTTGAAAGACATAGGGTGTTAGATTTATAGTTTATAGTTTAAGTCAAGGAACACGGCCTCTACAACCCCGCCTTTATCCAGTGATGCCTTAACTTTTTCTATGAAGTGACATGTAGCTGTTTCTGACGAGTAATTAGCCTTGAATCCAAATTGCGTTGGGTGCAGTGGGAAGGAGCTATTGATGAGGTGGTCAAGGATTTGTTTGTTAGTTGGAAGTCAGCAGAGGGTCACCACCTTTGAATATAGGGGCCACAACAGCAGGCTTCCATGAATCAGGAAACCTTCCTTGAGCCAGTGAAGTATTGATTCATTCAATCAATCAACATTTATTTATATACCACTTTACATCAACCAAGAATAAACAACACAGCAAAAGACAAGAAAAAAAAACATAAAGCCTAGAGGTTCCCTAAAATTTAAGTTTTGATTTAAAATGAACAATATCTCTTAGTAGTTAGTGCGAATGTCAGGGGGGAGCTTGTTCCAGAGTTTTGGGCCAGCATTAGCAAAGGCCCGATCGCCCTCAAACTCAGGACATCTAAAGCCCTTAGATTGAACGTATCATGTTGCTGCAGCGCCTCCTACAGGAGTAATGTCATCAAATTGATCAGCACAGATCAAAGTCGGGACGTGCACGTCATTTAAAATTGAATAATTATTTAATTTTATGTCAGATAGGCCAAATAATAATATAATATATTTTCCAGGCTGATCAAATTATTGTTTGTTTCAGTGTGGGTGAAGCTGAAAGTGAAAAATCAGGGTAAAAGAGGGGAGATCACAGCACAGTAACTATAACTCTAGTGTAAAGTGCTCATGGATGGCCACATGGTGGCACTGTTGCTTCTACTATCTGCACCAGAAGTAATCACTTGACCCATTGTCCAACTTTCTACCAGGTGTCATTGAACCTGAAAAACATTTTATAAGACATTCTGCTAATAAAGAAACACAAAGAGTTACAAGTCATGGATAACCATGACACGTTTCTAATAATGACCATAAATATGTTCTTTTATATGTTGAAGAGTTCAAACAAGTTAAATCAATGTCATCCATCATCTCCAAGTTTATCTTCCCTCTTCCTTTCCCTCTTACAGCTCGACATAATCAGCAGGGACACACAACAGAAACAGAAAGTGATCTGTGATCCTCCATCACACAGAGCGGTAACAACTGAACCGTCTTCAACGTTCATCCTCAGACAGTCTGACAGTAAACTGACATCCAGCTTTCAACACTGTGACGACTACTTTCCAAACCCCCCTTTTTTTAGAAAAGTTTTGTTATTCTTAAGAAAATGCAATTTAAAAAATTTTGGGATTTTTAAATTCACACGAACCTTTATTTAATATACAAAGTTCAAAGTAATGATTTTCAACCAGCAGCAACCGGCTGGTCAGGCACTCTGTATCTACAAAGCTACGCTGCAAAATGAGGCCTGGCATTGTCCTGCTAAAATAGATGAATAAATGGAAGAGACGTCACCTTGATGGCAACAGTATCTCTTCAATCCCAAAATGTGCCTCTGCGTCAGTGGTACCTTCACACACATACAGCTCAGCCATGCTGTGGGCACTGATGCACACCCATACCATCACAGATGCTGCTTCTGCACCTTTCGCTGAAAACAATCTGGATCTGTTTCATCTTTGGCTTGGAGAACATGTTTTTCCAGCATACCATTGATGTATGGCTTCCTCCTTGTGTTATACAGTTTCAGGTTGCATTTCTGGATGCAGTGGGGGACTGTGGGGTAAGTGACAACGGTTTTCCTATGTACATCCACGTGGTTGTTTTTGTCACAGAAACATGACGGTTTCTTAAGCAGCAGCCAGAGCTCAAAGGTCATACATGTTCAATAGTGGTTTCCAACCTTGAACTGAGTATGTGGAAATTGTATGTACCTGCCCATCCTGCCTGAGATTGCACTAAGTACTCGAGACAGCACTGCTTTGGGAAATCCCAGCAGAAACAGCTACAGTATGCTGCAATGACCCCAACGCCCCATTCCCTCTCCGATGCCTACAATTGGTTGTGTTGCTACCGACAAGCTTTGAACAGTTGGTGATCGTTCCTTCTGGCTGGATGAAATAATTTTCTAAATTCTTCCATCTCACGGAGAAAAGAAGCCACCCTTGCGTGGGGGCCCGCTCTGGGTCTGCGGACTCGGGCTTCGGACATTTGCTCATGTCTGGGGTGGTTGGCGTGTCCCTGGTCCTGGGGGGCCATAGTCTCCTCTCCACAGCCTTCTTCGGCAAGAGTGGGGCTTGGTAGTCCCTGGGGCACATGGCTGGTGTTGTCAGGATGGGTTTTGCCCTCTTCGTTGGGGGTGGCTGCCTGAGGGTGCTGGGCCCCTGTCCAGGGATGGGACCGGCCTCAGGTTCACGAGGCTCGGGATCACTGGCTCTGCCTGCACTTGGGGGGGGGGATGACCCCTGGCTGGGCTGGGGACTGTTGGCCATGGTTCTCCTGTGTTATCACACCCAGGCGATGGGGAGCTCCCCGGCATGGCTCTATGTTGTCCTCTGTCCGGGCGGGGCGCAGCTCTCCCTGAGACATGTGGTCTGGAGTTATTTGCGCTTTGGGGGGTTGCGGGGAGCCCTTACTACTGGGAGGGGGGGTCTCTGGGCGCCTTGCGATTTGATCCAGTTATGATTCTGAGGGTTGCGATGGGACTGTAGGGCAATTGGAATTGTTTTTTCCTGTACAAGGTCTCTGGATCTCTTGTGTGTGAGTCCGGTGGACCTGGTTGGCTTGGAATGACTAGTTTGCTAGTTTCATTGGCCCCAGATCCGTGCTCCCCCCATTTCTCTACCGGCCAGTTGTTCAACTCCTCTGCAGACTGATGTATAAACTAGTTTGCTAGTTTCATTGGCCTGTGGGTGGGTTGGTGGTGACAGCTGATGCAGCTGAGCTGGTTGATTTTGCCTCGTTGCTAGTTTGGCTGGCGTAGCACGGCAGCCCCCCTCCCCCTTCTCTTGCTGGTGTTGTCCTTTCTCTGTGCTTTCGTTTGCTACCTGGTAACAGGTAAGGTCTCATGACTGGGCATAAAAGTAGCATCTGGCAAGACTCACCCCTTTGTACCAAAATTGGCGAGAAAATTGTAAGTCAGTTTAAAGGAAACATTTCTCAATGCAAGATTGCAGAGGTCTTTCAAAATCAACAGTACATAATGCAAAAAGATTCAGGACATTTGGAGACACCTTGGGCAGATTTACAAAAGGTTTGTGTGAGTAAAAACATGTGCACATGATATCACCAGCAATTTTTTTTTAAACCTGTCCTTTGAATTGACTTACAAGTTTCTCGCCAATTTTGGTACAAAGGGGTAAAAGTCTTTGGCGGATGCTACTTTAATGTCCAGTCATGACACCTTAACTGTTACCAGTTAGCTTGCTTATTAATTTGGAGTCTTCCAAACAGGTGTTACTGGAATATTCTGTGCACCTTTAAATCTTATTTTACTCTGTCCCAACTTTCATTAAATGAGTTGAATGCATTAAATTCCAACTGTTAATATTTACAAAAGACAGTTATGCTGGTCACTAAAACTATTGAGAATCTTTTTTTGTACTTTTGTTAGTTAAATAAATGTTCACATAAATTAAAAAATTACAATTTTTTTAGCATTTTGGAAAATATTCCAACTTTTCTGGAAATGGGGTTTATAGTTTATGTATAAGCATCATTCACTTAAAGAGGTTATGGGCTTTGCCATGTGGTTATGTTCTCTGTTGCCGGTAAAGTTTCTCTCTTCCCTTGAGATGTTAAACCAAAAGAATATTGGTTATATAATGTCTTGTCTTCTTCCTGTAATGTTGAATTATTTGTGAATTCAATGGTAATTTTGGATTAAATATTTTCTGTTTCTTACAAGTTTGTCACCACCATCAGTGTTGTGTCAAGATTGTTGTTGTTGACTTGTCAACTCCGTCAGATGGACTTCTTCTGTTTTGTTCTGCTAAGAATATTTCACTATAAAATTGTTGCATTTTAGAAAATTGGTTCTATGGATTAAATTGGTTAATCCATAGAACCTAAACCATAACCGTTAAACAGCAACTAATAAAGATGATATGATTCATTTAAAAATGTTTATATAATTAGGAGAACCAGCCAAGAGTAAAAATATCTGTGATAATTAAATTCAAATATAATTTTATAGACATTTCTATGTTTCTAATGTTGTTGAACCTGCAGACATGTAATTTACAAAACATGGTCACAAAGCCAAAGCCTCATTTAACAAAGATGTATATGTTTTGTTTTCTTTAAATATTCAAGATTTTTTTTAGGAAAATAAAAACCTCTTTTGTTGCTGATCTTAAGAATCACTGAAATATATTTGTCATGATTTCTTTCATTAAAAAACCCTCATATATAGTAAGTCTAAGTTTTCTTTGAATATAAGAAATGAGGCTTCTAATCTTCACATGCACATCCTCCATTTCCTTTTAAGTCTTGTGTTTTTCAGCAGCCAACAAAATGCTGCAAGAGATAATTTCCTAAAACATTCTCACATGTAGACAGTCGGTCAAGACCCCTCAAGCATCACTTTTTAATGCACTTGGTGCCCCTTTTGCGTAATTTTTGCACGTGTAGGACTCAGTGGTCAAATTAGTAATAATAAATCGGCAACGTCTGGTTAGACTTTAAAAATAAAACTAGAGGTAATCGTGAAACAACGCAGTTAGGCTAGGTTCAGGCAGGGGCGTAGCACGAAATTCTGGAATCATTTTTTATTGGCCCCTCTCCACATCCACGACTATTTATTCCCCACCAAGTCCTCCACCCCTCGGTTTAGATACCAAGACCTTTTAATCTCAGAAAGTTATGTAAATTATGTAAGTTACGTAGCACAAAGTAAAAAGAATCTTTTGACTTTTTGTTTCACACGGGAATCAAACACGGGTCTCCTGAGTAATAGTCTGACCAAAAGTCAGTTGGCTTCAGAGTATAATTCAAATTAAAATTCAGAGTACAGTTCTTACTCTTACTTTTATTTATACTATGCTCTGAAGCCAACTGATTTTTTGTAAAAGTGAAGAAGTGGCCAGGAGACCTGCATTAAGTGTACATGGTGTAATTTGCTCAGACAGGCCAGGTGGTGCAAATCCATCCAAGGCCTTCTAAATTAAAATACAATCACGTTGCCGTTCCTCTGCTCGACCACTAGAGGGCTACCTGTTCCCGGCCTCCAGTCCAGGTGCCCTGTTGCCAGTCTTGGGTCCCACACACCAGCCATCAGACCAGAGTCTGGCTGTTAAACAAAATATGCTACCAACATTTGTCATTTCAGCCCACAAAATCATTGCTGACTAAATTACGAAGAATTTTATCTGTGCGTATGTCATTTATTTGAAAAATTCTACAACCATCATCATAACCATTATTAAGTTAAACAATTCAGACATAAACATGTGAGAACTGAAAGTCTGACAGATGAAAAAGTACTATCACTAATCTTCAACTCTGCTGTAAAGCCCCAGACTCAGCTGTGCTTCCTGGCTTTCTTACACAGTGTTCATGGTGACTTAAAAGGAGATTGCGACATGCAGTTATCTTTCTGTGATCACACTTTGCAGCCAGTGTAAGAAAACCCCCACCAAACTGTTCTCACCTAACAAGAAGTTGTATGTTTGCCCACAGGTCACCATCGTTACAGCAGGGACGTTAGTATCTTTGTGGTTAGTGGTTCAGGTGTAAATGTGGTTTTGTTTTTCCTGTTTAGCATCTCTGCTCTGCGGTTTAGTTTAGTTTTCAGCTGTATTGGCTGGTGCTGCTCTTCGGACACAAACCCTTCTCCAATGGGATGCTAATGCTGCTCAGTGTCTGCCAGCCTGTTAACATGATTGGTTATAAGCGCTTCAGAAGGTGATGATGTCTTTGCCTTTTAGTCAATTATTTCAGGCTCTTTCTTGTACTGGAACAGAATTAGTTGTGAAGGAAATATGATCATGCTCTAGATTTAAATGACAGGAACCATCAGTGTTCAATAACCACAAAAAAGAAGAATGTGGCGTTCGTACATCCAGGCAGCTGAGTTCCTTCTCTCAGCCCAGAATACAACAGTGTTTGGTCACTCAGTTACTTCAGTCTGTCAGGAGGATGAAGATCTACAGCTGCCTGATCGCCTTTGTTCTGTACTGTTATGTTAGCGCAGGTAAGAACTTCTAAATTATTTTTATTTTATTTAACAAAATTAACTAGTGATTTTATCACAGCCCATGAAGACTACCTATTCACCAGCAGTCATGTTACATCTGCTGCACTGCTGATACAATGATTTTATAATAACGTTAGCACGGGTTAATGTCAACAGCTTTACACTTTCAGAAAACCTTTGTTCTGAGGAAAAGAAGCCACTTTAGTCTAGAAATAGGGCTGAAATGTAGAGAACAAGATGCATTTTGAAGTTAAACCAGTTAATGCGGACATACTCTAAATAGATTTATTAAATAATTAGATTTATGTTAAAGCTTCATAAATGAACTGCAGTTAAAGTTAATTATAATCTGATTATGGAATATGTCACCATGGTCAAAATGTGCTGATGTCTTTGAGATGAATAACTCTGGATTAGAAACATATTAGATTTAAATTAAATTTGACACCAACAAACTGGACAATCCTGGTAGAGGACAGTCAGATGTTTGGTGGAGAGCATCATCCTCCATTGAGAACAGTGGCCTTCTTCAATGTGCTTCCATTAGACTGATTAATGTTATTCTGTCTCTAACAGTGAACAGTGATCAGTGTTGCTCACAGAAATACTACTTTTCTTTAAATGCAGTTATATTTATTGAAAAACGTGTTTCTTTTACAGAGAAAAAGCCTAAAATAATCAGGCCGAAGGACTCCGTCACTCTGCCATGTCCTCACCCTGTGGAGGGTAAAGTGACGTGGAGCAGAGAGAGCAACGGAAACAGAGTTGACATACTCACAGTTGATGGTGACGGAGAGATAAGACACAATGACCCGGGCAGACGATACAGTTCACAGGCAGATAAGTCACTTCACATCAGCAGAGCTGCCGTCTCAGACGCTGGAACATACTTCTGTAATAATGAACCAGCTGTGCAGCTGACGGTGATCCCAGGTAACATCAAACTTTAATGAAGTTGTTCTGTTTCCACTATAAATAAATAAGTTTTAATTTATCCTTTTATTTTATTTTATTTTTGTTAAGTTAATTACGTGTAGTAAGTTGGGAAGTGGTTTCAGTTGTGAGTCAGAACAAAATGGACGTGGTGTAGATTGTTTTTCAACCATGTGAATCATTTTGTGACGTATTAAAGATGTTGTAATATGTATTTCTGTAAGGAGAGAGAGCTGAAGAGAGACTGAAACTTCTGGGAAGTTAGACATTTTTAACTATTCTTAAAACTATAAACTAAAGCCGTAGAACAGAGCCTTTCTAAACAGTATGTTGTTGTAATGATTCAGAACGTGCAGGTTCAGACCCAAAGAGCACAACACAGAAAAAAGAAAATATAAAAGTTCAGCAAAAGACACATTTCAGTTTCAAACTGATGTTTCTTTGTCAAGTGTTCTCACCCCTGAACTCTCAGCTGTGGCCTTGGTGTTAAAGATTTTAATGAAAACAAGTGACACAAATAGACGTTACTTATTAACTGTGTTCCCGTCAAACTACATCGATCGGTAATCTGTAAAAATCAGCTAATGCAGAACAGATTTAACTTTAATACTACAGTCGTATATACTTCACTTTAGCATTCAGCTCATGGTTTACCACTTACAATATGTAATAGAGTGAAAGTATGAACTTTACTGCTGTACTGTAGAATGTGGAAAGACAAACCTGAGGAACTCATTTTTCAGATCGACAGACGAACAAAATGCTGAATTAGAGATTGCACTAAGTTACAGAGGCTGGACAGGAAGTGATGTCGTGGCATCAGCTCTAAATTGTTTCCTCCATCCTTCACTACCAATAACAACAACATCTACACCTCCAGCAAGGACTTCAATCCCTCTTTCACCTCCACCTCCACCAGAGACTTCAACAACTCCTTCACCTCCAACAACAATACGATCCACACCTGAACCTCTTCCAGCAGCAACAACTGCACCATCCACACCTCTAAGCACAGGTACGACAACATTGTTTTTAACAAGCATGAAAAGAAAATGACATGAAAAGTTTCTCTCTCTACAATATTTTATTGTTATATCTGCACTGATTCACAATTCAGCAAATGACGTGTTTCCAATATGTCTGAATATATCATTACAGCAACATCTACAGTTTCCACCACTCAGTCAATGAGAGATCACAGTCAATGAAGTTAGTCTCTGAATTTAACTTTGTGAAGCTTCAAAGTCACTTAATGAGCAGCAGATAGAGAGTCTTTCTGAAGATTGTTTGGTTCAACATTTCACTTCTCTGACTGAAACGTTCTGAACACAGTCACTATTTCCACATTTATTACACTTTAGATCATGATCGTGAACAAGAAACGAAATAAACATCAAACTTTAACAAAGTTGTTCTGCTTTAAAGATAAATTCAGTAATTTTAGGTCAGGGATTTTACAATTTAGTTTTTTCGGACGTTAATTAAGTTTGAAATCAAACATGTGGTAAGTTGGAGAGTTGGTTTCAGTTGTGAGTTACTACAAAAATGGACCCGGCTCAGAGGCCACAACAAATAGAGGAAACCGTACTTAAGGGATTACCGGAAAAGGATGTTTATTAACAAAAGTAATTCAACTTAACACATATAACAAATCACTTTAAAGCTTCACAAATGTGGCTTGGAAAATATAGCGCCAGATTAACCAAATGAACAGAGGCACAACAAAGCAACACACGCCGCACACACAGCAGTCAAGGCCCGCAACAATCAGGAAGGGGCGGGCTTAATGCAACCTGGAGACATTGGCCAGCTGCCTCTGATCTGCCTGATGGCCTCAGCTGCACTCCACCAGCAAGATCACCCTGCAACAAAACACAGACAGGACCTTTCCCTTTTCCCAAATTTCTGTCTCCTCGACTCCTCGATCCATCTCAGCACGCATCTTAAAGGACATCTCAGTTCTTAAAATGTGCCTTGAGGATCGAAGATCGAAGAGTCGAGGAGGTGGAAATTTGGGAAATGAGAAAGGCCCTATAGATTGTAAGACACCACCAACAACAAAAACAGTGACTCCATTACCTCCAGCTAGACAAACCACATCTGATCCTCTTCCAGCAGCTCCGTCTCTGTGGACAACTGTTCGTATGGGGATTGTGATACTCTGCTTAATCATCATGATCAGCATCACCGTCATTACCTGGAGAAAAGGTGAATACAGTTTGACCTGCAAGTGGTTTTGTGCATCTGAAATCTGAACTGTATGTTTCTGTAGCGCCACTTTCAGGTGAAAGAAGTTTATTTTTGTGCAAGTCATCTAAATATGGCTGCAACTGCACAATGACTGCAAGACTTACGACGAGTAAATGCCACATAGGCCACTCTTACAAAACCTAACACAATTTATTTCATCACGTCTTATATGTATCAGGTGTCATTGAAACTGAAAAGTTGTTTTTGAGACATTCTGCTAACAAACAAACAAACAGAGTTGTAATCATGGACGAACATGTCACGTTCCCAATAATTACCATAAACATGTTGTTTTAAAGGCTGACAATGAAAAGTTAGAAAATATCGTCCATCATCTCCACGTTTATCTTCTCTCTCTTGCAGCTCAGCAGAAACCGAAGCAACACACAACAGAAACAGAAAATGATCTCTGATCCTCCATCACACAGAAACATGAACCATCTTCAGAGTTCATCCTCCGACAGTCCGACAGTAAACGTTCTCATCCTTCAACACTGTTACTAGTCTATAAGTGACACAGACCGTTTCAGCTACTTTGTCTTGTGGTCCAACACCTGGCCACACATCCTCATGTGACAGTCACTGGACACATCTCATGCACCGTGTTGGGGAGTAATTAGTAAGATGTAATGTAGTTAAGTAATTTCATAACTGTAATCTCTCACAGTTGCTGGGAAAATGTTTTATAAAATTACAGTACCCTTAATCCTCAAAGGGTTCATGATTACATTTTGGGGTCACATCTGAATATTTTCTGTAAAAAGCCCGGCGTTATGTTGAATAACATTCATTTTGTTGCTTTGCATATTTTTCATGTGCACAATGTCTTCCTATGCCACTTCCAGCCACAGCCATTTAGTGAAGTTTGATGCTGTTCTGATGCTTTTGATCTGTTCTAATTTGCAGCGCCACCCCTAGGCCATTTAACAGGATACTATGTGATTCTGCAGAGAGATTGTTGATAAACAAACTCATGAACGCGCATTGCCATGGTAACCAGTCCTACTCTGCTGAAATATAGCAGACTCCACAGCGTCTGTTGTCTGAGAGCATGTTAGCCCCAATAAGAGGGCAGGTTTTAGCAGCACTGTAGAAGGAGTGACAACAAGCCTGCCAATGTTTAAATATGTATTGAAGCAAAATACTTTTCTAAGTCTAAATCTGAGATACAGAGTTTATTTTATTTATCGGTAGGAATATCGAGAGGAACTTCGATAGTTACAATTACTGAACAAACATCATGAAACGAGCAATAGGCTCTGTGTAAGAACACAAACGCAGCATCCAAAACACAACAGAGTAAAAAACTAGAGACTTATTTTAAATAGTTTGTACAAAAATACAGTGACTGATAAGAGCTGGGAAGCACAGGAGCGACTGTTCTCCAGGGCTGAAGTCAGTGCCCGAGTCCACCAAAGCGTTGTTTTTTCTGAGGCCAGCCTCTTTTTTCAGTTCATTCCAATGGGAGCGCCGCGTTTTCACAAGTTGGTAAAAACAGCAGCAGCGTGAGGAGCTGAGCGTTTTTTTCCGGTCGCAGAGAGTTGAAAAATGTTCAACTTTGGGAAAAACGCTGCGCTCGTCACTGTCTATTTTTACTCAGCTGTCCAATCACAGTAGAGGAGGGGCGGGACACATACCACACAGTTGCAACGGTTACTATCCTGGAATCGGGGTTCTTTGAACCTCAGCTCTTGGACCAAACAGTGGTACTCGACCACCGATGTTTCCTCGCCCAAAACATGTCATGAGTCCATATTCTCTCTCTGCTTCAGCCTTCTCTTCATACAGAGCGAGGACTCTACTCTGTGTTGATATTTTTACATCCAGTAAAGTCAGGTATATGGAGCTAGAGGAGTCTCATAAAGGATAAATACACACACTACATTCACATATGCACACAGAAAATTAAAAATGCACAGAAGATTGACATATGCACACAAAACTCACAAATGCACACACAGTTCAGAAAAACACACAAAATTCACAAATGCACACACAATTTACAAATCCACACAAGATTCAGAAATGCACAGGATAAGATTCAGAAATATATTTCTGATGCACACACATATATCTTGATTTACAAACTGCCTGTGGTCCCTGAACTTCACTGCGTTTGTGTGTGAGTTTTGAGACTCCCCTGACTTGGCTCGACTCAGAAATGCATTTTTTTATACAGAGAATGATCTGCAACCAATCAGATCTCTCCCTTCTTTCAGCCAATCACAAGAAAGAACCCCATATAGAGGATGATTTACGCATAAGCCAATCACATGAACGCGTTCACACAGTGCTATTTCCATGTGGTGCAGGTCATCTCTGACTGACTTCAACAGGGCTTCTGGCAATGAGAGGGGAGTGGAACTTAAGGTGTTTCGCTAGTTATCCCCTTGTTATGAGATTTTCTTTAATTATTAATGTTAATCGGTTTAATTGTGTAACTATCAACATAAGCTAGCGAGCTACGCTAGCACGTCTGCATGCTAATAGGGTTAGTACCTTTCCATAAAGTTGAAATTCTTGTGAATAACGTGACTGTTTGACAGGATCTTCTGTGCATTTTTAATTTTGTGTGCATTTGTGAATTTTGTGTGCATTTGTCTATCCTGTGTGTGTATATGTGAATGTAGTGTGTGTATTTATCCTTTATGAGACTCTTCTAGCTCCATACAGGTAGAACTACTTACAACAAATGTATCATAGCAACCAAAGCAGGAGGAGAAAACGCTGCGCCTCAAAAACGCCGGCTAGCGCTCCCTGCTGGGCGCTTTCAGAACAGCAGCTTTGGCCCTTACTGGACCCACTGTAACACTGACGTTAGCCTACTCACCTGTCCGGCAGTACAGAGCGACCTCAGCATCGCTTATCATTCTTTTCAGATCTCGTAGATTTATCCAGCATCGAAACCCCTCACAGATGTGAACACTTGTCTTTCCTCGTCTGGTCATACAACTTGTCTCACAGTTCCTCAGACTTTCCCTCTGTGGCTGTTTCTCAGTCATCTTCACAGCTAAAGTCCCGTAAGAAGTCCAGCATGTTACCACACTGAAGTTAGCTTCAAATGTACTTTGTTTGTGCTCAATTTACAGACTCAGGGGCTGTGTAGGAAAACAGAGAGCTTTATTTGAAATATTTTAGTGATTAAAATGTCGTTCATCCAGGAAATAATCCAAACAATCTCAACGTTTCTCATTGATGTATCTACTTTGTAAGTGCATGATAGTTTTTATATTTGGTGTTGTGAACTGTTTGTGATGTTTCCTACTCTGTAGTCTGTCTTTGCCTTTTGTTACCTCTTCTTTCATTCAGCTGACATGACCATGGAATATTTTATTTTATTAAAATAACACATCCAGAGGATTCTGCTGTCTTGTATGTGTATTTTCTAGTTATTCTTTGCTTGGTATCTCACTGCTCATGTTGCTTTTAATTTGAAAGTGATTTCCACATCCTTTCCCATTTCTATTTTTGAGAACCTAATATAAATGACTAAAGTTCATACATTCAGATTGATCTTAGCGCTTTATGAGCTCTGTTATATCTCCTTTTCTGAACTGTGTAATCTGCTGAAGCAAGTGCAAAACAAAGCAATGACAGAAGAGAAAAGAGAGACCTCTGGTGGAAAGTTCAGCCCTGGACCAAGTGATTATTTATAGTACCCATCGTAGCAATAGTGACACCGTGTGGTCATCCTTAGAGCACTTTACACTGGAGTTGGAGTTATATTTAATTTAAATCTAAATAAGTCTAATCCAGAGTTGTTTCAGGCAGTTTTTCTTACTCTGGCAGCAAAAAGTGACCATGAAAAATCCCCAAGAGCTACTTTCATAGGAACAGTTTGCATTCTATTACCTAATTACAATATGTTGTGTGGTCACACATTATTTTACAAAAATCCCTGTTCAGGACTGGAGAGTCTTCTGTGTTTGAGCCGGTCCTGGATGCTATCAGAATTTAAGCTAATGCTCCTTATTGGTGTAAGTTTACCTGAGATGGCAGTGTGTGCCCGACACATCTGTTATTCCTCAATATGCAAGTGAAACATGTTTCAGATGTGTTTGTTAAGTCTCCTGGGAAGGGATGAGGGACAGAGCTGTAGATGGGGGGATGAGTGATGTCGCAGACCTCCTCCCTGTTGTCCTGTACATTGGGGAAAACTAAACTCAACTCCTCAGGTAAAGGCTCAGCAGTTTACTTACATTTGAAGGACAAGGGACATTCTTTTGAGGACAACAATGTACATTGTCTAGATAGGGAGTACAGATGGTTTGAATGAAGCGTGAAAGAAGCCGTCGACACCCAAGCAGAGAAACCATCTCTAAACTGGGGAGGAGGTCCACCACTTACAATGATGTCCTTTCATCTATTTCCAGGAGACTGATCATGCTATCATGTTCACCAGAGACTCAGCTGATTAGTACCCCTCAGAGTGAGCTGGTTAGCACCCCAGAGACTATGACACTCAAGCACGAGCCCAACATCAGGCCCTGGTTACTCCTGGTTCTCCATCGGCGGTCCGGTTGAATCTGGTCCAAGTGTCCTGTCAGCTCCTGTTCCTGCTGAGCTGCAGTCACTTCCTGCTTCTGCCAACTATTTTGAAGCATTGGCTCAGACAAGATGCTCTCGCTGGTTTCCGGCGTTGTGTGCAGGATTCATGGCGCCGTGCAGCAGGAGGTGCTGTTACACTCGACTTATCATCCAGATCCAGAAACAGTTATCTATGCTTTTATTACCTTTTTGCTTCACCCTTCAAACAGCTAGATGGTTTCTGGAACAAAGACAACACCACTCATCACTCACTTCTGTTCTGGCTCACTTCCATTGTAACAGTCAAATACAGAACTGACTTTACTGCTTGTTTTTAAAGCCTTAAATGAATTACCTGATTAACTGATCTGCTTACTCCATATTCTGCCTGCAGTTCACTTCATCATCATCAACAACTCCTCCAGTCTGTCACTCATGCCTCATCCCTCCCACTCTGAGTCCTGGTCCACCACCAACAATTCTAAATTAAATTTTAAGACCCACCTCTTTTCTCTTGCTTTCAGTTCAGTCTGATGTGGACAATAATAAAGGGACGTAGATTTCTGTATAGTGTTGCTTGTCTCCATACAATGTCTTATAAGGAGATTAACAAGGCGGAATCATTTCTGTGGTTGCTTTTGTTGCCAGTGTAAAAAAAACACCCTCAGAAAACAACAAGCCGCATGTTTTTCACACTTCAATATCCTTAGAGCATGACGTTATTATCTGTGTGGTTAGCTCTCTAGGCAGCTGAAAACTTTATTTCCTCAAAATGTGTTTTTCTATTTAAGATCTCTGCTCTCTGCGTTTAGTTTAGTTTTCAGCTGTGATGGATGTTGCTGCTCTTCGGACACAAACTCCTCTCCAATGAGATGCTAAAGTTGCTCTGTGTCTGCTGGATGTGGAAGCAGCCGACAGTTTGTTAAAGTATTTGGTATAACAGCTTCATAAGGTGATGATGTCTTTGCCTTTTAGTCAGTAAGGGAAATGTGATCATGCTCTATATTTAAGTAACAGGAACCTTCAGTGTTCATTAACCACAGAAAACAAAACAAATGTGAGAATGTCCGGTTTACACATCCTTTTCTCAGCTCAGAATAAAACAGTGTTTGTTTGTTCAGTCACTTCAGTCTGTTGAAGGATGAGGATGAAGATCTGCAGCTGCCTGTTAGTCTTTGTTCTGGGCTGTAATGTCAGAGCAGGTAAGAATTTGTTTTTGTTAACGAGTATGAACTAGTTATTTAATGACAGCCCATAAACACTAACTGTTACCCAGCAGCTCCACTGCTGATAAAATGATTTAAAATATTAACATTAACACAGATTAATGTCAACAGCTTTACATTTTCAGAAAACCTTTGTTCTGTGGTGAGAAAAAAAAAATTTAATTCCAGACAGAAACAGAGAAAAAGATCCATTTACAAGTTAAACCAGCTTAATCTGGACGTACTTTAAAAAGATTTATTTAGATTCATGAAGCAGCTTCATAAGTGAACTATAGCCTGTGCTTCATACAGTTTTAGAAATACTAATATTCTAAACATTCAAGAATATTTATTGAAAATGTATTTTTTTACAGAAACACTGCAGAAGATAATCAGGCCGAAGAACTCCACCGTCACTCTGCCATGTGCTCACCCTGTGGAGGGTAAAGTGACGTGGAGCAGAGAGAGCAACGGAAACAGAGTTGACATACTTACAGCTGATGGTGACAGAGACATAAGACACATTCATGACTCATCGAAACGATACAGTTCATCAGCAGATAAGTCACTTCACATCAGCAGAGCTGACGTCTCGAGACACTGGAAAATACTTCTGTAATAATGAACCAGCTGTGCAGCTGATGGTGATCCCAGGTAACATCAAACTTTAATGAGGTTGTTCTGTTTCCACTATAAATAAATAAGTTTCAATTTATCCTTTTATTTTTTAATTTTGTGAGTTTAGTTATTTACGTGTAGTAAGTTGGGAAGTGTTTTTAGTTGTGAGTCAGAACAAAATGGACGTGGTGTAGTTTGTTTTTCAACCATGTGAATCATTTTGTGACGTATTAAAGATGTTGTAATATCTATTTCTGTAAGGAGAGCTGAAGAGAGACTGAAACTTCTGGGAAGGGAGAAGATATTTTTAACTATTCTTAAAACTAAAAATAAAGCCGTAGAACACGTTCTCACCCAAAGAACACGACCCAGAGCAAAGACAATATAAAACTTCAGCTTTACTCTTTGACACACACTTTGTCAAGTGTTCAGACCCCTGAACTCTCAGCTGTGGCCTTGGTGTTTAAGATGTTAATGAAAACAAGTGACAGAAATAGACGTTACTTATTAACAGATTCAACTTTGATACTACAGGTGTATATACTTCACTTTACCATTTGGCTCATGGTTTACCATTTACAATATGTAATAGATTAAAAGTATGAACTTTACTGTTGTACTGTAGAATGTGGAAAGTTAACCTGAGGATTTTTTAAAAACTTTTATCTGGTATGAACTAGTTATTTAATGACAGCCCATAAACACTACCTGTTACCCAGCAGTTAAGCTCCACTGTTGATACAATGATTTTATAATATTAACATTAACACTGATTAATGTCAACAGCTTTGCACTTCCAGAAAACCTTTGTTCTGTGGTGAGAAGAAAATCATCTTATTCCAAACAGAGGGCTGAAACATAGAGAAAAAGATCCATTTACAAGTTAAACCAGCTTAGTGTGGACGTACTCTAAAAAAGGTTTTGATTTATGAAGCAGCTTCATAAGTGAACTATAGCCTGTGCTTCATACAGTTTTAGAAATACTAATATTCTAAACATTCAAGAATATTTATTGAAAATGTATTTTTTTACAGAAACACTGCAGAAGATAATCAGGCCGAAGAACTCCACCGTCACTCTGCCATGTGCTCACCCTGTGGAGGGTAAAGTGACGTGGAGCAGAGAGAGCAACGGAAACAGAGTTGACATACTTACAGTTGATGGTGACGGAGAGATAAGACACAATGACCCGGGCAGACGATACAGTTCACAGGCAGATAAGTCACTTCACATCAGCAGAGCTGCCGTCTCAGACACTGGAACATACTTCTGTAATAATGAACCAGCTGTGCAGCTGACGGTGATCCCAGGTAACATCAAACTTTAATGAAGTTGTTCTGTTTCCACTATAAATAAATAAGTTTTAATTTATCCTTTTATTTTATTTTATTTTTGTTAAGTTAATTACGTGTAGTAAGTTGGGAAGTGGTTTCAGTTGTGAGTCAGAACAAAATGGACGTGGTGTAGATTGTTTTTCAACCATGTGAATCATTTTGTGACGTATTAAAGATGTTGTAATATGTATTTCTGTAAGGAGAGAGAGCTGAAGAGAGACTGAAACTTCTGGGAAGTTAGACATTTTTAACTATTCTTAAAACTATAAATAAAGCCGTAGAACAGAGCCTTTCTAAACAGTATGTTGTTGTAATGATTCAGAACGTGCAGGTTCTGACCCAAAGAGCACAACACAGAAAAAAGAAAATATAAAACTTCAGCTTTACTCTTTGACACAAAACACACACATCAGTGTCAAACGGATGTTTCTTTGTCAAGTGTTCAGACCCCTGAACTCTCAGCTGTGGCCTTGGTGTTTAAGATTTTAATGAAAACAAGTGACAGAAATAGACGTTACTTATTAACTGTGTTCCCGTCACTACATCGATCGGTAATCTGTAAAAATCAGCTAATGCAGAACAGGTTTAACTTTAATACTACAGTCATATATACTTCACTTTAGCATTCAGCTCATGGTTTACCATTTACAATATGTAATAGAGTAAAAGTATGAACTTTACTGCTGTACTGTAGAATGTGGAAAGACAAACCTGAACTCATTTTTCAGATCGACAGACGAACAAAATGCTGAATTAGAGATTGCACTAAGTTACAGAGGCTAGACAGGAAGTGATGTTGTGGCATCAGCTCTAAATTGTTTCCTCCATCCTTCACTACCAATAACAACAACATCTACACCTCCAGCAAGGACTTCAATCCCTCTTTCACCTCCACCTCCACCAGAGACTTCAACAACTCCTTCACCTCCAACAACAATACAAACCACACCTGAACCTCTTGCAGCAGCAACAACTGCACCATCCACACCTCTAAGCACAGGTACGACAACATTGTTTTTAACAAGCATGAAAAGAAAATGACATGAAAAGTTTCTCTCTCTACAATATTTTATTGTTATATCTGCACTGATTCATAATTCAGCAAATGGCGTGTTTCCAGTATGTCTGATAATTACAGCAAGCGTCTACAGTTTCCACCACTCAGTCAATGAGAGATCACAGTCAATGAAGTTAGTCTCTGAATTTAACTTTGTGAAGCTTCAAAGTCACTTAATGAGCAGCAGATAGAGAGTCTTTCTGAAGATTGTTTGGTTCAACATTTCACTTCTCTGACTGAAACGTTCTGAACACAGTCACTATTTCCACATTTATTACACTTTAGATCATGATCGTGAACAAGAAACGAAATAAACATCAAACTTTAACAAAGTTGTTCTGCTTTAAAGATAAATTCAGTAATTTTAGGTCAGGGATTTTATAATTTAGTTTTTTCGGACGTTAATTAAGTTTGAAATCAAACATGTGGTAAGTTGGAGAGTTGGTTTCAGTTGTGAGTTACTACAAAAATTAGCGTATTATGGCCCGGCTCAGAGGCCACAACAAATAGAGGAAACCGTACTTAAGGGATTACCGGAAAAGGATGTTTATTAACAAAAGTAATTCAACTTAACAAATATAACAAATCACTTTAAAGCTTAACAAATGTGGCTTGGAAAATATAGCGCCAGATTAACCAAATGAACAGAGGCACAACAAAGCAACACACACGCCATACACACAGCAGTCAAGGCCCGCAACAATCAGGAAGGGGCGGGCTTAATGCAACCTGGAGACATTGGCCAGCTGCCTCTGATCTGCCTGATGGCCTCAGCTGCACTCGACCAGCAAGATCACCCTGCAACAAAACACAGACAGGGCCTTTCCCTTTTCCCAAATTTCTGTCTCCTCGACTCCTCGATCCATCTCAGCACGCATCTTAAAGGACATCTCAGTTCTTAAAATGTGCCTTGAGGATCGAAGATCGAAGAGTCGAGGAGGTGGAAATTTGGGAAATGAGAAAGGCCCTATAGATCGTAAGACTCCACCAACAACAAAAACAGTGACTCCATTACCTCCAGCTAGACAAACCACATCTGATCCTCTTCCAGCAGCTCCTTCTCTGTGGACAACTGTTCGTATGGGGGTTGTGATACTCTGCTTAATCATCATGATCAGCATCACCGTCATTACCTGGAGAAAAGGTGAATACAGTTTGACCTGCAAGTGGTTTTGTGCATCTGAAATCTGAACTGTATGTTGCTGTAGCGCCACCTTCAGGTGAAACAAGTTTATTTTTGTGCACGTCATCTAAATATGGCTGCAACTGCACAAAGACTGCAAGACTTACGACGAGTAAATGCCACATAGGCCACTCTCATAAAGATTAGGTAATAATAACACAATTTATTTCATCATGTCTTATATGTATCAGGTGTCATTGAAACTGAAAAGTTGTTTTTGAGACATTCTGCTAACAAACAAACAAACAGAGTTGTAATCATGGACGAACATGTCACGTTCCCAATAATTACCATAAACATGTTGTTTTAAAGGCTGACAATGAAAAGTTAGAAAATATCGTCCATCATCTCCACGTTTATCTTCTCTCTCTTGCAGCTCAACAGAAACCGAAGCAACACACAACAGAAACAGAAAATGATCTGTGATCCTCCATCACACAGAAACATGAACCATCTTCAGAGTTCATCCTCCGACAGTCCGACAGTAAACGTTCTCATCCTTCAACACTGTTACTAGTCTATAAGTGACACAGACCGTTTCAGCTACTTTGTCTTGTGGTCCAACACCTGGCCACACATCCTCATGTGACAGTCACTGGACACATCTCATGCACCGTGTTGGGGAGTAATTAGTAAGATGTAATGTAGTTAAGTAATTTCATAACTGTAATCTTTCACAGTTGCTGGAAAAATGTGTTATAAAATTACAGTACCGTTAATTCTGAAAGGGTTCATGATTACATTTTGGGGTCACATCTGAATATTTTCTGTAAAAAGCCCGGCGTTATGTTGAATAACATTAATTTTGTTGCTTTGCATGTTTTTCATGTGCACCATGTCTTCCTATGCCTCTTCCAGCCACAGCCATTTAGTGAGGTTTGATGCTGTTCTGATGCTTTTGATCTGTTCTAATTTGCAGCGCCATCCCTAGGCCATTTAACAGGATACTATGTGATTCTGCAGAGAGATTGTTGATAAACTCATGAACGCGCATTGCCATGGTAACCAGTCCTACTCTGCTGAAATATAGCAGAATCCACAGCGTCTGCTGTCTGAGAGCATGTTAGCCTCAATAAGAGGGCAGATTTTAGCAGCACTGTAGAAGGTGTGACAACAAGCCTGCCAATGTTTAAATATGTATTGAAGCAAAATACTTTTCTAAGTCTAAATCTGAGATACGGAGTTTAGTTTATTTATCAGTAGGGATATCGAGAGGAACTTCGATAGTTACAATTACTGAACAAACATCATCAAACGAGCAATAGGCTCTGTGTAAGAACACAAACGCAGCATCCAAAACACAACAGAGTAAAAAACTGGAGACTTATTTTAAATAGTTTGTACAAAAATACAGTGACTGATAAGAGCTGGGAAGCACAGGAGCGACTGTTCTCCAGGGCCGAAGTCAGTGCCCGTGTCCACCAAAGCGTTGTTTTTTCTGAGGCCAGCCTCTTTTTCAGTTCATTCCAATGGGGCGCCGTGTTTTACAACTTGGTAAAACAGCAGCAGCGTGACGAGGCTAGGCGTTTTTTTTTTCCGGTCGCCGAGAGTTGAAAAATGTTCAACGGCGAGTCCGTCCTCTGTCTCTGCTTCAGCCTTCTCTTCATACAGAGCGAGGACTCTACTCTGTGTTGATATTTTTACATACAGTAAAGTCAGGTGGAACTACTTACAACAAATGTATCATAGCAACCAAAGCAGGAGGAGAAAAATGGTGCGCCTCAAAAACGCCAGCTAGCGCTCCCTGCTGGGCGCTTTCAGAACAGCAGCTTTGGCCCTTACTGGACCCACTGTAACACTGACGTTAGCCTACTCACCTGTCCAGCAGTACAGAGCGACCTCAGCATCGCTTATCATTCTTTTCAGATCTCGTAGATTTATCCAGCATCGAAACCCCTCACAGATGTGAACACTTGTCTTTCCCTCGTCTGGTCTTATAACTTGTCTCACAGTTCCTCAGACCTTTCCCTCTGTGGCTGTTTCTCAGTCATCTTCACAGCTAAAGTCCCGTAAGAAGTCCAGCATGTTACCACACTGAAGTTAGCTTCAAATGTACTTCGTTTGTGCTCAATTTACAGACTCATGGGCTGTGTAGGAAAATCGGATTTTTTTTCAGAGCACACGGAAAACAGAGAGCTTTATTTGAAATATTTTAGTGATTAAAATGTCGTTCATCCAGGAAGTAATCCAAACAGCCTCAATGTTTCTCATTGATGTATCTACTTTGTAAGTGCATGATAGTTTTTATATTTGGTGTTGTGAACTGTTTGTGATGTTTCCTACTCTGTAGTCTGTCTTTGCCTTTTGTAACCTCTTCTTTCATTCAGCTGACATGACCATGAAATATTTTATTTTATTAAAATAACACATCCAGAGGATTCTGCAGTCTTGTATGTGTATTTTCCAGTTATTCTTTCCTTGGTATCTCCCTGCTCATGTTGCTTTTAACTTGAAAGTGATTCTTTCCCATTTCTATTTTTGAGAACCTAATATAAAGTTCATACATTCAGATTGATCTTAGCGCCTTATGAGCTCTGTTATATCTCATTTTCTGAACTGTGTAATCTGCTGAAGCAAGTGCAAAATAAAGCAATGACAGAAGAGAAAAGTGAGACCTCTGGTGGAAAGTTCAGCCCTGGAACAAGTGATTATTTATAGTACCCATAGTAGCAAAAGTGTCACCGTGTAGTTGTCCTTAGAGCACTTTACACTGGAGTTGGAGTTATATTTAATTATTAATTTAAATTAAATAAGTCTAATCCAGAGTTGTTTCAGGCAGTTTTTTCTTACACTGGCAGCAAAAAGTGACCATGAAAAATCCCCAAGAGCAACTTTCATAGGAACAGTTTGCATTCTATTACCTAATTACAATATGTTGTGTGGTCACACGTTATTTTACAAAAATGCCCGTTCAGGACTGGAGAGTCTTCTGTGTTTGAGCCGGTCCTGGATGCTATCAGAGTTTAAGCTAATGCTCCTTATCGGTATAAGTTTACCTGAGATGGCAGTGTGTGCCCGACACATCTGTTATTCCTCAATATGCAAGTGAAACATGTTTCAGATGTGAGTGTTTGTGATGTCTCCGGGGAAGAGATGAAAGGACAGAGCTGTAGATGGGGGATGAGACCTCCTACCCTGTTGTCCTGTACAAAACTAAACTAAACTCAACTTCTCAGGTAAAGGCTCAGCAGTTTACTTACATTTGAAGGATAAGAGACATTCTTTTGAGGACAACAATGTACATTGTCTAGATAGGGAGTACAGATGGTTTGAATGAGGTGTGAAAGAAGCCTTCAACACCCCCTCAGAGAAACCATCTCTAAACTGGGGAGGAGGTCCACCACTTACAATGATGTCCTTTCATCTATTTCCAGGAGACTGATCATGCTATCATGTTCACCAGAGACTCAGCTGATTAGTACCCCTCAGAGTGAGCTGGTTAGCACCCCAGAGACTATGACACTCAAGCACGAGCCCAACATCAGGCCCTGGTTACTCCTGGTTCTCCATCGGCGGTCCGGTTGAATCTGGTCCAAGTGTCCTGTCAGCTCCTGTTCCTGCTGAGCTGCAGTCACTTCCTGCTTCTGCCAACTATTTTGAAGCATTGGCTCAGACAAGATGCTCTCGCTGGTTTCCGGCGTTGTGTGCAGGATTCATGGCGCCGTGCAGCAGGAGGTGCTGTTACACTCGACTTATCATCCAGATCCAGAAACAGTTATCTATGCTTTTATTACCTTTTTGCTTCACCCTTCAAACAGCTAGATGGTTTCTGGAACAAAGACAACACCACTCATCACTCACTTCTGTTCTGGCTCACTTCCATTGTAACAGTCAAATACAGAACTGACTTTACTGCTTGTTTTTAAAGCCTTAAATGAATTACCTGATTAACTGATCTGCTTACTCCATATTCTGCCTGCAGTTCACTTCATCATCATCAACAACTCCTCCAGTCTGTCACTCATGCCTCATCCCTCCCACTCTGAGTCCTGGTCCACCACCAACAATTCTAAATTAAATTTTAAGACCCACCTCTTTTCTCTTGCTTTCAGTTCAGTCTGATGTGGACAATAATAAAGGGACGTAGATTTCTGTATAGTGTTGCTTGTCTCCATACAATGTCTTATAAGGAGATTAACAAGGCGGAATCATTTCTGTGGTTGCTTTTTGCTGCCAGTGTAAAAAAAAACACCCTCAGAAAACAACAAGCCGCATGTTTTTTCACACTTCAATATCCTTAGAGCATGACGTTATTATCTGTGTGGTTAGCTCTCTAGGAAGCTGAAAACTTTATTTCCTCAAAATGTGTTTTTTTTTCTATTTAAGGTCTCTGCTCTCTGCGTTTAGTTTAGTTTTCAGCTGTGATGGCTGTTGCTGCTCTTCAGACACAAACTCCTCTCCAATGAGATGCTAAAGTTGCTCTGTGTCTGCTGGATGTGGAAGCAGCCAACAGTTTAACATATTTGGTATAACAGCTTCATAAGGTGATGATGTCTTTGCCTTTTAGTCAGTAAGGGAAATGTGATCATGCTTTATATTTAAATAACAGGAACCGTCAGTGTTTCATTAACCACAGAAAACAAAACAAATGTGAGAATGTCCGGTTTACACATCCTTTTCTCAGCTCAGATTAAAACAGTGTTTGTTTGTCAGTCACTTCAGTCTGTTGAAGGATGAGGATGAAGATCTGCAGCTGCCTGTTAGTCTTTGTTCTGGGATGTAATGTCAGCGCAGGTAAGAATTTTTTTTGTCAACGATATGAACTAGTTATTTAATGACAGCCCATAAACACTACCTGTTACCCAGCAGTTAAGCTGCACTGCTGATACAATGATTTAAAATATTAACATTAACACAGATTAATGTCAACAGCTTTACACTTTCAGAAAACCTTTGTTCTGTGGTGAGAAAAAAAACATTTCATTCTGGACAGAAACAGAGAAAAAGATCCATTTTCAAGTTAAACCAGCTTAGTGTGGACGTACGCTAAAAAGATTTATTTAGATTTATGAAGCAGCTTCATAAGTGAACTATAGACTATGCTTCATACAGTTTTAGAAATACTAATATTCTAAACATTAAAGAATATTTATTGAAAATGTATTTTTTTTTACAGAAACACTGCATAAAATAATCAAGCCGAAGGACTCCACTGTCACTCTGCCATGTCCTCACCCTGTGGAGGGTAAAGTGACGTGGAGCAGAGAGAGCAACGGAAACAGAGTTGACATACTTACAGCTGATGGTGACAGAGACATAAGACACATTCATGACTCATCGAAACGATACAGTTCATCAGCAGATAAGTCACTTCACATCAGCAGAGCTGACGTCTCAGACACTGGAAAATACTTCTGTAATAATGAACCAGCTGTGCAGCTGACGGTGATCCCAGGTAACATCAAACTTTAATGAGGTTGTTCTCTTTTCACTATAAATAAATAAGTTTCATTTTATCCTTTTATTTTTAATTTTGTGAGTTAAGTTAATTACGTGTAGTAAGTTGGGAAGTGGTTTCACGTGGTGTAGTTTGTTTTTCAACCATGTGAATCATTTTGTGACGTATTAAAGATGTTGTAATATCTATTTCTGTAAGGAGAGCTGAAGAGAGACTGAAACTTCTGGGAAGTAAGAAGAAGAAAGTCTCACTGACATTCTTAACTCTTCTTAAAACTAAAAATAAAGCCGTAGAACACGTTCTGACCCAAAGAACACGACCCAGAGCAAAGAAAATATAAAACTTCAGCTTTACTCTTTGACACACACTTTGTCAAGTGTTCACACTCCTGAACTCTCAGCTGTGGCCTTGGTGTTTTAGATTTTAATGAAAACAAGTGACAGAAATAGACGTTACTTATTAACAGATTTAACTTTGATACTACGGGTGTATATACTTCACTTTACCATTTGGCTCATGGTTTACCATTTACAATATGTAATAGAGTAAAAGTATGAACTTTTCTGTTGTACTGTAGAATGTGGAAAGTTAACCTGAGAATTTTTTTTTAACTTTTAACTGATATGAACTAGTTATTTAATGACAGCCCATAAACACTAACTGTTACCCAGCAGTTAAGCTCCACTGCTGATACAGTGATTTTATAATATTAACATTAACACAGATTAATGTCAACAGCTTTGCACTTTCAGAAAACCTTCTTCTGTGGTGAGAAAAAAACATTTTATTCCAGACAGAGGGCTGAAACATAGAGAAAAAGATCCATTTACAAGTTAAACCAGCTTAATTTGGACGTACTCAAAAAAGATTTTGATTTATGAAGCAGCTTCATAAGTGAACTATAGCCTGTGGTTCATACAGTTTTAGAAATACTACTTTTCTTAAAATGCATGCACATTTATTGAAAAATATTTTTCTTTTACAGAGAAAAAGCATAAAATAATCAGGCAGAAGGACTCCACCGTCACTCTGCCATGTCCTCACCCTGTGGAGGGTAAAGTGACGTGGAGCAGAGAGAGCAATGGAAACAGAGTTGACATACTTACAGCTGATGGTGACGGATACATAACACACATTGATGACCCATCGAAACGATACAGTTCATCAGCAGATAAGTCACTTAACATCAGCAGAGCTGACGTCTCAGACACTGGAACATACTTCTGTAATAATGAACCAGCTGTGCAGCTGACGGTGATCGCAGGTAACATCAAACTTTAATGAAGTTGTTCTGTTTTCAGTATGAATGAAAGCATGAATATGTTTCAGTTTATTCTTTTATTTTTAAATTTGCAAGTTTTTTCTGATGTTAATAATATGTAGTAAGTAGGGGAGTGCTTTTAGTTACAACAAAATGGATGTGGTGTAGTTTGTTTTTCAACCATGTGAATCATTCTGTGACGTATTAAAGATGTTGTAATATCTATTTCTGTAAGGAGAGCTGAAGAGAGACTGAAACTTCTGGGAAGTAAAAAGAAGAAAATCCTACTGACATTTTTAACTATTCTTAGTTAAAACTAAAAATAAAGCCGAAGAACAGAGCCCTTCTTAACAGAATATTGTTGTAATCATTCAGAATGTGCAGGTTCTGACCCACAAACACGACCCAGGGCAAAGAAAATATAAAATTCAGCTTTACTCAATGTCACAAAACACAGGAGACAAGAAAGGGCAAACTTAAGATGCAGGCACAAAGGCAGGAGATCCAGCAGGCAGGTAGATGAAGTGGAAGCAGCTGCCTTCCAGTCAAAGTCAGAGGTCGGAATTTCACCCTAAATTTCCAACATCCAACCTCTACTTTCCAGATGCACGATACCAAATCAAACAACAAACATGGACGTCAGTGTCAAACGGATGTTCACAAAAAAAAAAAGTGAGACAATAAAGTTGAAATATTTAGGGAGAAAAGTTGTAATTTTTGAACACATTGGAGTAAACACGTGAAAGAGCAGTGAGCAGTGAAACCAGGCAGGCAAACTTAACCAGGCAAAGGGGCAAGAACAAAGACAGAAGATCAAGCTAGCAGGCAGATGAGTCGATTCGGATTAAAACGTGTGCCAAATGAATAAATGTCGAAGCTGCTGCCTTCCAGTCGAAATCAGAGGTCGGTCCCACTTTCCAACTTCCAACCTCCAAGCGTATCAAGTGCACAACACAAAACATAAACAAAAAAATGACTGACTGTCAAGTAGTGTTGTTTTTGGCAGCCTATTTTAATTTTAGTTTTAGTCTAGTCTTTGTGTCAAGCTGTCATTTTAGTTTTATTAGTTTTAGTCACGTTTATACTCTTTTTAGTCTAGTCAAGTTTCAGTCAACTAAAAGTCTGACCATTTTAGTCTAGTTTTAGTCAATGAAAATTTTATTCTCTTTTTAGTAATGCAATTCTATTTAACCCAGTCAATATAATATAACTACCTACTAGTAGTATAAACTAAACCAAAATTTTCTTTTAGCCAAACCCATTTCAAACAAGGTTATCTTATATTATTGTTGCCTTAAAGACTCAAGAATATACATCCATTCAGACACGGAAGTGACGGAACGGAAGATGCACTGACTTGAAATTACAACATTTATTTTACCAACCAAACATGTTAGAAGTACACACATATAAATTTAAATAAAATAAATAAAAACAATAAATAAAATAGCATCACCTGACAATGGCAGAAATAAATGAATACATTCAAGTTTACCATAAAGAGAAACAAGGTGCTTGAATGCTTGAGCAAAAATAACTAAAAAGTGCAAATAAAATTTGTGTGTCTGTTACTTGTATTGCTTGTAAACTGAAGTCAGATTTTGCATCCTAAAAACTATTAAAAGATATAATACTGTGGCGTGAGTGTTAATGAACGTCACCTGTGAGACGCACCGGTCTTGCATCTCTCACGGAGATTCTGGCAGATTTAACTTTTGTCATTTACGCTAACTCACCACCGCTCTGCATCTGCATCTTCTAATGGCGCGTTCGAGACTGGTTCACTGTGTGTACACTTTGTAACGGTCAGCCATGATTTTCGTTCACCTTCAGCGTCATTCACCACCATGCACCTGGAACGCTTTGATGTCGAAAGTCGGAAGTTTCAACTGGGAAATATCCCAGTTCCGACCAGTCTCGAACGCGCCATAATTATAGTCATCGTCACATGACGAGCATTTACGTTGCGTCTCGTCTCGTTTTCGTCACGTGATAAAGGTTCATTGACGACGATATTTAGTCATCATTTTCGTTGACGAAAGCAACACTACTGTCAAGCAGTGCACTTAGTGTTAGAAGACTCTAAAACGAGTAACATATATACAGTATGTTACTTATTATTTTTTTTCTGTTCACAAATTAACCGTTGTTGAACTTGGTTTCAGTTTCTAATAGCGGGTGTTGTAGGTGGAGCTCAGGAACACATTTTTTTAGATTGACAGATGAATGAAATGCTGAATGAGAGAATGCACTGAGTTCCAGAGGCTAGACAGGAAGTGATGTCATGATTTCAGCTCTCTTTTGTTTCCTCCACCCTTAACTAAAGATCATAAGGAACCAACACCAACAGCAACAGCTACTGCTCCACCAGCACCTTCAACACCATCTTCACCTCCACCAGCGACATCAACACCACCTTCACCTCCACCAGCGCTGTCAACACCACCTTCACCTCCACCAGCGGCTTCAACACCACCTTCACCTCCACCAGCGACATCAACAGAAGCTTCACGTCAACCAGTGACATCAACAGAAGCTTCACGTCAACCAGCGACATCAACAGAAGCTTCACGTCAACCAGTGACATCAACACCACCTTCACCTCCACCAGCGGCTTCAACACCACCTTCACCTCCACCAGCCTTCAACACCACCTTCACCTCCACCAGCCTTCAACACCACCTTCACCTCCACCAGCGCCTTCAACACCACCTTCACCTCCACCAGCGCTTTCAACACCACCTTCACCTCCACCAGCGCTTTCAACACCACCTTCACCTCCACCAGCGACTTCAACAGAAGCTTCATCGTCCACCAGCGACTTCAACAGCAACAATTTCACCATCCACACTGCTAGTAAATACAGGTAAGGATGAAGTTAAATAAACAAAGTTTAACCAAAAAACCTAAAAGCATGAAAAGAAAATGACGTAACTCTCTACAATATTCAATCATTTATATATGTATTGATTCATAATTAATCTAATGACGTATTTCTGATACATCTCATCATTATAGGAACATTGATAGTTTCCACCACTCAGCCAATCGATGAGTGATCACCCCTCGCCTGCATGTGAGTGAGACTGTGCTTAAAGGTGTACTACAATAGAAAACTGTATTTGGCATAGTTGAATTAATCTCCACTGTTTCCTCCTTCATATTTAAATCTTGTGCATCCAAAAGACCCTGGAACACAGGTGAATGCCAACAAGTGCTAGATGTGACACAAGATCTGGGCTCATTAACATTGACATCCCACAAAATGTACATATAGAAGCTCATGTTCCACAATTAGACCATTTTGGCTTTAAGTATGCAGTCGTGGCACTGAAGACTGAGGCCAGTGGGCTTGATGGCTTCTTTTCTCGAAAGAATCATTACTTCATTCTTGAAATCTCAGATTTTAACACAATAGTACTTGGAAATATTTATACTGTAATTTCATTATTTATTTGGATGATTATTACTGATACAACAATGTATAAGTAACATTTTTGATGTCGTAGGTTAAGGTGCAGTTAATTTTAACTACTTCACGTACATTAATGAGATAAAATCTTGTGTTGTTACAGCTGTCCAAACAACTGTACTGCAATTAAAAGTACAACAGTGGAATAAAAGTATAAAACAGCCTAAACCAGAACTTGCCAATTATGAATTGTACTGAAGTAAATGTTTTTATCCAGATGTTGGCAAACTCTACTGCTGTATACCTGATATGCATTATGTCTGAATGTATTGTTTCATTTGGTAAGCAGTTGTGGCTTTTTACTTTGTCTTCCATCTGCTCCTGAAGACCGGCAACTACTTCTGGGTTTGGTGTTTGGAATAGGTGCAGTCTTCCTTGTGGTCCTCCTCCTCCTCATCGTTTTGTCCATTAGAAGATACAGACAAGGTAAAGAAAACCAGACCAGCGTTGACCCCGTTGCTATGTATGACACAATCTTTTGAAGACTGTGATTGGCTGGTTGTCCAAGAAGGATAAAAAAGAGTGATTTTAAGTACAGGTTCTATTCTAAGCCTTCACTATTACATGCGTAATATTTGTTAGCGCGTCTCTAATAAGATCAGTCACAAACACGATCCCTGCACGATCTAATCTATAGCATCTGATTAACTCACTGTCATCCTGCAACACATTTCTTCACCCTCTTCGTCTTTCTGCCATTTTCTCCTCTACTAAAGAAACTCTTAAGCCTCTTAAAAGTCCTCGTCCGTGCTCCTAACAATTCTGACCTAAAGAGCTCTTTTAAGGGACAAGATGCTTTATGAATAACTTTTTTCTTTACTAGGATTTTTTCTTTAATTTTAAGAGTAAAGGCCCACTTTTCTAAGAATTTCGTCACTAGGAGCTACTCTTTGCCTTAAGATTTTTTTATGAATATGGGCCCTGGACTTTTATGTGAACTTAAGTGATGTTTTTGGTTGAAAAATCTTAAACTGTCTTTGCAGCATGATTAAAAAAAATTAATAATAAAAAAGGAATAAGATAAATTTACCCTGTTAGACTTTGCATTGGTATGACATCACAAAACTTGAAAAAAAACTAGAATGTAGTTTTGTGGGTCAAACACTTTTTGTGCTGTAAAGGATTTATCTTATTGCAGTAGTGAAAGTAGCTGCTTGGACAAACTAAAAGCAACACTGAGAAGAAAAAAATAAAGCCATGTTTTCACAGCTAGAAGAATCCCAGTCAGCCTGATTTTAAAACAGTTAATCTCTGAATATTCACTGGATTACTAATATTGTGATGTTCACAATTGTGATTGGCAGGAAATGAAGGAAGACACCACGTCTATGAGGATATACTGCTGAATGGATTAGTGTCTCAAACTACAATTGGTAAAATATGATTTTTGTTTTCATTTTATCTCTGATCTAAAGTTAAAATCAGAGCAAGCATCCATTTTCTGAGAGACGAGTTCCTCACAGTCTTTTGAAAACCCAGAAACGCTAAATGCAACTTTAATGGAATTTCTTCAAGATCTCTTCTGTCCATCTGGTTTTAAAAAATATTCCATGAGCTGCAAAATTAATAAGATTTTTCAGCTGTTTCTCAAGTTGCAACTCTATTTTTGATGATAAATCAAAAGGTGCATGAATAACGTGCTGATACTTTAAGTCATTTCGCGTTTAAACGCAACGCATTTAATGCTTTCATTGTCATTTCACGCTGTTTAGCCTGTACTAGTGTTGTAGTACTCGAGACCGCTCTTAAAACCATAGATCTTGGTCTCGTCTCGGACTCGACCGCATTTGTACTCGGTCTTGTCTCGGACTCCGACATTGAGAACTCAAAATTTTAAGACCATAACATATCAATTGCGTTAATCTTGTGAGACAGCTTTTTACCTGATGAGATATCTCGTCCCAATTTAATCTCGCGATATCTTGTGTCATGAGATCCCATATAAGTAAGTGGCTGTGAAAAGCTAAATATGTGCTGACATGGCATGCAAACTGTGCTTAACAGTGGTGTGCTATTTATATGCCATCCCACGATCATGTTGGCACAGTCCATCACCCCTTTTACGGGTAAAGTTACAGGTAAATTCCACCATGAGGAAACTTAACTGTCCATGTTTTAGAGTCTTTGTGTGTTTAGCACCTCAGCTTAAAGCCTTTATTTTGAAAAATAAACAAATGTGTCATCATGGCTCTGCCCACTAACTAAATGTTTATAATTTATAGAGACATTTCATCATTAGAATTTAAAAACACCTCATAATAACTCACAAATAGGAGATGATTGAAATATTCAAATGTTCCATGCACCTGTCATGTATTGTTTTTTCTGGTTAATAAACACGTTTTGAAAATGTTTTAAAATTTAGATGGCTCGAGTCAAAATAGTCAATTTTATTCCTTAATCCACAACCCCACACAGAAGGGAAACAATACAGGTAAAGCCTGACCGCTCATCAGCACACATTTTAACCAAATATTCTAGATGCTTGTTACTGTTTATTTTCATTATATATTATTTCTTCTGACAGACACAACTCTAGCAAATGAGGAGCCATATTCTTTCATTTGGGAAACCAAAGCCTGATGGAAATTAAAAAGGTGACTTTAATCATATCTTTAACATTGGGTGGGAGGAATTTAATGTAACCATGTACTGTAAAATAAAGTGTGATTTACTAATTGAGCTAAAAAAAAAAGGAGAGCAAATGGCACATCAACAAAACTTTAAAAGTTTAGACGGGAACAAAACTGAATTCTGTTTTCTCATCAACAGGTACATCACAGCTGCTGTGGAAGGAAATAATCTGAGAGCACAAAGTTTACGTTTTAAGAAGAAAACAAAGTTGAAATATATTGTTGGTGAGAGCTGTGAGGGATGTGAATGAAACAGGAACTTCTGGAAAGAAAGAAGTCCTCACTCTGTCTACAGTTTAACTGAATCTCTCAGAGCTTGTCGGGTATTTAGTAACAGCAGGTTTATCCCACATCTGCATTAATCCTACATTGTTTTTTGGATTACAGTATGTACCTGTCTTAGTTAATATATTTACATTCATCGTTAAGTTCATTCAATCCTTGATATATTCTTCAGGTGATAGTAGGCTGACTTTGTAATTGTCTTAATATGGCTCCACAAATTCAGGTCTGAGTCCATGACTACACCAGGATTTCTGGCTTGATTTGTGGTTCTTAACATTACAGATTGAAGTCGAGCACTGACTTTCAATCATTCCTCCCTGGCTCCAAAAACAATAACTTCAGTTTTATCCTTGTCCTAGTTTCATCATAGTCCCCTGGTGAAGTGGTTATGTAAATCTGTGTGTCATCTGCATAATTATGGTAACATAATAATTGTTTTTCATAATCTGAGCCAGTGGAAGCATGTAAATGTTAATGTGAATTCTCTGTTTAATCATCATAATCAGCATCAGTGTCACTACCTGGAGACAAGGTGAATATAGATTGACCAGCAGGTGGTTTTGTGCATCTGAAACTATTCAGCAGTTCTGTATCAGAATAAATCATGTTTTGAAACTCAAAGAAGATTTTAAAATTTGGAAAATACAGTAAGTTAAGAAATAATTTGATATTTAACAACTAGCACGACTCTGTCACCTGAGGGCTGGTCTCTTAACCACGTTTTGTCGTGAAGCATGGCAGGCGAAGCTACACACGAAACATCTGTTTGTTCTTATAAAGACAAAGAATCTGGGTGAAAGAATGGATCAGCACACGCAGGTAGCAGGGATTGTCTGAGCTACAGGGAGCAGGAGGGGAGTAAAAAGTGTTTTACCGTGTAAAGTAGCTGCCTGCTCTCATCGGCTAGATGTGGATGTTGATCTTCCAGATATTTGGCGTGCTAGATATCTGGCTGGTGTCAGCAATGCATCAAGATACCGTTTTGATGAGTCCTTGAGTAGCTCACACATAAAGACTGGTAAATTGAGATAAGAGAGGGGGTGGCGATGGTGCAATGGTTAAGACTGTGCCTTTGGTGTGAAAGACCCGGGTTCAATCCCCCACTGTGACCCATCCACCATTGTGTCCCTGAGCAAGACACTTAACCCCTAGTTGCTCCAGAGGCGTGCGACCTCTTACATGTATAGCAATTGTAAGTCGCTTTGTATAAAAGCGTCAGATAAATGTAAATGATGTAATGTAAAAATTGTGTAGTATGAACTAGGCTTTATTTTCCGAGTCTTTGGCAGATGCTACTTTTATATCCAATCGTGACAACTCACCTGTCACCAATTAGCTTACTAATTAATTTGGAGTCTGCCAAACAGGTGTTACTTCAATACAGTGGTCTGCAAAAGTTTGGGAAACCTTGTTAATTTCCATGATTTTCCTTCATAAATCGTTGGTTCTTAGGATAAAAAAAATCAGTTAAATATATCATATAGGAGACAAACACAGTGATATTTGAGAAGTGAAACGAAGTTTATACAATTTACAGGACGTGTGCAATAATTGTTTGAACAAAATTAGGCATGTGCATAAATTTGGGCACCACAATCAAAAAAAAAAACTCAATATTTAGTAGATCCCCCTTTTGCAGAAATAGAAAAAGCTTCTAAACGCTTCCTATAGCTTCCTATGAGAGTCTGGATTCTGGTTGGAGGTATTTTGGACCATTCCTCTCTACAAAACACCTCTAATTCATTCAGGTTTGATGGTTTCCGAGCATGGGCAGCTCTCTTTAAGTCACACCACAGATTTTCAATAACATTCAGGTCTGGGGACTGAGATGGCCATTCCAGAACGTTGTACTTGTTCCTCTGCATGAATGCCTTAGTAGATTTTGAGCAGTGTTTAGGGTCATTGTCCTGTTGAAAGATCCAGCCCCGGCGCAGCTTCAGCCTTGTCACTGATTCCTGGACATTGGTCTCCAGAATCTGCTGATATTTGGTGGAATCCATGCGTCCCTCAACTTTAACAAGATTCCCAGTCCCTGCACTGGCCACACAGGCCCACAGCCGGATGGACTCACTACCAAATTTTACTATAGGCAGCAGGTGTTTTTCTAGGAATGCTGTGTTGTTTTTCCTCCATGCATGACGCCCCTTGTTATGTCCAAATAACTCAATTTTAGTTTCATCAGTCCACAGCACCTTATTCCAAAAGGAAGCCGGCTTGTCCAAATGTGCTTTAGCATACCTCAAGCGGCTTTGTTTGTGATGTGGGCGGAGAAAAGGCTTCCTCCGCATCACTCTTGCGTACAGCATCTCCTTGTGTAAAGTGCGCGCAATAGTTGTATGATGCACAATGACTCCATCTGCAGCGAGATCATGTTGTATGTCTTTGGTGCTGGCCTGTGGGTTGACTTTGACTGTTCTAACCATTCTTCGCTTCTGTTTATCCGTGATTTTCCTTGGTCTGCCACTTCGAGCCTTAACTTGAACTGTGCCTGTGGTCTTCCATTTCCTGACTATGTTCCTAACTGTCGAAACAGACAACTGATATCTCTTAGACAGCTTTCGGTATTCTTCCCCTAATTCATGATGGTGAACAATCTTTGTTTTCAGTTCATGTGACAGTTCTTTTGAGACTCCCATGTCGCTACTCTTCAGAGAAGATTCACAGAGGAGGGAAACTTACAATTGCCCCCCCTTAAATACTCTCTCATAATTGGGTTCACCTGTGTATGTAGGTCAAGGGTCACTGAGCTTCCCAAACCAATTTTGAGTTCCAATAATTCGTTCTAAAGATTTTGAAATCAGTAAAATGACAACAGTGCCCAAATTTATGCACATGCCTAATTTTGTTCAAACAATTATTGCACAGTTCCTGTAAATTGTATAAACTTTGTTTCACTTCTCAAATATCACTGTGTTTGTCTCCTATATGATATATTTAACTGATTTTTTTTATCATGGAAAATCATGGAAATTAACAAGGTTGCCCAAACTTTTGCAGACCACTGTATTCTGTGCACTTTTAAATGTTATTTTAACTTTGTCACGACTTTTGTTGAGTTTGTTGCAGGCATAAAATTCTAACTTTACAAAATACAGTTATGCTAGTCAGTAAAATTACTGAAAATCATTTCTTTGTACTTTTGTCTGTTAAAAGTTCAAATGATTTAACAAATTGCAGATTTGTATAGTAGGAATTACAGATCTGTATTTTCTGTATCCAAACTTTTCTGGAAATGGGGTTTGTAGTTTATAAGCAGCATATATTTAAAGAGGTTGTGGACTTGACCGTAGGGTTTTGTTCTCTGTTGCCTGTAAAGTCCCTCTGCTCCCTTGAGATGTTAATCCAAAAGAATATTGGTTATGTAAAGTCTTTTCTATTTTGTAATGTTACAATGTTTGTTAGTTCAATGGTAATTTTGAATTAAATATATTTTTGTTTCTTACAACTTTGTCACCACCATCAGTGTTTGTCAACTCTTTCTGTTTTGTTCCACTAAGAATTTGTCTATAAAATTGTTTCATTTGTTGCAAGTCAGTGTGTAATTTCAATGCTTCAATGAGTATCTCTGCTCATTATAGAGATTAAATGCAAAATTACTTATTACATATAACCTAAACCATAACCATTACACACTGACAAATCTAATTTTAAAATGGTTCATTTAAAATTATTTTATAGACATATGTATGTTGATGATGGTTCTGATGGTGTTGAAGGGGTGAAATTCAGGATGGGGGCGTGGCTACCGGTGCATTGATTGTAAATAGAACTACACAGTAGGATTAATAGCTTATCCAATTTAAAATCACACTGACCTCTGGATCCTTGTTCAAACACTTCAGCAATCACGATGTGTTTAAAGTCACTTGACTGCTTCATACAGCTGTCTCGCGGTCTCCCGGGGGCTGTCATAGGGATTTCCTTCCTGCCACATCTCATCAGCTCGCCTCACCTTGCCCGCTCAACAACCTCTTCTTTTCATTTCTGTGTTGGCAGGACCAAGAGATACATGCGCCGGCCGGTGCATTGCCTTTGGTCTCCTACTCCAAACCGTGTTAGTTGGCGGACAGCACGGGGGAGGTCATCGAGATAGTATACGCTCCTCTTTTGAGAATCAAATTCAAAACACATTGCTTCAAATTAATTATTTTTGTTCATGAAGTCACCTGTCAGTTATTAGGAAAAAAAAAATTAGGAAAAAAACTGTGGATATGTAAGTAAGTCATGATCTTTTACCTAATTTATATATTTTATTCATGTCATCAGTGCAGTGTCACATCAGATCTCTCCGCCGTGACTGCATGAAGCTTCACTTTTACTGTCCTCACGACTGTAACTTCCAATAACCACAAGAAAACAAAAAGGGGAAAAGAGCACGACGAGTGTTAATTCTGGCTGTAACTGTTGACACAATGTACAGATAACCTGCAACCCTGCATGCAAAAGCCTCGTAATTTAAAAGACAATCACATTGCCTTCCCCTGCTCGAACTCTAGGCCCGTTGCTGTCTAGTTGCCCCTTTGCCGGTCTCTGGTCCCATACTCCAGCCGGTCAGCCTGGAGTCTGACTGATAAAAAATATGCTTTAACATTTGTCATTTCAGCCCATAAAATAATTGCCACAGTTTGACTCATTTGAATAACACCATTATTAAATTTTTAGACAAACTTACCAGAACTGAAAACTTGACAGATGAAAATAGTGCTATGACTAATCCACAATTATTCTGTAAAGCACCACAGTGCTTCCTGGCTTTCTTGCACAGTATTCATGATGCCTTAAAAAGAGATTGTGACATGCAATGATCTTTCTGTGGTCACATTTCGTGCCAGTTTGAAAAAAAACACCAAGCAGTTCTCAGCTAACAACGAGTTGCATGTTTAATTAGAGCATGACGTTATTATCTGTGTGGTTAGCTCTCTGAGCAGCTGAAAACTTTGTTTCTACAAATGTGTTTATTTTTTTCCCTTTCTCTGCTCTCTGCGTTATTTTAGTTTTCAGCTGTGATGGATGTTGCTGCTCTTCAGACACAAACTCCTCTCCAATGAGATGCTAAAGTTGCTCTGTGTTTGCTGGATGTGGAAGTAGCCGACAGTTTGTTAACATGTTTGGTATAACAGCTTCACACGGTGATGATGTCTTTGCCTTTTAGTCAGTAAGGGAAATGTGATCATGCTCTATATTTAAATAACAGAAACTGTCAGTGTTCATTAACCACAGAAAACCAAACGTGGGGTTTACACATCGAGGCACCCAGTTTGTTTTCTCAGCTCAGAATAAAACAGTGTTTGTTTGTTCAGTCACTTCAGTCTGTTGAAGGATGAGGATGAAGATCATCAGCTGCCTGTTATTTTTTGTTCTGAGCTGTAATGTCAGAGCAGGTAAGAATTTTTTTTGTCAACGAGTAAGAACTAGTTATTTTATAAACACTGTTAACCAGCAGTCAAGCTGCTGCACTGATATGAGGATTTTATAACATTTTATAACACAGTTTCATGTCAACAGCTTTACACTTTCAGAAAACCTTTGTTCTGTGGTGAGAAAAAGCCATTTTAGTTTGCACAGAGGGCAGAAACCAAAGTCTAAAAAGATTTAATTAGATTTATGAAGCAGCTTCATAAGTGAACTACAGACAAACTTAATTTGAATCTTAATATGGAATATCTCAACAAAAATATTTCACAACCCTGTAAAAATGTGCTCATGTCTTTGTAGATGGATTAGAAACACAATAGATTTAAATAAAATTTCATCACAATCCTGGTAGGGCAGTCAGATGTTTGGTGGAGAGCATCATCCTCCATTGAGAACAGTGACCTTCTTCAATGTGCTTCCGTTAGACTGATTAATGTTATTCTGTCTCTAACAGTGAACAGAGATCAGAGTTGCTCACAATTGCAGAAATACTACTTTTCTGAAAACAGGCATATCTATTAAATGTTTTTCTTTTACAGAGAAAAAGCCTAAAATAATCAGGCAGAAGGACTCCGTCACTCTGCCATGTCCTCACCCTGTGGAGGGTAAAGTGACGTGGAGCAGAGAGAGCAACGGAAACAGAGTTGACATACTTACAGCTGATGGTGACGGAGACAGAACACACATTCATGACCCATCGAAACGATACAGCTCATCAGCAGATAAGTCACTTCACATTAGCAGAGCTGCCCTCTCAGACACTGGAACATACTTCTGTAATAATGAACCAGCTGTGCAGCTGACGGTGCTCCCAGGTAACATCAAACTTTAATAAAGTTTTTCTGCTTTCTGTTTTCTCTCTGGGTTTCAACATAACTTCTTCACTCTAAATGTTGCATGTACAGTATAAACAAAAGAATGAAGGAAAAGTTTAATTTAAACCTTTTAGGTCAGTGATAGAAATAAAGCTTTATAGAGCTGCAGAGATCTGGGGAAGTGGCAATGTGGCTAAAAGGAGGGAGAGAGGAACGTTGTGGGAGTTGTGGAACAGATTTGTCTGAGGATTGGAAAAAAACCTCGGGAACAAGTTTCAGCTCGACAGATTAATGAAATGCTGAGTTAGAGATTGCATTGAGTTACAGAGGCTAGATAGGAAGTGATGTCATGACTTCAGCTCTCTGTTGTTTCCTCCGTTCACTAAAAGGTCATGAGGTACGAACAACTCCTTCACCTCCAACAGCAAGACAAACCACAACTCAATCTCTTCCAGCAGAAACAACTGCACCATGCATGCCGGAAAACACAGGTATGATGATATTAAAGAAAGTTTCACCCAAAACCATGAGAAGAAAATGACGCAACTGTCTTTACAATATTCAGCGCTGTAGCTACTGTATATGTGCATTGATTCATAATTCGGCTAACGAGGTCTTTCCGAAATGTCTGATCGTTACAGGAAGATCTACAGTTTCCACCACTCAGCCAGCGATGAGTGATCATCCTTCAGAGCGTGAGTCAGATCATATTTAATCTAATTAGTCTAAATATATAATTTACTGTAGCTTCAAAGGCACTTAATGAGCAAAGGATTGAAAGTCTTTGGTTCAACATTTGATGCTTCTGACTGAAGAGTCCTGACATCTGATCAGTCACTATCTCCACTTACAATTAATTTTATCTGTCCTCATGATACAAAGTACTGTGACAGGGTCAGCGTTGGAACAATATAATCTCAGAGAATAAAGTTTACATTTTGAGAAAATGCATCCACATCCCTCAAAGTGAGAGCTGTGAGGGATGTGGATGAAACAGGAACTTCTGGGAAGAAAGAAAACCTCACTCTGTCTCCTGTTTCACACTTCCCGCTTGTTGGGTTTGTAGAAACAGCAGGTTTATACCACATCTGCATTTATGACAAAGGTCAACAGAATCATCATTTCATGTAGACAAAGCTTCTACTGGTAAATCCTCTGTTGCTTTTTGGATTACAGATATACTGTTATACTGTATGTATACTATCTTAAAATTCAAATGCACAATACACTGACACACCGACTCATTGATTGTAGAGTGGATTTAAGTTCATTTAAAATAAATAAATGAAACAACACAATTTGCCCCATTCATATCGTGGGATGAAATTAACATATACACAGATTTCCTGCACTGTTACCTTTTTAACATCCATTTTATGTTACACAGTTATGTGTAAACAATTATGTAACTTTATTACAATACAAAAATACATGAGGCAAATGAACAATACAAGATAACTGAACTTCATGTTTAAATATTACCAAACTATTTAGAACAACACACCTGCATTTCTGACAAAAGGACAATAGTGTAGAAAGGTGGCATCATGGTAAAGTTAGCTGGTTATAGTTAAGAGATTACCGAGACATAATGGCTGACAGTGACAAACTTTTTTGGAATTTATGGATATGGATAAAATAAAGTTAAGACAAAGGACCGGTTTCAGTAAGGTTTCAGTTTCTAATAGAGAGTGTAGTTGTGGAGCTGATTTGTCTGAGAAAGTGGAAAGGAAACCTCAGGAACAGGTTTTTTCAGCTCGACAGATGAATGAAATTGCATTGATTTACAGTGACTTTAACAAAATCTTCTTCCCATGTAAAACAAGCCATGTCTGTTCCTCTTCCAGGTGCTCCTAACCTGTGGCAAACGTCTGTTCATGTGGGGGGTTGTAATACTCTGTTTATTCATCATGTTCAGCATCACTGTCTCTACCTGGAGAAAAGGTGAATATAGTTTGACCTGCAAGTAGTTTTGTGCATCTGGAACTAATCAGCTATTCTACCTGTCCCTACCTGTACAGGGTGTACCCCGCCTTTCGCCCAATGTCAGCTGGGATTAACTCCTCCCCCCATGACCCTGTACGCAGGATAAGCGGTTGATGATAGATGGATATTAAACAACCAGCAAGCCCTCAGTGTTCATCATGTTGCTGTAGCGCCACCTACAGGTTCAATGCCATCAAATTAACCAACATAGTCCCGTCATCTGAAACTGAAGAATTACTACAGTTTCTGTCAGATAGGCCAAATAGTAATACTATGTTTTTCCAGGTTCATCTAAGTACACTGGGAACACTAAAATAACACATCCTAGATCTGAATGAATGAATGAAATAATCTCATTAAATACTCCTTTCTTTACATAGTTGAATGTGCTGAAAACACACAGAAATTATCAATGGAAGTCAAATTTATCAACCCATGGAGGTCTGGATTTGGAGTCACACTCAAAATCAAAGAGGAAAACCTACAGGCCGATCCAGCTTTGATGTAATGTCCTTAAAACAAGTGAGAATGAGGCTCAGTAGTGGGTGTGGCCTCCACGTGCCTGTATGACCTCCCTACAGCACCTGGGCTCCTGAAGAGGTGTAGGATGGTCTCCTGAGGGATCTCCTCCCAGACCTGGACTAAAGCATCCACCAACTCCTGGACAGTCTGTGGTGCAACGTGACACTGGTGGATTGAGCGAGACATGAGGTCCCAGATGTGCTCACTTGGATTCAGGTCTGGGGACTGGACGGGTTAGTCCATAGCATCAATGCCTTCCTCTTGCAGGAACTGCTGACGCACCCCAGCCACATGAGAGAAAGCAGAACCACTGATTATTGGGGGTGTCTTGCTAATCGCCTATAATTTCCACCTGCTGTCTTTTCCATTTGCACAACAGCAGGTGAAATTGATTGTCAGTCAGTGTTGCTTCCTAAGTGGACAGTTTGATTTCACAGGAGTTTGACTGACTTGGAGTTACATTGTGATGTTTAAGTGGTACCTTTATTTTTTTGAGCAGTGGATTATGTGTTTCAGTTTGTGTGAAGCTGAAGGTTCAGGGTAAAAGAGGGAGAATCACAGCTCAGTACTCATACCTCTTATATAAAGAGCTTTATAGACGGCCACATGGTGACACTGTTGCTACTATTAGATCTGCACCTAAACTAATCACTTGTCTCATGGCCCAACTTTCTACCAGGTGTCACTGAAACTGAAAAGTTGTTTTTGAGACATTCTGTTAAACAAAAAGAGTTGCAAGTCATTGATAACCACATGTTACTAATAATTAACTTAAATACAATGTTTTAAATGTTGACATTGAAAAGTAACAACAGAAGTTAAATAAAATCATCTCCATGTTTGTCTTCTCTCTCAGTTGCAGCTCGACAGACACAGAATCGACTCACAGCAGCGACAGAAAACGATCTGTGATCCTCCATCACACAGAAACAAGAGCGGTTAGTTCTTGTTCTGAAATTGAACAACATAAATCAGAACTACCAACCAGGAAATAAACCAAACATCCTCAAAGTTTCTTATTAATGTTCATTTTAAGTTATTGATAGTTTTTACATTTGGTTTTGTGAACAGCTTGTGAGGTTTCCTGCTCTGTCCTCCTATGTTTCCTCGCAGGTGTCTGGTCAAGAGCTGGAGGACGTCCTGCACAGATCAACATTCTCTTTGGCTGAAGATACACTGGGCAATTTTTTGAGCAATGTTGCTGGGCAATCTTGCTAGAGGCAAGTCCGACTATGTTTTAAATGGTTAGCGGCGGTGCTGGATGGATGGCGGAGTGGTGGGGGAAGGGGATTACGGTAGTAGTCTACTCATTACCATTGACGACAACGTTGCCCTGCACGATTGCTCTAAAAGTTGCTCTGTGTATCATAAGCTTCACTCTTTCTCTTTCTGCATAGTCTTGAGTCTTTGCCTTTTGTTACCTGCTTTCAATCAGCTGGTGTGACAATGAAAGATATTATTTTATTGAAGTAACACATTCAGAGGATTCTGTACGTTCCAGTTATTAAATGTTGTTTTGCTTGGTATCTCACTGCTCACAATGCTCTTAACTTAACCCACAGAAATTAATTTCCTCTTCATTCCCTATTTAAATTTTTGAGAACCTATAATGCACAAATAAACTCAGAGTTTTGTAGTGCTTTGTGTTTATGTATTCACATTGTTCTTAGCTCCACTTGAGCTCTGTAACATCTCCTTTTTTAAAATGTCTATTCTGAAGATGAGCTAAAACATCAAAACACACCAGTTATACAATCATAGAATTTACTTCAGAGCAGCGCTCCGTCTATTTTCTGCTGTAAGTCCTGCAAAATACAGCATTAAAATAAATTACTGAACATATAGCTTGATACACATAGAACATAGTATCACTACTTACTTCTAAAGTACTTCAGTTATTCTGTCTCATGTTGTTCAGTTTTACCAACAGTCTTTTAGTTTCTAGAGCTCTGCATCAACCTCTACTGAAACTGACTGACGCCTGGTGGAAAGTTTAGCTCTGGGACAAGAGATTAGCAACAGTGCCACCATGTGGTTGTCCATAGAGCACTTTACATCCATCCATCATCAACCGCTTATCCTGCGTACAGGGGGGCTGGAGCCAATCCCAGCTGACATTAGGCGAAAGGCGACATTGCAGTTATATTCAATTTAAATCTAATTAAGTCTAATGCAGAGTAATGTGTGATGTTCAGACCTTAAAGCTTCAACTTAATCTAAGACTTTAAAAACAAGTAGTAAAAACAGTTCTGTATTTCACCCTTATATAATGCATGTGTGCTGGAACAGGAGTGAGTGATGAGTGGCGTTGTCGTAACTGCACCTGCACGACCGCATGAATCCTGCGGAAACGTCTCTTCTCTGCCAGAGCTTCAAAACAGTAGGCGGAAGCAGGAAGTTACTGCAGCTCAGCAGGAACAGGAGGCGACTGGACACATATATGGTTTTCTTGAATTTAAAATTAAAAAATGATCGCAAAAAGGTTAATTTCAACAACTCTGCTGTGTATTTGGCTGCTGAACGGAGTTAGTCTGAGGTGACTGAAGATTGTTTTTTACCTGTATGTCCACACACCACACTTTCAGCAAAGTGTTTTCTAACAAGAAAACTTATTATTTTCGAGCTTAACTGGCTTAGTGTGGATGTACTTAAATAGATTAGCTCCACAAGACATCACTGATCTTCTAACTCCATGTTCTGCCTTCAGGTCTCTTAGTTCATCTTCAACAACTCCTCACCAAAGTGACTAAGCTTTCTGTGTTGCTGCTCCACAGGCTCTGGAATAGCCTCCCTCCCACTTTAAGTACTTTTCCACCACCAGCAATTTTAAATCAAAAGTTAAGACCCACCTCTTTTCTCTTGCTTTCAGGTTATTCAGAAAATTTCTTTGCACCTCTATAAAGAGAGACAGGTGGGGGAAAGTAGGTCAGAAGATGCATATAAACTCCCGCTCACTGTCTAACTTGCAAACTATATTTATATGCAGGAAATGTTTCGTTACTGGACCTTTGTCATCACATGGTGTCACATCCTGAGAAGTCAAATTTAGTTGGAGGTGACTTTGTTTGTCTGCACCAATCACCTACTTACACATGAGATAAAACAACAATACAAAACATTCATTCACATTTACATTTCTATCAAGCTTAAGCATAAATACATCACTATAGTAACAATAATATATTGTCACAGAGAGAAAAACACACCCAACAACTGTTGTCAACAAGTTGTATGTTTTATCTTTATGTATGTTTGACGTTATTATCTGTGTGGTTAGCTCTCTAGGCAGCTGAAAACTTTATTTCCTTTTTCCTATTTAAGATCTCTGCTCTCTGCGTTTAGTTCAGTTTTCAGCTGTGATGGCTGTTGCTGCTCTTCAGACACAAACTCCTCTCCAATGAGATGCTAAAGTTGCTCTGTGTCAGCTGGATGTGGAAGCAGCCGACAGTTTGTTAACATATTTGGTATAACAGCTTCACACGGTGATGATGTCTTTGCCTTTTAGTCAGTAAGGGAAATGTGATCATGCTCTATATTTAAATAACAGGAACCAGCAGTGTTCATTAACCACAGAAAACAAAACGTGGGGTTGAAACATCGAGGCATCCAGTTTGTTTTCTCACCTCAGAATAAAACAGTGTTTGTTTGTTCAGTCACTTCAGTCTGTTGAAGGATGAGGATGAAGATCATCAGCTGCCTGTTAGTCTTTGTTCTGAGCTGTAATGTCAGAGCAGGTAAGATTTTTTTTGTCAACCAGTATGAAGTTATTTTCTGAACACTACCTGTTAACCAGCAGTCAAGCTGCTGCTCTGCTGGTACAATGATTTTATAACATTAACACAGCTTCATGTCAACAGCTTTACACTTTCAGAAAACCTTTGTTCTGTGGTGAGAAAAAAGACATTTTAGTTTGCACAGAGGGCAGAAAGCAAACTCTAAAGAGATTTATTTAGATTTATGAAGCAGCTTCATAAGTGAACTACAGACAAAATTCATTTGAATCTTAATATGGAATATCTCAACAAAAATATATCACAGCCCTGTAAAATGTGCTCATGTCTTTGTAGATGGATTAGAAACACATTAGATTTAAATAAAATTTCTGGACAGTCCTGGTAGAGGACAGTCAGATGTTTGGTGGAGAGCATCATCCTCCATTGAGAACAGTGACCTCCTTCAATGTGCTTCCATTAGACTGATTAATGTTATTCTGTCTCTAACAGTGAACAGAGAGCAGAGGTGCATCACAGAAAAAAAAAGAAACTACTTTCTTAAAACAGGTATATTTATTGAAAATTGTTTTTCTTTTACAGAGATAAAGCCTAAAATAATCAGGCAGAAGGAATCAGTCACTCTGCCATGTCCACACCCTGTGGAGGGTAAAGTGACGTGGAGCAGAGAGAGCAACGGAAACAGAGTTGACATACTTACAGCTGATGGTGACAGAGACCCATCGAAACGATACCGTTTATTGGCAGATAATTCACTTCACATCAGCAGAGCTGCCGTCTCAGACACTGGAACATACTTCTGTAATAATGAACCAGCTGTGCAGCTGACGGTGATCCCACTAGGTAACATCAAACTTTAATAAAGTTGTTCTGTTTCCACTATAAATAAATAAGTTTCAATTTATCCTGTTATTTTTAATTCTGTGAGTTTAGTTAATTACGTGTAGTAAGTAGGGAAGTGGTTTTATTTGTGAGTCAGAACTAATGCAGAACATCTTTAACTTTGATACTGCAGGTGTATGATCTTCACTTTAGCATTCAGCTCATGGTTTACCATTTACAATATGTAATAGAGTAAAAGTATGAACTTTACTGCTGTACTGTAGAATGTGGAAAACAAACCTCAGGAACACTTTGTGTTGCTGAATGCTGAATTAGAGATTGCACTGAGTTACAGAGGCTAGACATGTCGTGGCATCAGATGTATATTGTTTCCTCCATCCTTCACTAAAGGTCATAAGGTACCAACAACAACAACTACACCTCCACCAACGAATTCAATCCCACCTTCACCTCCAACAACAATACGAACCACACCTGAACCTCTTCCAGCAGCAACAACTGCACCATCCACGCCTCTAAACACAGGTACGACAACATTGGTTTTAACAAGCATGAAAAGAAAATGACATGAAAAGTTTCTCTCTCTACAATATTTTATTGTTATATCTGCACTGATTCACAATTCAGCAAATGACGTGTTTCCAGTATGTCTGATAATTACAGCAACGTCTACAGTTTCCACCACTCAGTCAATGAGAGATCACAGTCAATGAAGTTAGTCTCTGAATTTAACTTTGTGAAGCTTCAAAGTCACTTAATGAGCAGCAGATAGAGAGTCTTTCTGAAGATTGTTTGGTTCAACATTTGACGTCTCTGACTGAAACGTTTGATCACAGTCACTATTTCCACATTTATTACACTTTAGATCACGTTTTATCTGTGAGCGTCCTCATGCTTTGAAGTAGTGCCTACTGTTATAAAAAATAATCTGAGGCAATAAAGTTAAAATATTTAGAGAAAAAAAGTTGTAACATTTCAACCGACCATAGACTGTATATAAGTAGTGGACGTAGTCATGGTGACGTCACCCATCGGTTTGTGGACCACCATTTTGAAGCCTCGAGTTTGGCCGCCATGTCAAGTTTTGGCAACCAGGAAGTGACGATACGGCAGAGCGAATGGCCGTGTGTGGAGCTAGCTAGCTTAGCTAGGTGCAGCTGTAACTCAGGTTAACTGTCATTTTAACAGAAAAACTAAATGTTCTCACCAGAGAAAGTGAACAGCCGACTCCTGATAAGCTTTTTCAACGGCTCCGGTTAAATTTACACAGCGCTGAGGGTACAAGTCGGCTCTAGACTGATCGACATGTCACCAAGGTAACGACCTGTCAATCATAGATAACCCTGCCCTGAAACATTCTCTGCTTTGTGGTCTATTTTAAAATAAATGGGACCATAATTTACTAAATGAACATCATGCTGTGTTGAAGAAGACTTGAAACTAGCGACTGAGACCATAAACTCATCAGGAAAGTGTTTACTGGGGTAATTATTCAGCTGAGAAGGAGAAACATTTTCCCATTATTTCTAATGGAGCCGGACTTCTTTTTGCAACCAGAAGAGTCGCCCCCTGCTGGATTTTCAATGGAATTTAGGTCTTAGGGACTTCAGCATCGGCTTCATATTGTAGACCGGAAGCTTCCCGCTTGGAACCAACACATTCTCACTCCTGACTCGTGACATAGTGACGTCACTTTTTAACCAGACAGGACTTCCAATGCGTCGAACTATGACGCTAAAGGGATCCGCAGTCCGTCACAAACAGACGGCTCTTGAACATGCGTCCACTCTCGATATCTCAGAGTTTAGTATGTTGAAACTAAAGCTGTTAAACAAGTATAGAGCAGCAGAAAATATAAATTGCCAAGTGATTATGAACTTTTACAGTCCTGAAGTAAATGGTCTTCTCCAAAGGTTGCTACTAACCTGTACTGCTGTATACCTGACATGCATTATGTCTGTACTGTTTCATTTTCTAAGTAGTTGTGAATTTTTACTTTGTCTCCCATCAGCTCCTGCAGACCGGCGACGGCTTTATGTTTTAGTGTTTGGAATAGTTGCAGTCCTCCTCCTCGTGCTCCTCCTCCTCCTCTTCCTCATCGTCTCTTTCACTAGGAGATACAGGTCCAACAGACGAGGTAAATAAAACCAGAGCTGGACTTTTATCTTGAAATGCAGCAGAGAATGTTTTTGGTTGAAAAATGTTAAATTATACAAAATGTCAAATGTTAAATTTGAAACTTGGGATTTTTTGAACACTTCTTTGTGCTGTAAAGGATTTATCTTGTTGCAGTAGCTGCTTGGACAAACTGGAAGCAATCTGAGTGGTGGCACCACATCTAGCTCTTTGAATACAGCCATGTGTTCACAGCTCGAAGGATCCCAGTCAGCCTGATTTTAAAGCAGTTAATGGTCTGATTTTTCACTGGATTACTAATATTGTGATGTTCACAATTGTGATTTGCAGGAAATGAAGGAAGACACCACATCTATGATAATATGCTGATGAATGGATCAGTGTCTCGAACTACAAATAGTAAGACATGATTTTTAATTTTACCTTTTTCTATCATGATCAAGACTAACCTAGTTAAATCAAGTTAAACTCAGAGCAAGCAGTCATTTTCTGAAAGACTCTGAAATCCTGACAGTCTTTTGAAAACCCAGAAACACTAAATCTAACTAAGGGAATTTATAGACACTTCAAGAACTTTTCTGTCCATCTAGATAAAAAAAGATCCATCCACTGCACAATAAATACAATTTTTTCACTGTTTCCAAAGTTGAAACTCTATTATTACTCTGCAGGTAATAATAAAAATTCTGCCACCATAAGGAGTCTTTTGGTGTTTAGCCTCACAGTGTAAAGGCTTTACTTTGAGATAAAGAAGAAAGAAAAACCAATGCGTGATCACGGCTCTGTCTTTTTAAATATTGATGACTAACTATGTTTAAGTTTTTCATAATTTATAGAATGATTTCATCATCACAATTTTAAAAAAAACTACCTCATAAATACCTACACCATGTTGCACTAGTGTCATGATCCTGTCTGTTTGGCCTGTGGGGGAGTCTCGGTTTTAGTTTCATGTCTTTAGTCTTAGTTCTTGTGTACTGTATTTTTGGTCTGTTGGGGTTTGAGGTTTTGTCTTGTCTGTCGTCTTGTGTTCTGTAACCCTTGTCTGTTTCCCCAGTGATCCCTCTGCATGTCTGTCTCTGTTTTCCCCTGCTCTCTCTCCCTGCCTTTGCCTCGTTAGCCTCATGTCTGTCACCTGTGTTGCTCCCGTCCTGCTCGTTAGTCCCTCCTGGTGTTTCTGTCTTGTCTTTGTTGGGTCGTTGCCTTGAGTTACCTTGTCTTCCAGTGTGTGATGTCCGTTTTGCCTGTTCTGCTCTTGGTCTGCTGAATCTTGTCACCCTGCTTTGGATTTCTTTTGGATAACTTTGTTTTGGACTCTGTTGATCAGCCACTCTGTAAGTGAGCTCACCTTTTGTTGACTTTAATAAACTACTGAATTGCACCAGTCAGCCTTCGTGTCCTGCGTTTGGGTCCTCAACCTGCTCTGCCCTGCACTGCACACACACCAGAACACCTGACAACTAGTGTCAGTTATAGTTTTTCTCTCTAGCCAACAGCTCAGTCTTTCACAGTTTGTTCTACTTAATAAAGACTTTTTGGTAAATGTTTTCATATTTAGATGACTCGAGCCAAAATGACACCTTGTGTGCCTACATAATCCACAACCCCCCACAGACGGGAAGCAATACAGGTAAAGTCTGACCGCTCATCAACACACACTTTAACCAAATATTCTTGATGCTTGTTAATGTTTATATTGTTTCTTCTTACAGAGACATCTGTAGCTGAGCCACTATATTCTATGGTTTGGAAACCCAAAGTCCGATATGAACAATAAAGGTAACTTTAATCATTAGCTCTCCTTAAAATTGGCTCAGAGGCATTTAATGTGTTATATTAATTAAATTACAATTTCCTAATTCAGCAAAAGAAAGGAGAGTAAATGGCACATCTGCAATAATTGTTTTTAAAAGTTTAAATAACAGGAACAAAAATGAATTCTGTTGACTGTAATTTCCTCTCATCAACAGCTGGTGACTCTACAAACCAGAAGATGGCAATTGACATCAGCTGTTCTAGAAGGAGACCTATTATACTGCTTCTCCAGTCCTACATTGTATCTTTGACTTCTTAATGGCAGCTTTGCACGATTTAACTTTTAAAATAATGTCTGAAACTGATTCTTAATGTAGGCCTTCATTTCAGCCTCTGTCTGAAACAAGCTGTAGATGCTCCTGTCTCTTTAAGGCCCCTCCCTCAAAGCCCACTGTCTTCTGATTGGCCAAGACCTGAAGGATGTTACCAGGCTGTTGTTGCTGCAGATAAACTGAGCCACCCAGCGACATTTTATAGAGGAGACACTCAATCACATCCTCAATACAACTCTATGGTGAAGGCCTGTAACAGCAAAGATGGCGGTTATCCCACCCCTCCCACTAGAAAGAAAAATTGTCTGCTTTTAACAGCCAAAGTGGGAAACGTCAGACTTTTATTAGATTTTCCTGTTGATTCTGTTTATGTATGTGTTTTATGTCCCTGTGACCTGTGAAAGTGCAGTTCTGGCTCTCTCCCCATTCATTACGCCTGGCCTTAGTCTGAAATAGCTGCCCGGAGGTGTTGTCAACATGGCTGCATGAATTGATGATAAGGACTCTGGCGTAGCTGTGCGGAGCAAATTAATATATATTGAAAACTACCTACATCGAGATCCGTATGTCGTGAAACAGAGCCGTTGGTAGAAAAAGCAGATGAAAAAAGCGAACAGAACAGGGATTTCTTTTAAATGCTTTTATCTCATTAACTGAAGCTCTGGCCATGTTTATAATGAACATCCAACATTGTAAGATTATAGATGAGTCATATAATGTGGACAAGCATAGTAAGTCTCCTTTAAACAAAGTGCTGGCTTGTGACTTGTGGAAGCTGTGATTTCCATTGATCGGCTTGCCTCGCTGTGTGAGGTTTTGTCAGAGACTTGTGTTTGATGAGCATGTGTGTTATTGTTATTTGTGTTAACTTTGGCTAAAGGAAAAGGGCCTATGGTTAGCTTTGCTATTGATTGGCTGTGTCTGTGCAGTTGTTTAATGTTAGTCACAACAGATCAGGGGTGCGGCTCAGTCTGTGTTTTGGTTTTGAAACTGTTTCAGTTGTTCGATTTAATAACTGTGCTGCAGGTTAATCACTATGTCTGAGTAGAGATTTCCTGTTTGTTACATCGCTTTCATTGATTTAAGCAGCATCCAACAGGCCCCTCTTCTGTTATACATGGTGTTAAACTCTTGCGCTACGATAAATAACTCATCTTTTACCAAATGTTTCTGGTTCTATGTTACTTTTCTTCTCCACATGAGCCAGGTCGTAACAGTAACACTGTGATGACTTATGACTTTAGCAGATTGTGTGTGTGACCAGTAGATACAAACAATGTTTTGCTTCTGATTTGCTACTTTTTCCTACTTTTTAAATGTATATTTTTAAATAAAAAATGCTCAGGACCAAGTACAGAAAATTACTTCATGTGCCGTGTGTTTAAATGTTTTTCTTGTAAATGTATTTGCCATGGTTTCTTTCATTTAAAAAAAAACATACAGTACATCTGAGTTATTACAGGTGTAGGGCTCCGTGGTCAAGTTAGCGATAATAAATACGTAACATCCGGTTAGACTTTCAAAATAAAATTAGTTAAAGTCCAGTGAGTGTCCATTTACAGAAATGCAATATAATACATACACAACTCATAAATAATCGTGTTGCCGTTCCCCTGCTCAACCTCCAGAGGGGTACTGCCTGTTGCTGGCCTCCAGTCCAGATGCTCTGTTGCTGGTCTTCGGTCCAGCACTCCAGTCATAAATTGTATTTGTATATGTAGAATTTTATATTTTATTTAATTTTGAATGATAAATCCACCACCATTATCAAAGTTAAACGATAGACAAACATGTGAAACTGAAAGCGTGACAGATGAAAATGTCACTAAACCACAATTCTCCTGTAAAGCCGCACACTCAGCTGTGTTTCCTGGCTTTCTTACACAGTATTCATGGTGACTTACAATGCCTTAAAAGGAGATTGCGACATGCAGTGATCTTTCTGTGGTCACATTTTGCATCCAGTGTAAAAATAAAAGCACAATCTGTTACACGGCTATGTTTTCCAACAGGTTGCCGTCATTAGAGCATGATGTTGTCATGCATGATGTCTCTGCGGTTAGTTTTCAGCTGTGATGGCTGTTGCTGCTCTTCAGACTCTCCCAAACATTAAAACATTTACCACATATTTCTGAAACTCCACTCCGGTTGGATGCTAATGTTGCTCTTGCCGACTGTCTGTTACCATGTTTGGTACAACCGCTTCATAAGTTGATGATGTCTTTGCCTTTTAGTCAGTTATTTCAGGTGCTTTCTTGTACTGGGACAGAATTAGTTGCGTGGGAAATTTGCTCATGCTCCATATTTAAACAACATTTACCATCAGTGTGCATTAACCACAAGAAGATAAAAACAATCGTCAGAATGTCCGGTTTACACGTCCTTTTCAATGCTCAGAATAAAACTGAGCAGAGAGTTTCTTTGTTCATTCGTTTCGGTCTGTGTGAGGATGAGGATGAAGATCTACAGCTGCCTGTTCGCCTTTGTTCTCTGCTGTAATGTCAGCGCAGGTAAGAATTTATAAACTATTTTTTATTTGATTCTACAAGTGTAAAATGATTATTTCAACCAGCATTCATGCTCATATCCAACAGCTCTGATGTGTGTTTGGCCGCAGAACACTGACACTGAAAAATATCCCAGAGTTAGTTTGAGGCAACTAAAGGCTTTTTTCTTAACGTTAATACCACAAATATACTGGAATAATGCGGAAAAGCTTTGTTCTGTCATGATGAAACTGTTGTTTTAGTTTATACAGCAGGCTGAAACAGAGAAACATGTTGGTGTGGCCTTCTTCAACAGATTAATGTTAGTGTCTCGAACAGTGAACATGGATCTGAGAGGTGCTCACAGCTGTATAAATATTACTTAAAATGCATGCAAATTTATTGAAAAATATTTTTCTTTTACAGAGAAAAAGCATAAAATAATCAGGCCGAAGAACTCCACCGTCACTCTGACATGTCCTCACCCTGTGGAGGGTAAAGTGACGTGGAGCAGAGAGAGCAACGGACACAGAGTTGACATACTTACAGCTGATGGTGACGGAGACCCATCGAAACGATACCATTTATTGGCAGATAATTCACTTCACATCAGCAACGTTACTGGTTCAGACACTGGAACATACTTCTGTAATAATGAACCAGCTGTGCAGCTGACGGTGATCCCAGGTAACATCAAACTTTAATAAAGTTGTTCTGTTTTCAGTATTGATGAAGCATTTTCAATTAATCTTTTATTTTTAATTTGGTGAGTTTTTGATGTCAATAACATGCAGTAAGTTGGAGAGTGGTGTGTCTCAGCAGAGCCTTTAGTGTTAACGAGTTACATAAATATACGTTACTGTGTTCCCGTTGAGCTACATAGATTGGTAACACACACACACACAGATAGACAAACAGTCACAATCAATCTAGTCCGCATGTGACGGTGGAAGGAAGCCAGAGCACCCACGCAGACACGGGGAGAACATGGGAAAAATGTTTTTAATTTAAAAAAAACTATAAAACTGTGCTGTGGAGCTGCTCTGTGTGACGACATGAAAAGTAAACACATTTTGTCACAGATGAACAAAATGCTTAATGAGAGACTGCATAGAGTTACAGAGGCTAGACAGGAAGTGATGTCATGACTTCAGCTCTCTATTTTTTCCTCCATCGTTCACTATAGATCATAAGGTATCACCACCAATATCTCCACCACAGACTTCAACAACTCCTTCACCTTCAATAGCAACAAAATCTGCACCTGAAGCTCTTCCACCATCCACCCTGCAAGTAACCACAGGTATGACGACAATAAAGAAATAAAGTTTTACCAAACAACCCGGAAGCATGAAAAGAAAATGACTCTACAATATTCAACAATGTATGTACACCAAGTGTTGCATAATTCAGCTAACGAGGTCTTTCCAATGTGTCTGACCATTACAGGAACATCTACAGTTTCCACCACTCAGCCAGCGATGAGTGATCAACCTTCAGAGTGTGAGTGAGATAATAAAGTTTCTGAAGATTGTTTGGTTTAACGTCTCTGACTGAAGCATCCTGACATCAAAACACAATAAGTAACTTTTTCTATGTTATGACCACTTTTTGTTTAAAGAACAAATTACACTTCAGATCTTGTATTCGTTTGCCACAAAGTTACAGGGCAGGTTTTTAAAATATATATATCTGGGAGAATAAAGGCAACATTTGGAGAACAAAAAGTTGGACTATTTGCTGTTGCACAGGTGAGAGCAGCGAGGGATGTGGACGACTCTAAGTTATGTTTCATCAATAAGCATCTTCAGAGATACAAAAAGTAGCAATACAACAGTGTGAAAATGTTTTGTCATGGCTAAAAGTCCTGCACTGATGAAATGATGATAATTACTGAAGCAACATTTTGATGTTATAGGTTAAGGTGCAGTTAATTCTACGTACTTTACGTATATTAATAAGATAAGAATCTTAATATGGAAAATGTGCTGTAGCTACAATTAAATGCAATTAAGAGTATAAATATAAAACAGCATACAATAGAAATTGCCAAATGATTATGAATTCTAATTAAATACAGTAGGAAATGGTTTAGTACAGAGGTTGCTAAATTGTACTGCTGTATATCTGACATGCATTATGGCTGTATGTACTATTTCATTTTGTAAGTACTTTTTTTTTACTTTGTCTTCCATCTGCTCCTGTAGATCGGCGACTCCTTTATGGTGTGGTGTTTGGAATCGGTACCGTCCTCCTCCTCGTCTTCATCATCCTTCTAATCGTCTTGTTAACTAAGAGATACAGGTCCAACGGACAAGGTAATAAAACCAGACCTGGACGTTTATCTTTAAAATTAAAAAAAATCAAATAACTGGACATGAAGTAGAGCACATAAATTAAATGTGAGCGAGCAGGTGATGTTATAGGTTTAAAAATGCTAAACTGTGAAGCATCAAACTTAAATAGATTAAACACAATAACAGTTGAACAGCTGCACAGTCTGTTACACTTTTGGAGGTAAATAAGTAAATAAATTCCACCACAATAAAAAACACAGACAAACAAAACTGTTTGTTTGGAGTCTTTTGGTGTTCAGCACCACAGACTGTTGTTATTAGCCATCTTTACTATTGGGTGGGAGGCTTCAAAGTACAACAGGAACTGTGCTCTGGATGGATGGATGGATGCATGGATACGTCAGGAGACAGCTAGTGTTTGCATTTCCTAACACAGCAAAAGAAAGGAGATAGCAGATGGGCCATTTACAAAAACTCTACAGTCACCAGACAACATTGTATTTTATAGCCTCCCTTTCTTTATCAACTCTAATTTTTTAATTCTAAAGGAATTCTGTTGACTATTTTTTCCCCAATCAACAGGTATAACTGTCACACCCTTCAAGAGCAGATGCAGCAAAAGAGAGTTTTGTGCTCAAAAGCAAGACGCCGGCGAGCAGAACGCAGTTTGTGACATTTATATGAACACGTCATTCAGATCAGGGTAAGTCCAAAATAGAGCTGAATCAGTGCAAAACATAAGGGTGACACTAGGGTATAGAGTTGTATGTTATTCACAACTGCTTATAAACTCCAACAAATCCACAGATGAACCGTGTACAGGACAGGACACTCAATACATGATGGTATGACACCTGACTGACCAGAACTGACAAATATTTATAGTCAGGCAAACGAGCAGGGCGGGAGAGCAAACAGGTGGAACACATGAGGCAATCATTACCGGGAGCACACACACACACACACACACGCAGTCAGGTAGATTCAAGCACAGGTGACACATGAGGGTAATCAGGACAGGTAGGGAACTAAGGCCTAGTCCACACGTGCAAAAGTATTTTTATGATCAAAGTTTTCCCTTATTTGTTTAAAAAAATTTTCTTTGAAAAACTCCAGTTTTAATGTCGACACAACAAAACTTCAACCAGAGTTTCTTAAAATCTTCACCCTGGCAGGATTTTTCAAAAATGTCCGGTTTCAGTTACCCGATTAGCAAACTTAGCAAACTTGTTCAATTAGCAAACTTAGCAAAACCAAAAAGAGTGCGGGCAAATAACGTTACATGAAATTACAATCCGCCTGCTTTTTATAACACTGACAAGGGAAACAAGTCACTTCTCTCTGTGATTATGGCTCATCGCCAAAACTGACCAATATCAAGTTATACCATATGAATTAGGGGACGTCGATAGCGGCATAAATAATACTTTGATAGCAGTGCTGAAATAGATCAGTCAGGACAGCAACAGTTACTCACATGATCACTTCTTCTTTACATTTATTTTATTCATTAATTTAGCTGACGCTTTTATCCAAAGCGACTTACAATTGCTATACATGTCAGAGGTCGCACGCCTCTGGAGCAACGAGGGGTTAAGTGTCTTGCTCAGGGACACAATGGTGGATGGGTCACAGTGGGGGATTGAACCTGGGTCTCTCACACCAAAGGCATAGTCTTATCCATTGCACCATCGCCAGGATTAGTGGTTTTGCGAATGTTTGAGAGCGTTTTTTTTGCTGCATTGCTGTATATCGAGTTTATCTGAGAGCTTTTTGAAATATCCTGAAGGACATTCAAGAGAGTCTGTGGCTTGCTTGAATTCTCTTAAATAAGTGCAAGAAGTTACTCTGCTTGGAGATGCATAGTGCAGCACATGCTTTATTGCGAGCATGTGACATAGACTCTCCATGATTTAAATTGTTGAAGAACATTCATCCGATGGGGGATCAAACACACAGCTGTCAAAGTGAGAGCCTCGCACCCTACAGACTGAGCTAACCAAGCACTACATGTCAGTTTTAAATGATCATCTCTTATACTCTGACCTGCCATCTAATGTCTTGGCCAATGTGAAACTTATTTGCCGACCCCTGCTGTTTATTATTACTTCTACTTCTTTGTACATATTCAATGTAGTGATCAGCGTCTGTACTGCCAGAATTCAACACGCTCTGTAGAGAAGTTTGTCCGTTTGAGCTACTGTACAAATACATTCATTGTAAGGGTGTCCACGGTTACATAGATAGAAATGGCTCATTCTAAGGTAATAAAAACGGTTCATTATCTAAGGTCTTTACACACCACTGAAAAGATATTTTTGGATCTTTTATATTTCTGTCAATAGATCCTCCCATGGTGGGCGTGAGCCTTGGTGGTTTCTGCACTGAAGCGTACACACACCTGTTTGGCAGTCTGATCCTCTTCATGCCTATCAGTGCTGCCTTTCCTGCCGGTCCGTGCCGGACTGTTATGTTGAGCACAGTAAGGCTACGTTCAGACTGCAGGCCAATGTGACCCAAATCCGATTCTTTTTGTCCACATGTGACTCAGATCTGATCTTTTTATGACAGTGTGAACAGGCCAAGTCACATGGAATCTGATCTTTTCAGAATTGGGCCACTTCCATATGTGGTCCAAAACTGACACAGATCGGATCTTTTAATGCTCAGTCTGGACACTCAGGTCGCATTTGATGCGACTTTGATGTCACTGTAGAGCAGCAGTTCTGCTGTAGACGGAGCCGCTATGAAGGAAAAAGCTGCACAAAAAGTCATAATTAAATATTTGGCTCTCTTCCTTCTCTACCTCGCTATCATCCACTGAAATCCACTGGACCAGAGCTCTCCTCTGAGTCACGTGCATGCTTCTTGTCCGAGCGGACACAGTGGGGGGGGGACACTTGTCATAACTCAGGAAAATATGACCCGTGAGAGGACAACTAAAAACGGGAGTCTCCCGCGAGTTAACCGGAGCTATGTTGCTCCTTGCTTTATTTCTGTAACCTGCAACAGCTGCTGCTGCCTGTGACATCATGTTATTCTTCTGCGCATCGCGGGTCACTTTCAGGCCGCGGACAGTTCACACTGGAGTCTGATATGGGCCACATTTAAACTATAATGTGAACTGTCAAACAAAAAAAATCGGATCTAGGGAAAAAAATCAGAATTGAGCATTAAGGCCTGCAGTCTGCAGTCAGAATTCAGCTTCATTAGTAGCTACCTGTTTGCTAACCGCTGTGTCTGTCTCCTGCTCTCCAGGCTTTGAAGTCAACTCTGCCTGAACAGCTTGTTCACCTGCCAGCATTTCAGGAGTCACGCAGCTGTAAGCCATTTCTCCACGCCGCTGCCTCCCTGCCACGGTATCCTTACCACGCCGACCAGCCACACAGAGGACTTCCTCTTCACTTGCTCTAACAGACTTTTAAGAATACTTTAATAAAACTGTTAAAACTTACTGGCTGTCTCATCTGTTGCTGTCATCACTGAGATCTATTTTTAAGCAAAGCTATCAAAGTATTTCTTTATATTTTGATATAAATTATAATTATTTATAATCTGGCAGAGGGACAGATATTATTGTGCCGGCCAGTTTTGGCGAGGGTCCATAATCACAGATAGAATGAACGTGTTTCCCTTGTCAATGTTTGTATAAACTTTATTTAGTATGTGGTTTACAATGGACTGTGGTGCAGGAACAGTGACAGTGTTTCACACTCTTGGCTTATTGGTAAAGTCACAATAATATCTATATAAGATAACAGAGTGGACAGAGTGATTCACAACCCTCACCACTAGATGCCACTAAATCTACACACTGAACCTTTAAAATGAGATTCAGAATCAGAATAAAAAGGAGCTTTATTGCCAAGTTGTGTTTTACACATACGAGTAACTTGCTGTGGTGATAAGGTGCTACACGTAGACAAACATACAGTCAACATAAATAAATGTAGAAATATATAAACATGGAATGGAAGAACAACGTTATGTACATGTGCATTATTCTGGGTTTGTGCTGTGCAGAAGTAACGCAACGGAAAAGAATATTGTGTACATATTAGTATATATATACTTATTAATACTTATTATATATACATATTAAGTATATAAACTGACAACATAAAAATATACAACAACAACAACAAATATGTCCAACGTGCCAGGTCTGTGCCCGACACGAGATGAAACAGTATTTACATTGTGACATGCAATGATCTTTCTGTGGTCACATTTTGCAGCCAGACTAAAAAAAACTCTTGTCAGCTAACAACAAGTTGCATGTTTTCCGCCATCATTAGAGTATGACGTTATCATCTGTGTGGTTACTTTTTCAGGCAGCTGCAAACTTGTTTATTCCTGTTTTGCACGTCTGCATACTTGCTTTTAGTTTACTTTTCAGCTTTGATGGACACAAACACCAAAGCAATGGCTCACAGAGGCTACACCCACCTGGAGAAACCACACAGCACTGTGAGGATCATGTTCTTTGACTTCTCCAGTGTTTTTGACACCGTCCAGCCCCTCCGGCTGAAAGAGAAGCCCTCAGTGATGCAGGTGGATCAGGACCTTGTGGCCTGGATCGCAGACCACCTCACTGACAGGCATAGGGCTCATTGGAAAAGGTGTTTGTCAAAAGCCACTGAACACAAATATTTAATTAATATTTATGTTAAATAGTTATTCTAAAAAGAGCCATCCCTATCAGAAGGGATCAAACACAGAGTAAATTCAATGAGGAAGACTATCCTTATGCTTCTCTCTCTCTCTCTCTGTCTGTCTATATATTTATACATCATACAGTCTCTCTCTTGCTGCCTCTCTAATCAGCTTACTATAGGTGTCCTCTCTTAAATTTACCAATGAGATTTTGCCACGAGCAGCACAGCCAATCATATAGTCTCAGGAATGATGCAAATTAGTGACAACAGGCATAAATGAGAAATCAGTGCTTGGAAAAGGTTCTTAGGCACTTTTTGAATATGCACAAACTGGCATTGAATGAATACATCTGCTATCTCTGTTGCAGTCTGAATGGAAGCGGTGTGATGCAAATTCGTTAAGGGGATTTAATCACGGAGGGAGCTGGTTCCGGCTATGCAGACAGCTGAGTGTTATTTGAATCTTTATGTCAACAAACATTTTATTACTTGTGATCCACAAACTGTCAAAAATATACATTTGTTTTTGTAGATAAATAGCTCGGGAGTTAGATTTAAATTTAATTTGGCACCAACACAATTCTACCTAAAGTGACATGGAGGAGGTGGAGGAGTAGAACCCAAGCTGATATACTTAGAGCTGATGGTGATGGAAATAACACACTCATGACCCATTGTAATGACACAGTTCACTGGTAGATAAGTCACATCACATTAGCAGAGCTATCGTCTCAAATGCTGGAACATTGTTCTGTAGTATTGAACCAACTGTGGAGCTGACGGTGATCGCAGGTAAGATCAGAGTTTTTTAAAGTTGTTCTGCTTTTTGTTTTCAACACTACCTTCACCTCCACCAACACCGTCAGCACCATCTTCAAATCCAACAGCAAGACAATCCACACGTGAAAGTCTTACATCAGCAACAATTTCACCATCCACGCCGCTGGTAAACACAGGTATGAGGAAAAAAGTTTTATCAAACAACAAACAATGATGCATAATTCAGCTCATCTCATGTTTCCGACATGTCGGATCATTACAGACAGTTTCCACCACTCAGCCAACAATGAGTGATCCAACTTCGACCAAGTGTGAGTGAGATCATATTCAATTAATTAAATCTCTAAATATAACTTAATGTAGCTTCGAAGGCACTTAATGGGGGATTCTTGTAAACTGTATTGAGCAGCAAGAGGAGCCAGAGAAACCAGCTATTTTTTTTTTTTTTTACATTTTTATCTGGTTCATGTACTGCTGTCAGGATATACAGTCAGCTTCAGTTATTTTTATAAAAGTGACCGACTGAACCTTTAACTGCTATACGTAATTAATGAGATGCTTCAAGTCATGTTCGGTTGGAAAAAGTATGTTGAAATTACAGCTGTCAAACATCTGTACTGCAATGAAATACAAAGCAGTGGAGTAGAAATAAATAGCGGAGGAAGGAGAAAACTGCTGCAAATATAGTTTCAGTCCCACCTGAAACTGTTCAAAGTGTTTGACAGCGCGGATTGGTTGGAACTACTGAGAGCTGCATGGAGCACGTGATTGCATGGCGGCGAGATCAAAGAGTGTCGTAACTCTGACTTAAGAGCTGTGGTTGTGATCACGTTGAAAGTGACCAATCAGAAGAGGGTCAGTGCCCTCCTTTGTTTCCGCCCCCAAATTGTCAAAAGTCCTGTAGACTCCTGTAGAAATCCACTGCGCGAGCTAAAAACCACTCCGCGAGCAGAAGCAGACTGTGCAAGCAGAGTTATCGTTTGAGAGCAAACCAGGCGCTCGCTCGCAGGAACTTGTACAACTCTCGGTTGTTGAATTTGTCCGCGAGTAGGCTACTGTATCTGCGCGCGGGAAGGATAATTTTTACGCGTGTGAAATAACATAATGTGCTCGTGAGAATTTCTTACACGCTCACAACATTTGACAAAAAAATAACACCATAGATTGACACCTTCGGGGCGCAGTCTGGTGAGCTGCTGAGAGTAACCACCGGACTGACGATGAAAATAGAAGGATTGTGGAAATCACTACATGAACTGAAGGCACGCATGACGCTGAAGATGAGAGAGATTGACGGACATTGATCTGGATAAATGTTACCAAATCAACCTAAATTTGATTAAAATTATTGTCTTACTGCCCCACCCTACCCCACCCTTCACCTGAGCGGGAAAACAACTTGCAGCTGGCCTTCCTTCCTATCTTCTCCTGCGCACTGGTTTATCTCTCCTCAAGGACAAGGCCAAAGAACTGAACTTTTTTAACAACATAGACAGTCTGACGCTTCATACTTCACAAACACAGACTCACTGTCTTACTCACACCATACAGCCTCCCAACCCCGCCACCCCTTGAACTGACTGCCTCGAAAACGCCTCCTTTTATTTCTCTTCCTCACAAGTCACCTCAAAAAATCCCATCATGTGACCACAGGTAACGTGTGCTGTCTTGTGCATTATCATGTATTGTATGTTTGTTCTGAATAATATTCTCTTCTGGAAAGTGAGCGGCGGCGCCTACGGAATTTCGCTGTGTACTTGTGCATAGTGACAATAAAAGACTATTCTATTCTATTCTATGCTAATGTTGCTCTGCGTCTGCTGGATGTGGAAGTAGCCGACATTTTGTTTACATATTTGGCTTCATAAGGTGATGATGTCTTTGCCTTTTAGTCAGTAAGGGAAATGTGATCATGCTGATCATGATCACGCATGTATGTATATTTAAATAACAGGAACCGTCAGTGTTCAATAACCACAGAAAACCAAAGGTGGGGTTTACACATCGAGGCATCGAGTTTGTTTTCTCACCTCAGAATAAAACAGTGTTTGTTTGTTCAGTCACTTCAGTCTGTTGAAGGATGAGGATGAAGATCATCAGCTGCCTGTTAGTCTTTGTTCTGAGCTGTAATGTCAGCGCAGGTAAGAATTTTTTTTTGTTAACGAGTAAGAACTAGTTATTTTATAAACACTGTCAACCAGCAGTCAAGCTGCTGCACTGCTGGTACAATGATTTTATAATATTAACACAGCTTCATGTCAACAGTTTTACACTTTCAGAAAACCTTTGTTCTGTGGTGAGAAAAAACCCATTTTAGTTTGCACAGAGGGCAGAAAGCAAACTCTAAAAAGATTTAATTAGGTTTATGAAGCAGCTTCATAAGTGAACTACAGACAAACTTCATTTGAATCTTAATATGGAATATCTCAACAAAAATATTTCACAACCCTGTAAAAATGTGCTCATGTCTTTGTAGATGGATTAGAAACACATTAGATTTAAATAAAATTTCTTGACAATCCTAGTAGACGACAGTCAGTTGTTTGGTGGAGAGCATCATCCTCCATTGAGAACAGTGGCCTTCTTCAATGTGCTTCCATTAGACTGATTAATGTTATTCTGTCTCTAACAGTGAACAGAGATCAGAGTTGCTCACAGAAATATTACTTTTCTTAAAACAGGTATATTTATTGAAAATTGTTTCTTCTTTTACAGAGAAAAAGCAGAAAATAATCAGGCCGAAGGACTCACCGTCACTCTGCCATGTCCTCACCCTGTGGAGGGTAAAGTGACGTGGAGCAGAGAGAGCAACGGAAACAGAGTTGACATATTTACAATTGATGGTGACGGAGAGATAAGATACAATGACCCGGGCAGACGATACAGTTCACAGGCAGATAAGTCACTTCACATCAGCAGAGCTGCCGTTTCAGACACTGGAACATACTTCTGTAATAATGAACCAGCTGTGCAGCTGACGGTGATCAAAGGTAACATCAAACTTTAATGAAGTTGTTCTGTTTTCACTATAAATAAATAAGTTTCAATTCATCGCTGTTATTTTAAATTTTGTTAGTTTAGTTAATTACATGTAGTAAGTAGGGAAGTGTTTTTAGTTGTGAGTCAGAACAAAATGGACGTGGTGTAGTTTGTTTTTCAACCATGTGAATCATTTTGTGACGTATTAAAGATGTTGTAATATCTATTTCTGTAAGGAGAGCTGAGGAGAGACTGAAACTTCTGGGAAGTAAGAAGAAGAAAAGTCCCACTGACATTTTTAACTATTCTTAAAACTATCAATAAAGCCGTAGAACAGAGCCTTTCTAAACAGTATGTTGTTGTAATGATTCAGAACGTGCAGGTTCTGACCCAAGAACACAACCCAGAAAAAAGAAAATATAAAACTTCAGCTTTACTCTTTGACACACACTTTGTCAAGTGTTCAGACCCCTGAACTCTCAGCCGTGGCCTTGGTGTTTAAGATTTTAATGAAAACAAGTGACACAAATAGACGTTACTTATTAACTGTGTTCCCGTCAAACTGCATCGATCGGTAATCTGTAAAAATCAGCTAATGCAGAACAGATTTAACTTTAATACTACAGTCATATATACTTCACTTTAGCATTCAGCTCATGGTTTACCATTTACAATATGTAATAGAGTAAAAGTATGAACTTTACTGCTGTACTGTAGAATGTGGAAAGTTAAACTGAGGAACACATTTTTCAGATCGACAGACGAACAAAATGATGAATTAGAGATTGCTCTGAGTTACAGAGGCTGGACAGGAAGTAATGTTGTGGCATCTGCTCTATATTGTTTCCTCCATTCTTCACTAAAGATTATAAGGTACCACCACCAACAACACCAACAACACCTCCAGCAACAATACGAACCACACCTGAACCTCTTCCAGCAGCAACAACTGCACCATCCACGCCTCTAGTAAACACAGGTATGACAACATTGTTTTTAACAAGCATGAAAAGAAAATGACATGAAAAGTTTCTCTCTCTACAATATTTTATTGTTATATCTGCACTGATTCACAATTCAGCAAATGACGTGTTTCCAATATGTCTGATCATTACAGCAACGTCTACAGTTTCCACCACTCAGTCAATGAGAGATCACAGTCAATGAAGTTAGTCTCTGAATTTAACTTTGTGAAGCTTCAAAGTCACTTAATGAGCAGCAGATAGAGAGTCTTTCTGAAGATTGTTTGGTTCATTTGACGTCTCTGACTGAAACGTTTGATCACAGTCACTATTTCCACATTTATTACACTTTAGATCATGTTTTATCTGTGAGCGTCCTCATGCTTTGAAGTAGGGCCTACTGTTATAAAAAATAATCTGAGGCAATAAAGTTAAAATATTTAGAGAAAAAAAGTTGTAACATTTCAACCAACCATAGACTGAATATAAGTAGTGGACGTAGTCATGGTGACGTCACACGCATGGTTTGTGTACCGCCATTTTGAAGCCTTGAGTTTGGCCGATAGGGCGCCGCCATGTTGAGTTTTTGCAACCAGGAAGCGCCCGGAAGTGACGATATGGCGGAGCTAACGGCCGTGTGTGGAGCTAGCTAGCTAGCTTAGCTAGGTGCAGCTGTAACTCAGGTTAACTGTCATTTTAACAGGCTGATAAGTTTGTCCAGAGAACAACAGTCTGAAAACTAAATGTTCTCACCAGAGAAAGTGAACAGCCGACTCCTGATAAGCTTTTTCAACGGCGCTGGTTAAATTTACACAGCGCCGAGGGTACGAGTTGGCTCTAGCCTGATTGACAGGTCGCCATGGTAACGGAATGGAAACATTCTCTGCTTTGTGGTCTATTTTAAAATAAATGGGACCATAATTTACTAAATGAACATCATGCTGTGTTGAAGAAGACTTGAAACTAGCGACTGAGACCATAAACTCATCAGGAAAGTGTTTACTGGGGTAATTATTCAGCTGAGAAGGAGAAACATTTTCCCATTATTTCTAATGGAGCCTGACTTCTTTTTGCAACCAGAAGAGTCGCCCCCTGCTGGATTTTCAACAGAATGCAGCTTTCAGGGACTTCTGCATCGGCTTCATATTGTAGACCTGAAGCTTCCCGCTTGGAACCAACACATTCTCACTCCTGACTCATGACATAGTGACGTCACTTTTTAACCAGACAGGACTTCCAATGCGTCGAACTATGACGCTAAAGGGATCCGCAGTCCGTCACAAACAGACGACTCTTGAACATGCGTCCACATGTGATGACTTTCTTCTTATATTATGAATCAATTCTCGATATCTCAGAGTTTAGTATGTTGAAACTACAGCTGTTAAACAAGTATAGAGCAGCAGAAAATATAAATTGCCAAGTGATTATGAACTTTTACAGTCCTGAAGTTAATGGTCTTCTCCAAAGGTTGCTACTAACCTGTACTGCTGAATACCTGACATGCATTATGTCTGTATGTTTCATTTTCTAAGTATATATGAATTTTTACTTTGTCTTCCATCAGCTCCTGCAGACCGGCGACGGCTTTATGTTTTGGTGTTTGGAATAGTTGCAGTCCTCCTCCTCGTGCTCCTCCTCCTCCTCTTCCTCATCGTCTCTTTCACTAGGAGATACAGGTCCAACAGACGAGGTAAATAAAACCAGACCTGGACTTTTATCTTAAAAACTGTCTTAGCAGCATGATAAGAATTAATAAAAAAAGCAATAAAACAAATTTACCCCGGCTGACTTTGCATTGGGATCACAAAACTTGGGATTTTTTGTACACTTCTTTGTGCTGTAAAGGATTTATCTTGTTGCAGTAGCTGCTTGGACAAACTGGAAGCAATCTGAGTGGTGGCACCACATCTAGCTCTTTGAATACAGCCATGTGTTCACAGCTAGAAGGATCCCAGTCAGCCTGATTTTAAAGCAGTTAATGATCTGATTTTTCACTGGATTACTAATATTGTGATGTTCACAATTGTGATTTGCAGGAAATGAAGGAAGACACCACATCTATGATGATATGCTGATGAATGGATCAGTGTCTCGAACTACAAATAGTAAGACATGATTTTTAATTTTACCTTTTTCTATCATGATCAAGACTAATGTAGTTAAATCAAGATAAACTCAGAGCAAGTAATTTTCTGAAAGACTCTGAATTCCTGACAGTCTTTTGAAAACTCAGAAACACTAAATCTAACTAAGGGAATTTATAGACACTTCAAGAACCTTTCTGTCCATCTAGATAAAAAAGATCCATCCACTGCACAATAAATACAATTTTTTCACTGTTTCCAAAGTTGAAACTGTATTATTACTCTGCAGGTAATAATAAAAATTCTGCCACCATAAGGAGTCTTTTGGTGTTTAGCATCACAGTGTAAAGGCTTTACTTCGAGATAAAGAAGAAAGAAAAACCAATGCGTGATCATGGCTCTGTTTAAGTTTTTCATAATTTATAGAATGATTTCATCATTAGAATTTTAAAAAACTACCTCATAAATACCTACACCATGTTGCACTAGTGTCAGTTATAGTTTTTCTCTCTAGCCAACAGCTCAGTCTTTCACAGTTTGTTCTACTTAATAAAGACTTTTTGGTAAATGTTTTCATATTTAGATGTCTCGAGCCAAAATGACACCTTGTGTGCCTACATAATCTACAACCCCCCACAGACGGGAAGCAACACAGGTAAAGCCTGACCGCTCATCAACACACATTTTAACCAAATATTCTTGATGCTTGTTAATGTTTACATTAATTATTGTTTCTTCTTACAGAGACACCTGTAGCTAATGAGCCACTATATTCTATGATTTGGAAACCCAAAGCCCGATATGAACAATAAAGGTAACTTTAATCATTAGCTCTCCTTAAAATTGGGTCAGAGGCATTTAATGTGTTATATTAGTTAAATTACATTTTCCTAATTCAGCAAAAGAAAGGAGAGTAAATGGCACATCTGCAAAAACTACTTTTAAAAGTTTAAATAACAGGAACAAACATCAATTCTGTTGACTGTAATTTCTTCTCATCAACAGCTGGTGACTCCACAAACCAGAAGATGGCAACTGACATCAGCTGTTCTTGAAGGAGACCTATTATACTGCTTCTCCAGTCCTATATTGTATCTGTGACTCTATGGCAGCTTTGCACGATTTAAAGTTTAAAATAATGTCTCATACTGATTCTTCATGTAGGCCTTCATTTCAGCCTCTGTCTGAAACAAGCTGTAGATGATCCTGTCTCTTTAACGCCCCCCCTCAAAGCCCACTGTCTTCTGATTGGCCAAGACCTGAAGCATGTTACCAGGTTGTTGTTGCTGCAGATAAACTGAGCCACCCAGCGACATTTTATAGAGGAGAAACTCAATCACATAATCAAATCCTCAATACAACTCTATGGTGAAAGCCTGTAACAGCAAAGATGGCGGTGATCCCGCCCCTCCCACTAGAAAGAAAATCGCCTGCTTTTAACAGCCAAAGTGGGAAACGTATTTCAGACTTTTATTAAATTTTCCTGTTGATTCTGTTTATGTAATTTTTATGTCCCTGTGACCTGTGAAAGTGCAGTTCTGGCTCTCTCCCCATTCATTAAGCCTGGCCTTAGTCTGAAATAGCTGCCCGGAGGTGTTGCTGTGTGAGGTTTTGTCAGAGACTTGTGTTTGATGAGAATGTGTGTTATTGTTATTTGTGTTAACTTTGGCTAAAGGAAAAGGGCCTATGGTTAGCTTTGCTATTGATTCGGCTGTGTCTGTGCAGTTGTTTCATGTTAGTCACAACAGATCAGGGGTGCTGCTCAGTCTGTGTTTAGGTTTTGAAACTGTTTCAGTTGTTCGATTTAATAACTGTGCTCACGTTAATCACTATATCTGAATAGAGATTTCCTGTTTGTTACATCGCTTTCATTGATTTAAGCAGCATCCAACAGGCCCCTCTTCTGTTATACATGGTGTTAAACTCTTGCGCTACGATAAATAACTTATCTTTTACCAAATGTTTCTGGTTCTATGTTACTTTTCTTGCCCCCTCGAGCCAGGTCCGAACAGTAACACCTGGATGACTTATAACTGTAGCAGATTGTGTGTGACCAGTAGATACAAACAATGTTCTGCTGATTACTTTTAGAACAAAACCTTAATTATTGACAATAGTAAAGTTTTTCCTACTTTTTAAATATATATTTTTAAATACAAAATGCTCAGGACCAAGTAGAGAAAATTACTTCATGTGCCGTTGTGTTGAACTGTTTTTCTTGTAAATGTATTTGCCATGGTTTCTTTCATTAAAAAAAAACAACATATACATCTGAGTTTTCTTGGACATGTGATGCTTCTACTCTCCACAAGTTCTTATCTCCTCTCTAAAGTGTTTCCAGCAGCCACAGGACATGATTTTCCAACACGTTCTAACTCCGTGGTCAAGTTGGCAAAGATAAATATGTAACATCCTGGTAGACTTTCAAAATAAAATTAGTAGTTCAGGTCCAGTGTGTAATTTTTCACAGAGGTCCATTTACAGAAATGCAATATAATATAAATAATCGTGTTGCCGTTCCCCTGCTCAACCTCCAGAGGGGTACCATCTTCGCCTGTTGCTGGCCTCCAGTCCAGATGCTCTGTTGCCGGTCTTCGGTCCTGCACTCCAGCCATCTGACCGGAGTCTGACTGATTAATAAAATATGCTATTAACATTTTAAATTGTATTTGTATATGTAGAATTTTATATTTTATTTTTTCCACCACCATTTATCAAAGTTAAACGATAGACAAACAAACTGAAAGCGTGACAGATACTAACACTAATCCACAATTATCCTGCAAAGCTCCAGACTCAGCTGTGTTTCCTGGCTTTCTTACACATTGTTCATGGTGACTTAAAATGAGATTGTTACATGCAGTGATCTTTCTGTGGTCACATTTTGCATCCAGTGTAAAAAAACCAACACAAACTGTTGTCAGCTATAACAAGCTGTTTGTTTTCCAACAGGTCGCCATCATTAGAGCACGAAGCTGTTGTCTGTGTGGTTAGTGCTTTAGGTTTAAGTGTGGTTTTGTGTTTTCCTGTTTAGCATCTCTGCTCTCTGCGTTTAGTTTTCAGCTGTGATGGCTGTTGCTGCTCTTCGGACACAAACTCCACTCCAGTTGGATGCTAATGTTACTCTGTGTCCGCTGGATGTGGAAGAAGCTGACTGTCTGTTACCAGGTTTGGTCCAACCGCTTCATAAGGTGATGATGTCTTTGCCTTTTAGTCAGTTATTTCAGGTTCTTTCTTGTACTGGTACAGAATCAGCTGTGTGGGAAAAAAAACCCATCAGTGTGCACTAACCACAAGAAGACAAAAATAAACGCCAGAATGTCCGGTTTACACGTCCTTTTCAATGCTCAGAATAAAACAGTGTTTGTTCATTCGTTTCGGTCTGTGTGAGGATGAGGATGAAGATCTACAGCTGCCTGTTCGCCTTTGTTCTCTGCTGTAATGTCAGCGCAGGTAAGAATTTGTAAACTATTTTTTATTTGATTCTACAAGTATAAAATGATTTAATCACAGCCCTACGACTCTTATCTGTCAACCAGCATTCATGCTCAGATTCAACAGCTCTGATGTGTGTTTGGCCGCAGAACACTGACACTGAAAATTATCGCAGAGTTAGTTTGAGGCAACTAAAGGCTTTTTTCTTAACGTTAATACCACAAATATACTGGAATAATGCGGAAAAGCTTTGTTGTGTCATGATGAAGATGTTATTTTAGTTTATACAGCAGGCTGAAACAGAGAAACATGTTGGTGTGGACGTATGTGAGTAAGTCTACACCAACCTAAGTAAGTAAGTGAACTACAGATGAAGCTTCATTTGAATCTGAATGTGGAGGATGTTAACAAACAACATATTTTACAAGCCTTTCAAAAATGTTCTTATGTCTTTGTAGATAAATAATAATATTTAACTGGATACGAAAATCAGTTTTAAAATCATTTGTTTTGAACTTAAACAAAATCCCTCACAGCTGTTTGGTGCAGAGAATCATTCTCCATTGAGAACAGTGGCCTTCTTCAACAGATTAACGTTGTTCTGTCTCGAACAGTGAACATGGATCTGAGAGGTGCTCACAGCTGTAGAAAATACTACTTTTCTTAAAATGCATTCGAATTTATTTAAAAAAGTGTTTTTCTTTTCCAGAGAAGAAGCTTAAAATAATCAAGCCGAAGGGCTCCGTCATCACTCTGCCATGTCCTCACCCTGTGGAGGGTAAAGTGACGTGGAGCAGAGAGAGGAAAGGACAACAAAGTCAACATATTTACAATTGATGGTGACAGAGAGATAAGACACAATGACCCGGGCAGACGGTACAGTTCACAGGCAGATAAGTCACTTCACATTCTCAGAGCTGCCGTCTCCGACACTGGAACATACTTCTGTAATAATGAACCAGCTGTGCAGCTGACGGTGATCCAAGGTAACATCAAACTTTAATAAAGTTGTTCTGTTTTCAGTATTGATGAAGCATTTTCAATTAATCTTTTATTTTTAATTTGGTGAGTTTTTTTATGTCAATAACATGCAGTAAGTTGGAGAGTGGTGTGTTTCAGCAGAGCCTTTAGTGTTAAGTAAAAAGTCGAGTTACGTAAATATACCATTTTTCCTGAGATTCAGGTAGATGGATTTGCCCAGTCACAGCTGACATTTGGTGAAAGGCCACACATAGAAACAACCAGTCACAATCAATCTAGTCCGCATGTGACGGTGGACGGTGGGAGGAAGCCGGAGCACCCCACGCAGACAACATAGAAACAGGGTTTGAACCCGTGACCTTCTTGCTGTGAGACCACAGCGCTATTCACCGGACCACCGTGCTGCCCACAGGAAGGATTTAGTTTCTAAAAATTAGTGTTGTAGTGGAGCTGATCTGTGTGTCGACATGAAAAGTGAACCTCAGGAACACATTTTGTCACAGATGAACAAAATGCTGAATGAGAGACTGCATTGAGTTACAGAGGCTAGACAGGAAGTGATGTCATGACTTCAGCTCTCTAATTTTTCCTCCATCGTTCACTATAGATCATAAAGTACCACCACCACCACCGCCTACAACAACAACAACAACAACAACAACAACAACAACAACACCACCACCACCACCACAACAACAACAACAACACCAACAACAACAACAACATCTACAACAACAACAACAACAACAACACCACCACCACCAACAACAACAACAACAACATCTACACCACAGACTTCAACAACTCCTTCACCTTTAAAAGCAAGAAAATCTGCCCCTGAAGTTCTTCCACCATCCACCCTGCAAGTAACCACAGGTATGACGACAATAAAGAAATAAAGTTTTACCAAACAACCCAGAAGCATGGAAACGATATTCAACGATGTATGTACACCAAGTGTTGCGTAATTCAGCTAACGAGGTCTTTCCAATGTGTCTGACCATTACAGGAACATCTACAGTTTCCACCACTCAGCCAGAGATGAGTGATCAACCTTCAGAGTGTGAGTGAGATCAAATCCATACAATCAGTCACTTTTTCTATGTTATGACCACTTGTTGTTTAAGAATAAAGGCAACATTTGGAGAACAAAAAGTTGTACTATTTGTTGTTGCACAGGTGAGAGCAGCGAGGGATGTGGATGACTCTAAGTTATGTTTCAATCAATAAGCATCTTCAGAGATTTGAGGATATTAAAAATGAAGATCATTTGAGATCATTAAGAAAAAGCAGCAATACAACAGTGTGAAAATGTTTTGTCATGACTAAAGTCCTGCACTGATGAAATGATGATAATTACTGATACATTAATGTACAAGCAACATTTTGATGTTGTAGGTTAAGGTGCAGTTAATTCTACGTACTTTACATATATTAATAAGATAAGAATCTTAATATGGAAAATGTGCTGTAGCTACAATTAAATGCAATTAAGAGTACAAATATAAAACAGCATACAATAGAAATTGCCAAATGATTATCAACTGTAATCAAGTACAGTAGGAAATGGTTTAGTACAGAGGTTGTTAAATTGTACTGCTGTATATCTGACATGCATTATGGCTGTATGTACTATTTCATTTTGTAAGTAGTTGTGAATTTTTACTTTGTCTTCCATCTGCTCCTGTAGATCAGCGACTCCTTTATGGTGTGGTGTTTGGAATCGGTACCGTCCTCCTCCTCGTCTTCATCATCCTTCTAATCGTCTTGTTAACTAAGAGATACAGGTCCAACAGACGAGGTAATAAAACCAGACCTGGACTTGTATCTTTAAAATTAAAAAAATCAAATAACTGGACATGAAGTAGAGCACATAAATTAAATGTGAGCGAGCAGGTGATGTTATAGGTTTAAAAATGCTAAACTGTGAATGCAATATTAAACTTAGATTAAACACAATAACAGTTGAACAGCTGCACAGTCTGTTACACTTTTGGAGGTAAATAAGTCAATAAATTACACCACGATAAAAAACACAGACAAACAAAACAGTTTGTTTGGAGTCTTTTGGTGTTCAGCAGACTGTTATTAGCCATCTTTACTATTGGGTGGGAGGCTTCAAAGTACAACAGGAATTGTGCTCTGGATGGATGGATGCATGGATACGTCAGGAGACAGCTAGTGTTTGCATTTCCTAACACAGCAAAAGAAAGGAGATAGCAGACGGGCCATTTACAAAAACTCTACAGTCACCAGAAAATGTTGTACTTTATAAGTCTCCCTTTCTTTATCAACTCCATCCATCCATCCATCCATCCATCCATCCATCCATCCATCCATCCATCCATCCATCCATCCATCCATCGTCAACCGCAGGTCGCGTGGGGGCTGGAGCCAGTCCCAGCTGACATTGGGCGAAAGGCGGGGTACACCCTGGACAGGTCGCCAGTCCATCGCAGGGCTTCTTTATGAACTCTAATATTTGAAATTCTAAAGGAATTCTGTTGACTATTTTTTCCCAATCAACAGGTATAACTGCCACACCCTTCAAGAGCAGACGCGGAAAAAGAGAGTATTGGGCTCAAAAGCAAGACGCCGGCGAGCAGAACGCAGTCGGTAACATTTATATGAACACGTCATTCAGATCAGGGTAAGTCCAAAATAGAGTTGAGTCAGTGCAAAACATGAGGGTAACACTAGGGTATAGAGTACACATGAGGGTAATCAGGACGGGCAGGAAACTAAGGCCTAGTCCAGTTTTACTGTCTACAACAACAACAAAACTTCAACCAGAGTTTCTTAAAATCTTCACCCTGGCAGGATTTTTCAAAAATGTTCGGTTTCAGTGACCCGATCCTGCGTTTCCATGGGGACGAACATCCATTTCACAAGGTTAACCACATCTTAAAAGTGCGTTTCATACAGACGCTGAAGGGTACCTGGTTCTGGGATGAGAACATGTTGGTTTAGAAGAGGAGGTTCCGTTTCAGAGGGCCTAAACACTGTGAAATGTACATTACCTTGTTATATCTTAAGAACAACACATAGCTATAGTATTTACTGTAAATATTAGTTACATTATTGTAGCTGTCGCAGTAAAAGATAGTGTCATTAGGTTCATAATTATGGGTTTTTGAGTGTAATTTGTTTCTCTTGAGCAATAGCGACACCTACTGTGTAACTTGTGAATTACACCAAATGAAGCGCATGCTGGGCTCACATGATCAGTTAAGTGATATTGTTCGTTAAGCTTAAATCAGAAGGAAAAAGACGAAAAAAGGAGAGTTCCAGAAGACGGAGTTGCGACATTGAAAGATAGTAACGGCTCCTAAATTTCTGTGCAGAAGGCTCACACGTTTTTCACGGTGTTTGCTGGTGAAAAGAAGATTATTTGTGAAAAGGAACAAATAAATACTGGTCAAACATCAGTTGGAGCGTGGCTTATCTGTGACAGAAGAAAAGCTTGGGAGCAGTTATAGTGAAAAACGTTGCCATTCATCGGAGTAAGCTACCAGGTTTGCCGGCGTTTCTTCAACGGACGCTGCATGGCCATGCTACAAGGACTCCATTGACGATATGCACATGGAAGATCTACATGTGTACCTCAGCATTTGTGGACATCTGCTTCTTCAGAGCACAAAGCGGAACTGAGGCAATACTGTGGCGCCCATGGACAGTTTGCAATAAGTCATACACCATTCGAACAGGTCAGATGTATCTTTCGTGTTTTGGAATATAGTTCTTCTGATAGCTGGTATTATAGTGATGTTTGTCCTGTAACTAGGAAAAGAGAATGCGTCGAATCAATAAGTATTAAGTTGAATGGAAGAGTATATTTTGTTTGATAATTAGCGTGCATCTTCCTGATGGTTTTATAAGTTTACTTTCCTTGCTTATTACAATAGTGTGATTTAAGTTTGTAAATGGAGCAGGCATCAGAAACACGTGTACTAGATCAAGTGCTTTTGGCTCTAGAGAATGAGAAGATACAGTTACAAGAAAAGTTAGAAACAGAAATCGAAGACTCAGAAAGACAACAAATTGAAGTTCGCATAGGAGAAATTCTGTCAGATCTTGAAATACACAGGATAGGGCTCCTTGAGCCGCTAACTGAAGCAGAACAAGAGTTGAGGCGTTCAGAAAGGGAGAGACGTCAACAGAAAAAAATGCTTGAGTTTAAAAGGAACGAGATAATAAGAAAGGAGAGGAAGTTTATGTTCACATATGTCAACTTCAAAGCAGAGGTTCAACTCATCAGATCTAAACTTAAGGAAGAATGCTCTAAGACAGAGTTAGGTGACATGATCAAGGCAGTAGAACAATGTGAGTCAGATGTTAAACTAGAATATGAGAGTTTGCGGGCAATGACCGTGCCATCTCAAGATATAAGAAGGAAAATGGATAGTTGTACTTCAGTTACTACTCAGATAACTGTACTCCTGAAGGAGCGGTACACAGATGTTGATACCAAACAGTTTGATCCAGTGGTGGTGAAAGAATCACTCCTGCAATTGCTCCAAAGAGAAGATGCCAGGTCTATTTATGGATCAACTGTGTCTAGAGCTGGACAAAGCAGTTGTCAAGACAGTCGAAGTAATCAAAGGAAGTCATGTGTCAGAGAAAAGGACAGATGCAGCCGTGCGTTTGGCCGCTAAGCGTGCTGAAATAAATAGGGAAAAGGAAATCTCTCAACAGAGGAAGGAGGTGCTAGTTCAACAAGAGAGGTTAAAAATGTTGGAAGACCAAAGAGACCTTGAAGCCATAGAGGCTGAATACAATGTGTATGCTGAAGAGGAGTTTAAATTGAATGCTGAAATAGGAAATAGTGGAGTAAATAGCACTAAGCTTCCAAGTCAGCTTCCAATGCAGCATAACAGCACGCCACAGACTCAAGTTCCCCAACACTCATTGGTCCCTCCTTGCACTCCAAGAGAGAGTGAAGCTGCTCTGGTTCATGCATTAAAGGAATCGCTGACAATGACAAGACTTCCAGCACCAGAGCCATTCATATTTACAGGAGATCCACTGAAATTCACTGAATGGAGCACCTGCTTCAGGGCATTAGTCGAAGCGAGCTGTTCAGACCCAGCACGTAGGCTCTTCTACTTGAAAAAAATACATAGGTGGAGAAGCACTTTGTGTGCTAGAGGGAACATTTTACAGAAGTGACAAAGAAGCGTACACCCAGGCTTGGGGCGCTCTGAACAAGCGCTATGGACACCCTTTCATAGTCCAAAGAGCATTCAGGGGAAAGTTGAGTAGTTGGCCAAAGATAGGCCCAAAGGAATCTCTAAAATTAAGGGAGTTTAGTGATTTCCTTGTTTCCTGCAAGAATGCAATGCCGCATGTGCAAGGGCTACAGGTTTTGGATGACTGTCAGGAAAATCAAAAATTACTACTAAAGCTTCCTGACTGGGCAACAACCCGTTGGAACAGGTACGTCACTAAAGAACTGGATGAAGGGAGGCCATATCCAGGTTTCACCGAATTTTCAGACTTTGTAGCAGAAGAGGCGCGCATTGCATGTAACCCTGTATCCTCTCTTTATGCATTAAAGCATACTGATGAAAACACTGGAAAGGACCAAAAGCGTCTTAAGGCCAGTGTCCTGGTGGCATCAACAAAGGCCACAAGTGCATCAAATGGCAGCAAATGTTCCAAAACCATCCCTTCGTCTACGCAAAACAAAAGACCAATAGAGTGTATCTGCTGCCAACAGCATCACTTCATATATAAGTGTGGCAAATTTGCAGCAATGCCTCTGGAAGAAAGGAAAAAATTTGTTATGGACAACAATATGTGCTTTGGTTGCCTCAGAGTTGGTCATGTTTACAAAAACTGCAGACAGAGGGTCTCATGCAATATCTGTAGGCGGAGTCACCCCTCACCACTTCATGAAGAACGTCCTCAAGGAAAGAAGCCTGAAATGCCATCACAAGAGGAAAATGCTGCCTCTCTCTCGTGCAGTGTGAGACTGGACAACAGTGACCGCACTTCAATGATTGTTCCAGTGTGGCTTTCTTGTGCTCCAGAAAACAGTCCAGAAACCCTGGTGTACGCTCTGCTGGACACACAGAGCAGTAACACATTTATTGACCAAGATGTTTGTGAAAAAATACAAGCAGAAAGAGAACCTGTTAAATTGAAGTTGTCAACAATGACTAATAGGGGCTCAATAGTGGATTGTCAAAGGGTGGTTGGACTAAGAGTGAGAGGGTATCTGTCACAAGAGTACATTGAGTTACCAACCACATACACTCAAGAATATATTCCACTGGAGCAGAGTAGCATTCCAACTTCGTGAAATAGCAAAAAGGTGGACCCACCTTCACAGCATAGCTGAAGAGATTCCAGACCTATTGAACTGTCCAGCAGGACTTCTAATAGGCTATGACTGTGTAAGGGCCCTAAAACCAAAACAAGTGATATCCGGGGAAGACTGTGATCCATATGCAGTCAAAACTGACCTAGGCTGGAGCATAGTGGGATCCATAGCACCTTGGACTAACTCAAGGGAGGTGACAGGGGTCTGCCATCGGGTCTTTGTGACAGAGCTTCCATCTATCACGCCTGCCTCTGTTATCAAGGCATTGGAAACAGATTTTCTGGACACGAACCAGAAAGAAAGGAACATATCCCAGGAGGATATTCAGTTCCTACATCTCTTGAATGAGAAAATCCGACATAATGAGGAAGGACATCTGGAAATGCCTTTACCATTCAGAGAACGTCCTAAGCTTCCGAACAACAAGCAGCTCGCTATAGTTCGACTGAAACATTTAAAGGGAAAACTGGAGAAGAGTCCTAAGTACAAAGAGGATTACGTGAAATTCATGGATCGTGTCTTTGAGGATGGTGATGCAGAAGAAGCAAAGGCCACACCAAAGGAGGGCAAAACATGGTACATTCCACACCATGGGGTGTATCATCCCCGGAAGCCAGGGAAAATCAGAGTTGTATTCGACTGCTCTGCCAGATTTGAAGGCACATCTTTAAATGATCACCTACTCACAGGCCCTGATTTAACTAATGCTCTGACTGGGGTGCTGTGTAGGTTTACGCCAGCACCAAATCGCAATTATAGTGCGATGTGGAGAAAATGTTCCACCGCTTCCATGTCAGCCAAGAAGATCGGGATTTCTTAAGGTTCCTGTGGTGGGAAAAGCGGGAACACAGAGACAGAGCCCAAGGAGTATTGTATGCGTGTACACATTTTGAGCAGCATCATCCCGGGATGTGCTAATTATGGGATGAAATACCTTGCGACTCAACATGAAGTGGACTACCCATTGGCAGCTGGCTTCATTGAAAAAAATTTCTACGTCGATGATGGGCTCATCAGTGTCGATTCAGTTGAAAGGGCCAAACAGCTAGTCAGTGAAGCACAAGAAATCTGTTCAAGGGAAAGGCTACGTCTGCACAAATTTGTGTCGAACAACAAGGAGGTCTTGGATACGATTCCAGAGACTGAAGCGTGCCAGCGTTGTGAAGGATGTAGATCTGAACTACAATGAGGCTCTACTGCAAAGTGTATTGGGAGTAAAGTGGAGCGTGGAGACTGATGCATTTTCATTCAATGTCAGCCTGAGTGAAAAGGCAGCCACACGGCGAGGGATCCTATCTACAGTTGCAAGTGTGTATGCGATCCACTGGGATTTCTCTCTCCCTACATTTTGACTGGGAAACGAGTACTTCAAGAAATGTGCAAACAGGGTATGGGATGGGATGAACCTCTTCCCCCTGAGCTGAAGCCAAAGTGGGAAGCATGGCTCCATGACTTGAAGAATCTTCAAAACATTCAAATACCAAGATGCTTCATACCTGAAAACTTTGGCACAGTCCAAAAAATTGAGCTGCATCATTTCTCCGATGCCAGCAATAATGGTTATGGGCAATGCTCATATGTTAGGATCGTTGCTGACGACAGGGTGCATTGTGCACTGGTCATGGCAAAGGCCAGGGTGGCACCCACAAACATTGCCACCATACCCCGCCTTGAGCTTACTGCAGCCACAGTGTCTGCTGCAGTAAGTAGCCTCCTCAGAGAAGAGCTTGAACTGACAATAGATCAGGAGTTTTTCTGGACAGACTCGAAGGTAGTGCTCGGGTATATCAAGAACGAAGCTCGACGCTTTCATCTCTTTGTCGCTAATCGCGTCCAGAGAATAAGAGATATCACAGATCCAAGTCAATGGTTCTACATTGAAACAGGTCAAAATCCAGCAGACCATGCATCGAGGGGTCTCAAGGTGGCAGACCTGATAGATTCGACATGGTTCACCGGACCCAAGTTTTTATGGGAGCGAGAGATTGTGACAGACCAAGGATCCCCAGAGCTCCTTGTAGGTGACCCAGAAATAAAGATCTTGAAAACAGATGTTTTTGAACGAGAGAACTTTCTCGAAAGGTTGTCAAGATTCTCTGACTGGAATACAGCCCTCAATGTTATTGCTTCGTATCCAGAGACTGGCAGTTAAGGACCAGTCAGGACCCATTAGTGTGGAAGAGAGAAGAACAGCTGCTCTTGCACTCATCAGGGCAGCACAAAGAGGAGCCTTTGAAGAAGAGCTGAGATTGTTCAGTCAAAGGTCTGCTAAACTGCCAAAAACTCACAGGATGTTCCAACTTGATCCTATCCTTGTAGATGGACTGCTCAGGGTTGGAGGGCGGTTGAGAAGGTCTTCCACATCATTTGAGTTGAGACATCCAGTAATCCTTCCTAAGGAAGGCATTGTCACACAACTGATACTTGACTACTGTCACAAGAAAACTCAGCACCAAGGACGAGGACAGGCGCTCAATGAACTGAGAGCAAGTGGATATTGGATAATAGGTGCCAGCAAGGTAGTGGCCAAACATATCAAATGTTGTGTCACTTGCAGGAAGGTCGCGAGGACCGGTCGAAGAACAGCGTATGGCAGATCTGCCTGTTCACCGAGTAGATCCTTCACCCCATTCTCTTACACTGGAGTTGACTGTTTGGCCCCTTCTACACAAAACAAGGTCGAAAGGAATCAAAGAGATATGGTCTATTGTTCACATGCTTAAGCTCCAGAGCCATCCACATAGAAATGGTGGAAGACCTTACTACTGATGCCTTTCTAAATGCTTTGAGATGTTTCATAGCAATTAGAGGAGCAGTAAGACAGATCCGATGTGACCAGGGTACAAATTTTGTCGGTGCTAAAATGAGCTGGAGAAATGTCTGATGGAACTAGACCAAGAGAAGATCTCTACCTATTTGGCAAGGAAACAATGCGACTTCCTCATGAATGTTCCCGAGGCAAGCCACATGGGAGGCGTTTGGGAGCGCCAAATAAGAACAGTCAGGAGTGTCATGGGCTCTGTCCTAGCTGAAGTTAGAGGCAGATTGGATGACACCTCACTGAGAACATTCTTCTATGAGGCCATGTCGATTGTGAATAACCGTCCACTCACTACAGATAACCTCACTGATCCAAAGAGTCTTGAACCTTTAACACCTAACCACTTACTCACTATGAAGTCCTCTGTGCCACTTCCACCTCCTGGGAGGTTTGTCAGAGAAGATTTGTACGCCAGAAAAAGGTGGCGAAGAGTGCAATATCTGACAGAACAATTCTGGAGCAGATGGCGTAAGGAATACTTGGCCAAAATCAGCCTCAGACAACAGTGGCATGCACCCAGAAGAAATGTGCAAGTGGGGGATGTGGTCATTGTAAAGGAGGACAATGTATCCAGAAATGAATGGAGATTGGCCAGAGTGGTGGAGACAAGTGAAGATGATGATGGTCTTGTGCGAAGGGTTAAGGTTCAAATAGGGCAAAGACATTTAGGAAAGAAAGGTGAGCAGCTTGACGCTAACCATCCTTTCTAGAGCGTCCAGTTCAAAAATTAGTAGTACTAGTTGAGAATGGTTCCTAAACTACTATTAAAAGAGTACCAAGTCTGAGGTCTTAAATATAAACCAAGGTGTTGTTTCTCAGTGTTGTTATTAAGTTAAGTAATCTAAAATGTGAATAATATGTGGCTTTAAATGTTGCTTGCCAATTTATGGAAAATTACAAGATTTATAGCAGTGTATTTAATTATGGTTGACAGAATCTTTGTAATTTTGGTGGCAGTGTAGCTGTCGCAGTAAAAGATAGTGTCATTAGGTTCATAATTATGGGTTTTTGAGTGTAATTTGTTTCTCTTGAGCAATAGCGACACCTACTGTGTAACTTGTGAATTACACCAAATGAAGCGCATGCTGGGCTCACATGATCAGTTAAGTGATATTGTTCGTTAAGCTTAAATCAGAAGGAAAAAAGACGAAAAAAGGAGAGTTCCAGAAGGCGGAGTTGCGACATTGAAAGATAGTAGCTGGCTCCTAAATTTCTGTGCAGAAGTATGTGCTTTATTTCACTGAATATTTTGCGTTTTTCCACGGTGTTTGCTGGTGAAAAGAAGATTATTTGTGAAAAGGAACAAATAAATACTGGTCAAACATCAGTTGGAGCGTGGCTTATCTGTGACAGAAGAAAAGCTTGGGAGCAGTTATAATTATTTTGTCTAAACAACAGTATTTGCTTATAAAGGTAACACAGGGATGATCTGTAGCATTGGTAGATTGTATGTGACCAGAGGATACCAACAAGTTTAGCTGAATAACTGAATAACTAACAAAAGGTCCTCTCCACTTTGTTCAGTTAGCAAACTTAGCAAAACCCCAATAGAGTGCGGGCAAATAAAGTTACATAAAATTACAATCCACCTATTTTATAACACTGACAAGGGAAACAAGTCACTTCTCTCTGTGATTATGGCTCATCACCAAAACTGGCCTGCTAGCAATAATATCAAGTTATACCATATGAATTAGGGGACTTCGATGGCGGCATAAATAAATAAAAACTTTGATAGCAGTGCTGAAACAGATCTCAGTCAGGACAGCAACAGTTACTCACATAATCACTTCTTCTTTAGAGGTTTTGCGAATGTTTGAGAGCATTTTTTTGCAGCAATGATGTATATCTAGTTTAACTGAGAGCTTTTTGAAATTTCCTGAAGGACATTCAAAAGAGTCTGCGGCTTGCTTAACACACCTCTTCGTCAGGAGATTGAACTTTCTTACATGATAAGTGCATGTAAGTTACTCTGCTTGGAGATGCATAATGCAGCACATGCTTTATTGCGAGCATGTGACATAGTCTCTCCATAATTTAAATTGTTGAAGAACATTCAACCGATGGGGGATCAAACACACAGCCGTCCAAGTGAGAGCCTCGCACCCTACGGACTGAGCTAACCAAGCACCACATGTCAGTTTTAAATAATCATCTCTTATACTTTGACCTGCCATCTAATGTCTTGGCCAATGCGAAACGTATTTGCTGACCCCTGCTGTTTATTATTACTTCTACTTCTTTGTACATATTCAATGTAGTGATGAGCGTCTGTACTGCCAGAATTCAACACGCTCTGTAGAGAAGTTTGTCTGTTTGAGCTACTGTACAAATACATTCATTGTAAGGGTGTCCACGGTTACGTAGATAGAAATGGCTCATTCTAAGGTAATAAAAACGGTTCATTATCTAAGGTCTTTACACACCACTGAAAAGATATTTTTGGATCTTTTTTATTTCTGTCAATAGATCCTCCCATGGTGGGCGTGAGCCTTGGTGGTTTCTGCACTGAAGCGTACACACACCTGTTTGGCAGTCTGATCCTCTTCATGCCTATCAGTGCTGCCTTTCCTGCCGGACTGTTATGTTGAGCACAGTAAGTCTCAAGTCAGCATTCAGCTCAGTTCTGAGTTAGCATTAGTAGCTACCTGTTTGCTAACCGCTGTGTCTGTCTCCTGCTCTCCAGGCTTTGAAGTCAACTCTGCCTGAACAGCTTGTTGCCTGCCAGCATTTCAGGAGTCACACAGCTGTAAGCCATTTCTCCACGCCACTGCCTGCCTGCCACGGTATCCTTACCACGCCGACCAGCCACACAGAGGACTTCCCCTTCACTTGCTCTAACAGACTTTTAAGAATACTTTAATAAAACTGGTAAAACTTACTGGCTGTCTCATCTGTTGCTGTCATCACTGAGATCTATTTTTAAGCAAAGCTATCAAAGTATTTCTTTATATTTTGATATAAATTATAATTATTTATAATCTGGCAGAGGGCCAGATATTATTGAGCCAGGCAGTTTTGGCGAGGGTCCATAATCACAGATAGAATGAACGTGTTTCCCTTGTCAATGTTTGTATAAACTTTATTTAGTATGTGGTTCACAATGGACTGTGGTGCAGAAACAGTGACAGTGTTTCACAATCTTGGCTTACATTTTCCATGTTGTCTGTCAGTGGCAAAGTCACAATAATATCTATATAAGATAACAGAGCGGACAGAGTGTTGCAATTCACAACCCTCACCACTAGATGCCACTAAATCTTACACGCTGAACCTTTAAAAGGAGATTCAGAATCAGAAGGAGCTTTATTGCCAAGTTGTGTTTTACACATACGAGGAACTTGCTGTGGTGATGAGGTGCTACACGTAGACAAACATACAGTCAACATAAATAAATGTAGAAATATATAAACATGGAATGGAAGAACAACGTTATGTACATGTGCATTATTCTGGGTTTGTGCTGTGCAGAAGTAATGCAACGGAAAAGAATATTGTGCACATACAAGTATATAAACTGACAACATAAAAATATACAACAACAACATCAAATATGTCCAACGTGCCAGGTCTGAGCCCGACACGAGATGAAACAGTATTTACATTGTGACATGCAATGATCTTTCTGTGGTCACATTTTGCAGCCGGTCTAAAAAAAAACTCTTGTCAGCTAACAACAAGTTGCATGTTTTCCGCCATCATTAGAGTATGACGTTATCATCTGTGTGGTTACTTTTTCAGGCAGTTGCAAACTTGTTTATTCCTGTTTTGCACGTCTGCATACTTGCTTTTAGTTTACTTTTCAACTTTGATGGACACAAACACCAAAGCAATGGCTCACAGAGGCTACACCCACCTGGAGAAACCACACAGCACTGTGAGGATCATGTTCTTTGACTTCTCCAGTGTTTTTGACACCGTCCAGCCCCTCCGGCTGAAAGAGAAGCCCTCAGTGATGCAGGTGGATCAGGACCTTGTGGCCTGGATCACAGACCACCTCACTGACAGGCATAGGGCCCAAAGGTGTTTGTCAAAGGCCACTAAACACAAATATTGAATAAATATTTATGTTAAATTGTTATTCTAAAAAGAGCCATCCCTATCTGAAGGGATGAAACACGGAGTAAATTCAATGAGGAAGACTATCTTTATGCTCTCTCTCTCTCTCTCTGTCTATATATACAGTATATACATCATACAGTGTCCTCTTTTAAATTTACCAATGAGATTTTGCCACGAGCAGCACAGCCAATCATATAGTCTCTCCCTCACATCCTGCAGAGGAGTAGTGGGCGTTTCCAGTGGCTCGCTTGGTTTGCCACCCATACTTACCTGACAATCAGTCTGCAAACATACACATGACCAGACACTGGCTAACAACCGCCATACATAAGGAAGGACCAAACGTCCGGTCCTCGTGGATGGGTGGGTCACCTTCTGTCTTTCCAACCTCACATTTTTGATAACTTTCTTGTCAGCTTAGCTGCCTTGCTCACCCTGTATCTCCCTTCCTCGGAAAACACCACCGGACCTGTTCAGCACAGTCCAAACCTACAAGTAAGCTAAGTCAAGACTCTTTCTTGTGCCGGCATAGAATTAGATTTGAGGGAAATGTGATCACGCCCTATGTTTAAATTTAAATACCAGGAGCCATCAGTGTTAACCATATTAACCACAACAAGATAAAATAAATGTGCTGATGTCCGGTTTACACTCCCTTAGCTCAGAAGAAAACAGTTTGTTGGTTCAGTCACTTCAGTCTGTGTGAGGATGAAGATTTACAGCCGCCTGTTAGCCTTTGTTCTGTGCAGTTATGTGAGTGCAGGTAAGAACTTCTAAATTATCGTTTATTTAACATGTATTAAATACTTATAACTACCTGTTAACCAGCAGCCATGCTGAAGCTGCTGCACTGCAATTATTTCATAATATTACACAAGTTAATTTCAACAGATCTGCTGTGTGTGGCTGCTGAGCACTGACAGTGAAAATGAATGATCACAGAGTTAGTTTGAGGAGACCAAAGGTTGTCTTAACGTCACGGCTACAAACTACACTTGTTTTGTGATGATAAAAATGTTATTTTAGTTTGTATTGAGTGCTGGAAAGTAGAGAAAATAGGCTTTTAGTTAAACTGGCTTAGTGTGGACGTACTCTAACTAGATTTACAGTTATAGTAGCAGCTTCATAAATAAACTACACAGCGAGGGTTTAGAAATTAGTGAGGCCCAGGTTTCTTTTTTAATAGAGCTCATTGACAGTAATTCACACCTAAACAAAACCAAAGTTAAATTTCAGTCAAAGTTACATTTCTTTGCTAGCAAGTGATAGTAATAGTGCTTTGCTAGCGCCTCCTGCTGGCCCTTCCATATTAAGGGCCAGGGAGGTCTTGCCGGGTGTGATCGTTTTGGGGGGTCCTCAGGCCTCTATGTGTGCACACAGAGATGCTCTCCCTGCTAAAAGCCTTCCACGTAGGCACATCGAAGGGCAGTGAGGCCCTGAAACACAGCAACACGACCAACCCCCACAAGGCTTTCATGTGCTTCATGTGTTTCCCCAAGTGTGAACACTGATCGTGGAACAGTTAGTCAAGTTGAAACGAGGGTTGCAGCAGTATAATTTGCTGCGCCTGCAGGGTCCTAAAGCCTTCATTTAAGTTGACTGTGTTATTAATGGTTTTTATTTGGATTATTTTATTGATAGCCTACAGCCAACATCTTCCCTCGACGCCTGAATTTATTTACAAAGAAAAAGTAATATTTTTATCTTCATTTGCTTTAAAGCTGGTGCTAAATTAAGCGGAGATTGTTAATTCGTCTATAGAACATAGAATACATACAAATTCAGGAATGATGCAAACTAGCAGGCATAAATGAGAAATCAGTGCTTGAAAAAGGTTCTTAGGTACGTTTTGAATATGCACAAACTGCCATTGGAGGAATACATCTATCTCTGTTGCAGTCTGAATGGAAGCGGTGTGATGCATATTCGTTTAAGGGGATTTGTAGATAAATAGCTCTGGAGTAGACTAAATTTGATTTAAATTTAATTTGGCACCAACACAATTCTACCTAAAGTGACATGGAGGAGGCAGAGGAGTTGAACCCAAGCTGATATACTTAGAGCTGATGGTGATGGAAATAACACACTCATGACCCATTGTAATGGCACAGTTCACTGGTAGATAAGTCACATCACATTAAGCACATTAACACAAGTTGTTCTGCTTTTTGTTTTCAAATTCAACACTACCTTCACCTCCACCAACCATCAGCACCTTCTTCAAATCCAACAGCAAGACAATCCACACGTGAAAGTCTTCCAGCAGCAACAATTTCTCCATCCACGCCGCTGGTAAACAGAGGTATGAGGAAAAAAAGTTTTATCAAACAACAAACAATGATGCATAATTCAGCTCATCTCATGTTTCCGACATGTCGGATCATTACAGACACATCTGCAGTTTCCACCACTCAGCCAACAATGAGTGATCCAATTTCGACCAAGTGTGAGTGAGATCATATTCAATGAATTAAATCTCTAAATATAACTTAATGTAGCTTCGAAGGCACTTAATGGGGGATTCTTGTAAACTGTATTGAGCAGCAAGAGAAGCCAGAGAAACCAGCTATTTTTTTTTTTTTTTTACAGATTATCTGGTTCATGTACTGCTGTCAGGATATACAGTCAGCTTCCGTTATTTTTATAAAAGTGACCGACTGAACCTTTAACTGCTATACGTAATTAATGAGATGCTTCAAGTCATGTTCGGTTGGAAAAAGTATGTTCAAATTACAGCTGTCAAACATCTGTACTGCAATGAAATACAAAAGCAGTGGAGTAGAAATAAATAGCAGCAGACAGAAGAAATAGCCAATTATGAATTGTACTTAATTCTCTTAGTTCCAGAGGCTGCTACTAACCTGTACTGCTGTATACATCTGACAGGCATGATGTGTGCATGTACGTTTCATTTTCAAGAAGTTATGACTTTTGACTTTGTCTTCCATCTGCTCCTGAAGACCGACTACTACTTTATAGCTTGGTGTTTGGAATAGGTTCAGTCCTCCTCATCCTCCTCATCACCACTATTGTCTTGTCCACTAGGAGATACAGGTCCTGCAGACGAGGTAAATAAAAACAGACCTGGACTTTTATCTTAAAATGCATCCAATGAAAAACAAGACTGAATGCAAAATAGTGCACATAAATAAAAATGTGACAGGGATGAAAGAACAGGTGACAGTAGCTTCAAATAATGGATAAAAAATAAAATAAAAACAAGAATAATAGTCTTGTGTGCATTCTTGGTCCCATAGACTTTAAATTAAGATGACATCACAAAAATGGCTTTATAGACAAGCTACTAATAGTAAGACATATTTATTTTTTATTTCACCTTTTTCTATTATGATCTAAGAGAAAGACATTTTTCTGAAAATTCCTGCCAATCTTTCAAAACCCCCAAAACCCCAACTTCAAGGGAATTTCTAGGATCATCTCTTCTGTCCATCTGGATTGAAAAAAATATTCCATCCCATGCACAATAAATATGATTTTTAAACTGTTTCCCAAGTTGCAACTCTATTTATCCATCCAAACAAAGCTGGTAGCCTGCTGGCCCAGCAGCTCCACAGTCCAGGACCACTTTATAGGTCAATTATTTAAACCCATACTAATTAGAATCAGAAAAGCCTTCATTGGCGTTGCATAATTAAAAGCCATACAACAGAATTTAAAGAGAGTTACTCTTTTGAGGTGCCAAACACACATTGATTCATTCATCCTCACATTTCTTTATTTATATGTGTGGTGCGGTAGGGAAGAAGCAGTGATTGAGTCTATTTTTTGAGTGATTTGTCGCACTTCACGGAGGGCAACAAGTCAAGCAGATAGTATCCTAGGTGAGTACAATCTCTGATGATGACTGAGACTCTGCTGAGGTAGCGGGGGTTTGTAATGTCTTCCAGGGAGGGCAGAGGTCAGCTGATGATTTGAGCTATATTTATTACCCCCTACCGGTTGAGGGGGGGAGAGAGAGAGAGAGAGAGAGAGGGAGAGAGAGGGATGGAAGGAGAGAGAGAGGGGAGGGAGGCAGCCCACACAATATACACACAGAGGTACAGACATTAACGGTAATGTAATATTCAGACCACATCTTTTAATGGCCTCAATAGATACATGCGCTGCTGAGCCTTTTTCACAGCAGCCGAGGTTTTAACAGAGGTGACCTGAAATCAATGAGAAGTTCTTTGGTTTTGTTTATACTTAATGTCAAATATTTGGCTGAGCACCGCTGTGTCAGTTTCAAGACCTTGTGCCTGTATGCAGTTTCATCTCTCTGATATTAGCCCAAATACTGTAGTGTCATCTGCATATTGCATGATCGTATTTGCTGGATGGGCTACTGTGCAGTCATATGTGTACAGTGAGTACAGTGTTGGGTTCAGCACACAGCCTTGTGGTGAGCTGATGCTGAGTGTGATGGTGGAGGAGAGATGGGGTCCAAGCGTGACAGTCTGTGGGCAGTTTCTTAGAAGGTCTTGAATCCAGGTTCATGTGACGAGGCCAAGGTCAGACAGCTTGCTGATCAGTACATTCAGGATGATCATGTTGAATGCAGAGCTATGATAGATGAAGAGCATTCGCACATAGTTTACTGACACTGATTTCCATATGGTTGAGTGCTGAGTGGAGATCTAACGCGATAGCATCCTCTGTTGATCTTCCATGTCTGTAGGCAAACTGTTGCTAGGCTGAGGGGAGGCTGGTTTGGAGGTGTTTTAGTACCGCTCTACCAGTTTATGATCTTAACTTTAGCACTTTGAGATTTGTTTCAAATATAAAGTGCTTTGCAAATAAAAATGCCCCTGTAGTTAGTAATGTGCTGGATGCCATTCTTCTTGTATCTTGAGAAATGGTCCTCAATTGTCCTCTTGTGGGCCTTTTTGACAACCTTAATGCCTCTCACCACGTCAGCCCTGGCAGCGCTGCACAGATCAGAATCAGGTTTATTGCCAGGTATGTGTACACATACAAGGAATTTGACTCAGGATTGTACATTGCTCGTGGAGTGCTAACTCATACAAATATACAAAATCACAATAATAAATAAAATAAAATCAGACACAGACTTTACACAGTGTAGACAACACAAATATACAATATAACCAAAAACAATATAGACATATTGACAAATAGTGCAGTGAGCAGAGTGCAAAGGATGTACATATCGGAGGTGGATGTGATATGCAGTTACATATACATGCATACATGTACATGCATTTAACCACATGTACACAGTGTGATGAAGCGTAGTGCAAAGGATGCCTTCAGGTCAGCGTCGTGTCCCCTGACCTTAAGGCAGTTCCACAGGCAATAAGGAGGATCTGCACTTCCTCTCCCGCAGTTTGGTTTGGGTTAATAAATACGTTTTTTTAAATGTTTCAATATTTAGATGGATCGAGCCAAAATAATCCCTTTTATGCCAATGTAATCCATGACCCTACAGAGACGGGAAACAATGCAGGTAAAGCCTGACCGCTCTTCAACACAATATTTTAACCAAAGATTCTAGATGCTTGTTACTGATTGTACATATTAATTATACATTGATTCTTCTGACAGAGACATCTCTAAGTGATGAGCCACTATATTCTCCAATTTGGCAACCCTAAGTCTGAAATAAATAATAAAGGTGACTTTAATCATTAGCTCTATTTAACATTGGGTAGGAGGCATTTAATGTGTTACCGTAAGATAAAGTACAATGGGGACGGTAGTTGTTTTATTTGCATTTCCTGACACAGCTAGAGAAAGCAGAGCAAACAGCACATTTACAAAAACTCTACAATCACGCGGCACATTGTTGTTTATACATCTCCCTTTTTTTATAGCAACTCTCATTTTGAAACTGAAGATAACGGGAACAAAGGTTAATTCTAAATTCTGTTAACAGTCATTTTTTTCTCATCAACAGGTATCGTGCGGGTGACGACCATATATGCTAAAGTGAGGAAATGCAAACGATCTGGAGACCACGGTTAAAAATCTCCATAGTATCTCCTAAAAAAATATCTCCATAGTTTCACCTAAATATCTTGATTCTGTCAGGTAAAAACAGACAGACAGGAAACAAATGCCTATTACTCTGCATTAGAAGCATGGCAATGAAATGTTCATTTAACACATGATATTTTATGTCTGAATAACTCATAGCTGTAGTAATGTAATTAGTTACATCATTATGTATATATTTGGTTATAAAGGTAACACTGGGATGATTTGTAACATTAGTAGATTATATGTGACCAGTGGATCCAAACAATGTTTTGCTTCAGACAACTTTTAGAACAAAAGCCCTTAATTATTGATCATTCTAATCTTTTCCTACTTTTTTGAATATATGGTTAAAATTCCAAAAGGTTTAGGGCCAAGTAAAGAAATACCTTCTTGTGCCTTGTGGGTTTTTTTGTAAAATTATTTGCCAAGGTTTCTTTCATTAAAACAAACATAAATACAGTACATCTGAGTTTTATTTGTACATATAAGATATGATGCTTCGGCTGTTGTGTTTTTGGCAGCCACAACCAAATGCCACAAAGACAAGATTTCCCAACACATTCTCACTCCCAGCTCGTCACATATGAACGCTTGATCAAACCCCTCAAGCAGTAATTTTTGTATTTTACTGGGTACCCCTTTGGCTCCATGGTCACGGTAGCGATAATAAATATGCCACGTCCGGTTTCAAAATAAATCCAGGAGTTAATTTCACTATGTTGCTTTTATGTTTTATGTAAAGCACTTTGAATTGCCTTGTTGTTGAAATGTGCTCTACAAATTAACTTGCCTTGTCTTGTTAGGTTAAGGGAAATAAATTGGTTCTGGTTACAATAAGTTAAGTTCTGTTACTGACTAAAAAGATTCAACGCTGACTTTTTGTTTTACACTGGAACAACACCTACCTCCTGGGTGGAGGTCCAATAGTGACCCATTAAACCACCTCAACTGCCTCTTTACTCTGAATTTCCTGTTATTTCTAGGCCTACTATTAGCGTTCAACAAAGGGCTTCCCATAAGGCCATGGTTCTTGACCAAGCGTCCATATGTGGCAACTTCTGAGTGAGAACAGGTTGGATTTCCTTGGTATCCATTACGCTGTTCAATTCTTGAAAACTTCTCTGTGGGTGTTTCCGAGAAAAATTATTAGTCACGGATCTGATGAGGTTAGTAATTGGCACGACAAAGTCAGCTAACCTTAGTTTCGTCCATATCTATAAAATTCAGAAATGCTCTCCTAGAAAGTCTCCGCAACTTTCTAGTTCTAATCTCTGCTGTTTAAAAACCATCTGCTCCTCGGTGTCCTGCTGTTATATGTCTGACACATCATGCTTTTTTTGATGTTTAAATCACAGACAGAGGTCCAGGGCTCTTTGGAAAAGGTGTTAATAAAGGAAACTAATTAACATTTTGTAAAAATGTATTAGATTATTTTTCAGAGCTGTCTAAACAGAACAGGAAGCGAGCCACACGACACACTGTTGAGAAAGGCTCCGATGAAAGGCTGGATTTTTAGTTATTTTGATTGAGGTTTTCTGACTTATGGAGCCCAGAAGCTTCACTTCAGCTCATTACAAATGTCTAACTGCAGTTCTACTACACAAATATAGGAGGATTATCTATTGAAACACTTCATCAGTTTGCAGATACATTATCTGTCTGATACGCTGAAGAATGAGTGTAACTCCTATAAGAAACACGCCCTCATACCTAAACAACAAAAATAGTTTGACTACCAAAGATGACAAATATCACTGTTGGAAAGTACCAGTCAAGTCACAGCCACTACATACTGCACTTTTTTTTTTACTGGTGATCTAACTTGGGAAAACTCATCATACCTTCGAACACCAAGTGTCAGTGACGTACGTTCACACATACAAGTTGAAGGCAAAATTATTTTGAGATTGTGGCTTGCATGATGAGCTCGCGTAAATAAAACACGGCTTCCTGTTCAGAGCTCAGACAGAAGCTGTTGAATGATTAGTGATTAACGTCAGTCTGCATCAGGATGAGGATGAACATCTACTGCTGCCTGTTAGCCTTAGTTCTGGGCTCTCACACCAGTGCAAGTAAGGAGTTTTCATTCTTTTGATTTTGAAATTTTTGTTCTGTACTATTTAATTTTGCATACGTTTGATTGTACATTGTTCAATTGTTCTTCAACTGGGATTCATGTTATTTTCATATGAGGCTTAATCAGCCGCACCCGGTCTAATGTTAATTATTTATAGATTCTTTATATTATCTTCACAAATACAATAAATGTTTGTATTTCAGACACATATAAATCGCCCTTTATGATATTTTCACAAATAGAGTGTTTTTTCAGACAGGGTTGTAGCTTAACCTAAAAAGCCTAACAGCTTTCACAACTGTTAAGGTGCAAAAAACGGAGGATCGGTCTCTCAGCAGCGTAATTTAAGTTTTACCTTAAGATTCCCCTTAAATGTTAAGTGCGTAATTTAGTGGCATCCGGCCGTGAGAGTGTAGGATAGCTACGCAGGACCAAAAGGTGTTGTCTTCTGAGACAGCAGAGAGGCAAAAAATAAAAATAAATAAATACTTTGATAGCGGTGCTGAAATAGATCAGTCATGACAGCAACAGTTACTCCCATAATGCTTCCTCATTAGTGGTTTTGCTTGCAAAAAAAAAAACTGAGCTTGAGAGTGTTTTTTGCAGCAATGCTTTTTTTTCGAGTTGAATTGAGAGCTTTCACACTGAAAAATTCTGAATGACATTTAAAAGCGTCTGTAGGTTGATGGATGTGGATCAGAAGCCAGAACTCAAACACTGCAGCACACGCTTTATGGTGAGCATGCGAAACAGTGCTGCAGAAGGCTTTGTTGAAGGAGGGGGGGGGGGTCAAACGATGACATGGGATCAAACGCAAAAATTTCCAGGTGAGAATCCTGCAATTTAGCAACAGAGATAATGTTTAGTCCAAATATTATGTCTTCTCACCCACCATTGGATAAAAAAATAGCTCAGACGGAAACCTTATTTGTTGAGCCTTCAACATAGTGATGAATGTCGACACTAGTGACGAAACGTGCTCTGTAGCGCTGTTTGTCCCTTTTGGGCTACCGTAGAAACATGGTGACATCCCTGTAAGGGGTATGTAGATAGAAATGTCTCATTCTAAGGTAACACGCTGAACCTTTAACTGCCGAAACTGAAGCTAACTTTAGCTTGACAGGTGAACGTTATTCTGCGGTAAATCACCTGGTAGGCAGGACATTCTGACAAATACAAAACAGTACAAATATTGTCTTCTGTTGTCCCGGTTATCACAGGTAACACATTTAGCTCATGGTGTTTGCCCACTTATAGTGAAATTGCAGTTATTTAGCTGAAAATTATAATAAAAAAATAAAATATTAATAATAAAAAATACATAATAAATAAAAATAATAATAATAGATAATAAATAAGTAATTTCGCTGAGACTTTTATCCAAAGTGGCTTATAATTGCTATACGTTTCAGAGGCTGCAAATCTCTGGAGAAACTAGGAGTTAAGTTTCTTGCTCAAGGACATTTTGGTGGATGTGTCACAGTGGGAATTGAACCTGAGTCTCCTACACAAAAGGAATGTGTCTTATCCACGGTGCCATAGATCAATTTTCTGTACCAACAAGTTCTTACTGATTGTCTGCTCACTGCTCAGGTTTGACAGTTGGGTATTCTTCTTCTTGTAAATCAGCTGGTAGGCAGGACTTTCTCACATCACTCGTACTTTCTCCTGTAATTTAACTGCAAACTGTGTTTCTTTGACAGAAATATTCCATAAAACAATCAAGGAGAAGGACCCCATCACTCTGCCATGTCCTCACTCTGGTAAGGGCAAAGTGATGTGGAGCAGACAGAGTGATGGACACAAGGTGGACATACTTGAAATTGACGGTGACAGGGAGAGAAGACTCCTTCATGACCCGGATAAAAGCTACAGCTTGTTGGCAGATAAATCTCTGCACATTGTCAGAGCTGGTGTCTCAGACTCTGGAAGGTACTTCTGTAATAAGGAACTGGTTGCAAAGCTGAAGGTGATCCCATCAGGTAACTACATTTGTATTTAAGCGATTTAAAGAAGTTGTTCTGGAGCTTTTTGGTCCTCTTGTTGTGAAATTTTAGATAAAATTTCTCTGCCAACAAGTTCTTATTGATGCTCACGTTTGACAGTTGGGTATTCTTCTTCTTGTAAATCAGCTGGTAGGCAGGACTTTCTCACATCACTCGTACTTTCTCCTGTAATTTAACTGTAAACTGTGTTTCTTTGACAGAAATACTCCATAAAACAATCAAGGAGAAGGACCCCATCACTCTGCCATGTCCTCGCTCTGGTAAGGGCAAAGTGATGTGGAGCAGACAGAGTAATGGACTCTGGGTCGACATACTTGAAATTGACGGTGACAGGGACATAAGACTCCTTCATGACCCGTATAAAGGCTACAGCTCGTTGGCAGATAAATCTCTGCACATTGTCAGAGCTGGTGTCTCAGACTCTGGAAGATACTTCTGTAATAATGAACTGGCTGCAGAGCTGACGGTGATCCCTGGTTAGCCTTTTTAAAAACCATCATCTGCTATCAGCTATCAGACTCTTAACCTCACATTCATCCTCAGCATTGCTTCTCTGCTATGTAGCAGTAGTGAGTTACAAAACTCATTTCCACTATATAACCTGTTATATTGTGAAAAAATAAATCTACCTACCTATTATTGTTAGCAAATACACATTAGTACCCTCATTTCCATGTTTTCTTTTAACCAAGGAAGTTTAAAATCATCCTTCAGGTTATCTTCATCCAGGTCCAGTCGCCCTGGATGACCGAGAACCTTCACAGACGTTTCCTTTTAAAAATCTTTTAGAAGCAAACATCCTGTTTTTTTGCTGTGGTGTTTATTTTTATATTTATTTATTATCTTGTTTCTTTGTTGTATGGTTCTGAAAGGCAAATTGAATTTCTCTTTGTGGACAACATCTACCTTACTGTATTTTAACATGACCTGCGCTGGTCAGTTATTACAATCCAGTCCAGAGCACGTGGGTCACTTTTCATCCTGTTATGATCACAGTCACACTGACCTACAGTTTGTAGCGAACTCGCCGGTCCTGTAATTTAAATCCTGTTTGGGTATTAATGCACGAGTAATAATAATCTAAAGATATAATAGTAGACAATAACATTACCATGAGTCATTTTTCTGCTTTGAGGACTTTTAATTTTAATATTTTAAGCATATTGGATTATACTCAATGCAGAACTTTCACTTGTATTTTTAGTGTAGTAGTTTTACTTTGGCTTAAGGATCTGAACACTTTCTCTCCATCACTTCCTCCACGTACCTGAACCTGGAGAACAAGTCAAGCAAGTTTAAAATAAAAAATGGTTCTGTGTCTCTAAATTCTGTATATAATGGAAAATGCATACAGTTTACATGCATGTAATGTTTTTGTTTTTATTTTAGCAGCTTTGCATCAGAACGTGTTCTAATAAAAGGGACACTTTTTTTTATTAGATTTTCAGAGCGTTCATTATTTAACAATTATCAGATTTTATTTGAATAAAGTTTTTTAAAACATACATCCTGTTTGTGTTTTGTACATGGATAATCGGTTCAAACTTTCATGTGAATCAGACTCATGATCACTGTCAAATAGACAGAAACTCAATAATAGTACACTGGGTTACCAATTACTGCAATTACATTGCTGTCATTGTCATTACATGCACAGTAAAAGGTTTATCCAAATATTTAATGTCAAAATTGGTGAAGATCAAATATAAGTGGTCTTCTGATTGAATTTAGGCTGAGCCTCTTTTCTATTTTGGCCACATGGGGGCGGTGGAAACGAGCTTCAGGCACAAGTAGACACGTTATCACCTTTCAAACTTTCACATTCAGCAAGATCAACATCATCAGCCAATCAGAGTCCTGTTTGTGTCCACCTGATTAAATCCAACATTCACAGTAAGCTCTGTTTTTGGCTGTTTTGCTTGCTGGTACGAAGCCTGAGCATAGTGGGTTGACGAACGAAACAGCAAAAGCCTCGGTGCGTCCAGGAGTCTAAGGGGCGCGAGAGAACGTTTCTATAGTCACATAAATAGAAAAAAAAATAACTAGACGGACTAAAGCTGTGATAGAATCACTTTGGGTGGACACTGTAAATATTTTGCACTGTTTAATCCAGCAGGTGGCGCTGATGGCAACTGCTATAACATGTCAAAGGAGACTCAGGGCCCGATTAGACAGAAAGCACTTTGCAGGTTTGAAAACGCGAGGCGCACGGGGGGGGGGGGGTTCCCTTCAAAGAGGGTAAGAAAGCTTATAGGACCACTGATCTAAAGGAAACCTGCAGACCATCAAACCATTCTGTGTGCGTTTATCACGAAAAGCGACATATAAGTTGTCATTAATTGTTAATTCAAAAATATTAATTATAGGCAGGGTAGTTTATTTGTAGAGCACATTTCACATTGCTTTACATAAAAGATAAAAGCACCAAAGGGAAATTGAAAAGAAATTACAAAAGGGTGAAATAGAAAATAAAATCAGGAAAATATATATTTTAAAGAGTTAAACAGGAAATAAAAAGAGGATAGAACAGGATGGTAAAAGTCACAGTGCAGTGTACGATATTACGTTTGATCTAATTAAAGGCAGGGGTAAAAAGAAGTCTTGATTTAAAAGAACAGTTTCAGCAGACTGCTGAACGCTGCTTCTTCTGTTTTAGTTTTGACTCTGGGGACAGAAAGCAGACCTGAACCCAGACGACCTGAGAGGTCTGGATGGTTCATGACGAAGATCAGAAATGTATTTTGGCCCTAAACCAGGTCTCTGACAGAGCGAAAGCCGGCGTAAAGACATCAGAACTGGAGTGATGTGATCCACTGTTTCGGTCTCAGCGTTCTGAATCAGCCGATGGATTTTTTAGGGAGCCCTGCAAAGACACCGTGACAGTAGTCGAGTCGACTGAAGATAAATAGTTTTTCCAGGTCCTGCTGAGACATAAGTCCTTGAATCCTTGATCAGCTTTACATGTTCATGGTCACCGTCAGCCAGCAAGCATTATTGTGTTTCTGTAAATTCAGTATTTTCTAATATTAAAATAACAACTTCAGAGGGATGTGCAGCCTGACTTTATGCTACAGACTTTATTGATATATTTCCTTTGCATAATGTCACACTTCATCCTCTCCACCCACCCTGCCCATCACACTAACAACTTCACTGATGCCCACTTCCTTCCCTCTGTTCATTTTGCCGCTCGGTTTCTGAGTAAAGTGAAGTAAAGTCTGATCTGTGGTCTGTCTGGTTATTTCCATCTGATAAAACTCCACTGTTCCACTCTGTTTTCTGCATAAAGTTAATGTTTATGCTGCGTGCAAACACCAAAGACGCGACTTTCAGAGAAAACTGATGGAGGTGAATAAGAGTTTCTTTGAAAATGAATGTCAGTAAGTAGAGCTGTAGAACTTATTTTCTGAAGTTAGAGCGAGAATTTACATAACTTAAAAGATGCAGACTGGATCTTCCCCTAAATGTGATGCCACAACAGGAAAACTATTCACATTCAGGATGTGACTTTTCAAATTCATGTTTGTATGTGAGGGGATATGATTGTTAGATACGTTCAGATGATGGAGGGGAGCCAATAATAGTACCAGCTAACTCCGTGTTGTAGGTCGTGCGTGAAGCTAAACAACGTGCTTCAAAGACAGCAGTCATAACACAAAACTATCGAAATGTTCCTGCTGTAAAACAGCTTTGGTGTGTAAAGGTCGAAGTCACGACATCAGTTTTGTTTTCAAAGCCGCGGTAAACACTTCCCATAACGCAGAGGACAGGAATCGATACAAGAACTGTGGCTTGATCAGAGTGAAAAGTGGTGAACAGATTAGACCACAATCAGGTTATTTATTAAGACGATTGATATTAAAGAAATAGGTCATCCAGTCATTGTACTTTATTTTCACTCTTATTTCCACTCGCTCATCAGCCTGCCGTGATACATTCACAGCAGAGTCTGACCTTTGCTTCAGTTTGCTGCACCCACAGTTGTCAGTTGCATTTGACTGTTTGCAGTTCAAACAGTTAGGTCATGCACTGCAAAGGCTAAAATCTTAGTCTGATTAATTTTCTTATTTGAAGCCAAACATACTTGTTTTTTGTCTGACAAGATATTTCTTCTTACCAGGCAGCTTTTACATCAGAGAGTTTCACTTGTTTCAAGTTTTTTTTGGCCTTGGTGAAATATTCTTGTTCTGTTGGCGGATAATTTTGCTTATTTTAAGTAATCTCCCTGCAATTTAATGCTTTTTTTTTTCTTGTTTTTGAGAGCTCAGGTTTTGCAGTGTGGTGGTCTCATCATTTTATTTATTATATTTGGGGGAAATTAATAGATGTTTTTCCTGCTAATGGGCCTAAACAGGTGCCATGATTGCATGAGTCCGGACAGAGGAAGTTAATCATAAACCAGTTTATAGGCTCACAAAGTCATTCGGAAAACTCCAAAAGCACTGCAGGGGAAATGAACAGCGACGAAGGCAAAGACAGAGACCATCAGCAGACAACATGACGACAACAGCTTCTGAACTGCGATGCTTTCATATCATGTTTTTTGTTTTCTTGAGCTGCTACAGGTCTCTATTGTGGCCACAAGGTATGAAAATCTGACTGCAAGAGAAAGAGGGTTCGATTCCCGGGCCTGACCCTTCTGTGTGGAGTCTGATTTTCATACTGTGATGGTGTGGGTTTACTGTGGGGGCTCAGGTTTCCTATCAAACCTAAAGACTTTCTTAATTTGGCTCTTCTTTTCTTCTTAAGTCCACAGCTCTGGTGTTCAGTAGTAATTTGCTAGTGTTAGCATGGCTCACAACTACGATAGTGATTTAACTTTATACCTGCTAAACATCAGCAACACTGTCATTTATAGCATTTTAGCTGATGATGACGTTTCCTTTAATAAACTGTTACCTCTTCAGGACTTACAGTAACATACCTTAAAACAAGTCTCATCTGCACATCGCAGTGTAAAAATAACAGCGTGTTTCCAGCTAATAACACTTAGTTGCATGTTTCCGGACTTTTCGCCGTCTTGAGTGTGAGGTGTGTGTGTGTGTGTGTGTGTGTGTGTGTGTGTGTGTGTGTGTGTGTGTGTGTGTGTGTGTGTGTGTGTGGTTGGCTTTCTAAACAGTCTCTATAGTTAGTTACAGCGTCTAAACCGCTGTCATGCAAGTTGTTGTCCAAGTATAGCCTGAACCTTTATTTACCCAGTGTGAGGCGGGTGTGTTTGCCGTTCTTTGTTCAGCAGATCTGCCGTCTCTGACTGTTCAGGTTTACTGTTTTATTTTGGTCATTGAATTTCTTTTTTAATATTTAATATCCACTCAATCCACTAAGTCTTGATCACTTCTCATGGATTTCCTGTTTATTTAGAGTTTCGTTATCTGCTCGTTAGAGTCCGTCAACAGCAATAAGAGCCAGATATTTTGCCCAGGAGTCAAACTACTTCAATTAAATGTTTTAGATGTTTATAGTAACAATTCATAATGAAAAGTTCTCTCATTGACCGACCGTTCCCTGCAACAGGAGGAAAGAGGATGTTCAGCAGCACGATGCAAGTTCCACATAGAGATGTAAAACACCAGAATGGTAGTGCTAAAAATGCAAATACAAAAAAATAATAATAGAAATGATAATGATCAAAGTAGGACTAATAATAATTCTAGCAGCGGGTGTCAAACAGGAACCTGGGCGCAGTAGGTTTGCAACCACATATCCAGACCACACAGCTCCAGAGCCACAAACACCAAGTGACAGAAGGAGAGAGCACAAAACTAAGAGTGATAAGTTGGGTTAGTAACGTACATTAATGAAATAAGTATACAAACAAATGGAGAGGGAGACGACTACAGTGCATCATGGGATGTCTTCCAGCAGTCTAGGCCTATAGCAGCGTAAACTAAGGGAGGGTTCAGGACTCACCTGAGCCAGCACTAAGCTTTATCACAGAGGAAAGTGTTAACGCTCCACTCAAATGTGGAGATGGGGTCTGACTCCTGAACCCAACCTGGAACCTGGCTCTGACTGCTGGATGCTGAAAATGACTTAAAACACATTTATAGGGTGGAAATGTTTTCGAACAGTTACGTCTTCAATGACCAGACAGCATAGATGGTATCGCTGCCGCTTCAGTCACATCATAACACAGCATCTAATGCAGCAGTTTAATCCAGTACTACAGTGGAAATCACACATTAAATCAAGTGTGTGTTAAATGTGATTGTACGTTATGTTCAAATAAGAGGGAACGTCACTCAAACCGCAGAAAGAAAGAGCGGTATTTTGTTAGAGGAACATGCATCAACACTTAGACAGCTGAGTTCCTGTTCTGAGCTCAGATTAAAAAAAAACTGTGGTCACCGTTTGTCTGTTCAGTCACGACAGTCTGTGTGAGGATGAGGGCGACTATCTGCAGCTGCCTCTTAGCTTGTGTTCTGTGCTGTAATGTCATGGCAGGTAAGGACTTTTTAAATGAATCATTCATGTGTGACACCAAGTCTCATTAGTGTTAATAGTGTTGCTTATACATTTTTATCATTTGACAGACTAAGTGACGTTTGAAGTGTATGTTCACAGGAAACTGAGTGTGAAGTAAACTGCAAGTTGAACACATTATCTCCGGAAGCTCGTAAACAGCCTCGATAGATTTACTGGTGATGTAAAAATGTAAAAGTTAATGCTTTAAGGTCACAAACAGAAATATTCAACAACAGATAATTAAGCTTTATTTCTTACCAAAGTTAATGTTGGTTGAACTTTGGGTCTAAAACTTTGTGGTAGTTTGCTTCACTTTCACTCGTGCAGATGTCTAGACGTGTGTGGCTCAGCCGCATCTTTAGTCTACAGGTCTGGTTATAATGTGGTAACGCCAAGTTCAAATGTGTTTAGTAAGGTCAGAGTCAGTGAGTCTAACTCTGATAGAAACCACTTTGGGGTTTCTTACAATCTTAGAAACGCTGACTGAAAACTGATGCTTTTTGTAAATTCTGTTTCTTTTGCAGCAATAAATCCTGAAGGAGTCGAGGAGAAGAAATCAGCCACTCTGCCATGTCCTCAGCCTGTGGAGGGTAAAGTGACGTGGAGCAGAGATACTAATGGAAGCAAAGTCGACATACTTACAGCTGATGGTGACAGAGAGATAAGACACAATGACCCAGGCAAACGATACAGTTCACAGGCAGATAAATTTAAGTCACTTATCATTCTCAGAGCTGCCGTCTCAGACACTGGAACATACTTCTGTAATAATGAAACAGCTGTGCAGCTGACGGTGATCCCACCAGGTAACATCAAACTTTAATGTTTAAGTTGTTCTGCTTCCTGTTTTCTCTTCCTCTTATGAAATCATGTCTCTGAGCTAAATGTTTCATTTTTATTCAACTTTGAAAACAGAAATTCTTCGACACATTAAGGAAACATAGTTTTTACTTTTAATGACACCTGTTTGTAATGAATGAATAAAAAATACATATTTCTTGAATCCTCAGAATAAGTTTTTTAATTAATTCCACAGCAGATTGGCAGGAACAGAAGGTAATTCATTCTTCACCTTTTGTTCCTGTTACTGTAGTCAAACAGATAAATGTTGTACTTTATTATTTTGTTACTTTTAATTATTTTATATACGATTTTTTAATGTTCTTAAATAAATATGAAATCAAATACATTACTACATTATTTATCTAGAAAACTGCAAAAACAGCCAACTATCTCTGCTTTCTGAGAGAATCAACAACATGCTCAAACTGAGCTCCTCACAAAGACATTAAAATCATTTATTTAGAAGAATTTAAAGATTGTACTGAAGCACTTTGAATGCTACTCGAGTTTAAACTGTGTGATCTTGCTTTGTGTGTTTGTTTAAACTGTTTAAATACTGTAGAAGAAACAAGTGCTCTGTTCTTATTGAGTCACGTAGGAAAGATCACGCATCTAAAAACTCATTCAGGACCTTTTCCATGGAGAACACTTTGAATAAAAACACCTCTGTGAAGTCGCAGAACTCTTCAGGTGGTCGCTGACTTTAACCTGAACATGTGAGATCAGTCCATGGTGGAGCTTTATGAAACCTGAATGTTGTTTTCTTTGTTGTGTTCAGGGACAGTCAGACTCACAGCTGCAAAGGGGACCAACGTCACTCTGAAATGCCCTCCTGATGTTGGAGGATCAGCTGCTCCAACATGGAGCAGAGACTCTGGTGAAATACGGCAAAAAGGACGTTTTAATGTTTCATCTGTTGACAAGACGCTGACTATAAGAGAAGTGAAGCCTGGAGACTCTGGACTTTACTACTGTGATGGAAAACCAGCTGAGTATCTGAATGTGACCGGAGGTGAGAGACTAGAAGTCAAAGAGGAAGTAAAGCCGAGTCAAGCAGCTATTTCAAGGACTCATTCAACATTTTGGGGAAAAAATGCTGTTTTTGCTGAGTTACATTAAAAGACTGACACCACTTTCATGTCTGTACAGTAAATATAAAGTTATAGCTAGCAGCCCGTTAGCTTAGCATAAAAACTGGAAATGTGACCAGCACCTCTAACATGTAGGAAATTTTTGAGGTGGCATGCAAAGTCTACAAATATGTGTTAAAGCTTGTATCCCAGGGATTTATGAATCTGCTGAATAAATGTACCGAGACAAGAGGAACATGGAGAGACTGCAGGGTAAAACTAGAATAAGAGTTTAGCTGAAAACACAGACAACTCTCCCACAGACTTGTACTGTTGCTCACAGCTGACGTACAGGGTGCAGTGATGCACAGGAGGCTTGTTATCGCTACAAGGTTGATAATTTTACATTTTGTTTTGTACAGATTAGACAGAGAAGATGTAATGTGTTGAATCTGGGGCAGGCAACAATGGAGAGATGAACTATCCAACTGCAAAAATCCACAGCCACAGATGTGTGACATATTTCAGATTTGAGTCAGAGTGTTTAATTTATTGATGTGAAGATTATTTCAACACATATAGCACAAACTGCTTCTGGAATAAATCACCTTCCCCACCAGTTTAATTAGTGAGCTTTAGAGGTTCCTGTAGGTGGAGGTTAGCTTCGGACAGAACTTTTTCCACTCTTTATGCTAAGCTAAGAGAATTAGCTTCAGGCTGTAGTTTCATATTTACCCTACAGTTGCGAGAGTGGTCTCAGTCTGAATATATAACTCAAGAAAGTGTGTTTTTGTGTCCAAGTATTCCTTTGAACAGATAATGCAGAAAAATAACTACATATATAATTAAAAGAAAATATGACAGTAATCTGCAGAGAAAACAAGAGGGTAACTGTGATGCTTCCTTCAAATAAAACTTGTGAGGTTAATTGTATGTTACACATAATAAGTGAAGTAAAGACCATCCTCTGCATTCAACTGCTTTAATTTGTTAGAACACTTTGAAATGACGCACTAAAAAGAATAAGAATCTATATTGTGTCCTGTATCATGTCATTTACTGTATGTCCTCTGTCTCACACTGAAGGTAAGAAGGCACCACCACAACAACCTCAACAACCTCAACAACAACATCAACAACAACAACATCAACAAGACAAATAGCAACAACCTCAACTCCAGCTACAACAAGACAAACAACAACAACTTCAACTACACCAACAACAAGAAAACAACAACAACAACAACAACTAACAACAGCAACAACCAATACAACAACAAGACAAACAACAACATCAGCACCAATAAAGCCTCGTCTAGCAGCAGCAACAGCAGCACCATTAACACCACCTGCAAACACTGAAACAACAAAGGAAAAAGGTTCCAACAATAAGGATAGAAGTAAGATGAAACAGAACTAAATGTTATATTGTTAAATTGATGAAAGGTGATCAGTCTGAGAGACAAGAAAACACTTTAAATGTTGAGCGTAAAGCAGTTATTTAAAGAAGAAGCTGCAGATATATTCAGCACCAGTCTGAGGTCAGGTTTAACTTAGCGTGCAAATGAAACTTGTGGTTACAGTCTAATATGGGAAGTCGAGCGCACAGCACGCTCTGTGTGACTGTGGTTCAAGTCGTGAGAACAACGCTCGTAGACAACTAATGAAATGAAGAAAAAATGAAACGTGGTTAAAGATTTTTAGGACATTCTGTATTACATTGTTAAAATATGGCAAGACCTTTTACATTTTAAACATTTACATGAAACACATCCACAATGTATTCATGACACGAATGAGCCACCGTATGCATGGAGAATCAAATTTATCTTAAATTGTAATTATATTTTAAATGTGATATAGAACATCGGTTTAAATTAGTGCAAGAATGAACAGTAATTCTAGATATAATTTCTAGATATCTCAGACTGGTGTTCTGATTAATTGAAACTGCAGAGGAAATATCTTGAATATGAAGTATTGCTGTTTTAGGAAATCTACAAAAGGAGTTATGGGTAATCTGCAAAGCATAGTGGAAGCTGTTTTAACATAAAATCGTTTTAATTGATTGAATTTGCATTTTGAATCGTCATAACGAAGATATTTATCTCTTTAGATTCTCCAGTAAATTGTAATAGGATATATTGTATATTAAGCTTTTGCTTGTCCTAAATATATTGTGGTTATATTTAATGTAAATCCTGTAAATCTTTTAAAGTGTTTTCCTGTTACAAAGGGATTGCCCTACTTTATCTTGTATCCATGAGCCTCACACAGAAACAAAATGTCACACAGAGAAAGCAAGAAAGGCAGAGACAATGTGAAATATGAAACAGATGTTTCAGATGTAAAGTTAAATGTTAAATGTCACATCAGATTTGACCCTAATTATGCACATCAATACTGTACTTTATATAATGATATTCTCTGATTTGTGCTGTGAGACAAACAAAGCTGTTTGTAAATGACATATTTGTTCAGCGTTGTGTCTGTAATGTGTTGCTCTGCTCTCCTGTGCTGTGTGTAACATGCAATAAGTTATTAATCCTTACTTTGTGTTTCATTGGCTCCTAAAGACCTTCTCGGTTTGGTGATTGGAATAGTTGCCTCCTTCCTCCTGCTCCTCTTCATCGTCCTTTACTTTACTTGGAGACGCTGGTCTAACAAACGAGGTGAGGAAAACTTGTCCAGTGACCAGTATGAGGGAGTGTGAGAGCGATAACACCAAATTTTAACACACCTGCTCCCCGTTCACACCTGAGACCTCGTAACACTAACGAGTCACATGACACCGGGGAGGGAAAATGGCTAATTGGGCCTAATTTAGACATTTTCACTTAGGGGTGTCCTCACTTTTGTTGCCAGCAGTTTAAACATTAATGGCTGCGTGATGTGTTATTTTGAGGGGACAGCAGATTTACACTGTTATACAAGCTGCACACTCACTACTTCACACTGGACCAAAGTGTCATTTCAGTGTAAGATACAATCAAATATTTACAAAAATGTGAGGGGTGTTCTCAGTGTAATGAGAAACTGTTTACAGTAAATATCAGAGAGGAAATGTATTTAAACAGAAATTTGATGAATACATATTTAAGAAGATGAGCTAATAATTGAACATGAGATATATTTTTTCTTACACAATACAATATGTAAATGTTCATGTGCGATAACAGCTAAATCTTACTGATGTACCCACAGGGCAAGTTGGTGAGCTGCTAGTGGTGAGCTAACCACCAACACACTGACCTGCTAGTCACATAAGCTTTTCATGCTTCTTGCTATTTGTTCTTTGCTGTCCGGCCTTCTCCCCCAGGCTTGTTAGCTTAGCTCAGATGCTAATGGGACAATAAGTCCTGATCCAAAGATAGATTTGTTCCATTAACTCACTGTGTGGGCGGTTCATACTCTTAACAGAGGAGGTTCAAAAAAACTGACTCACAGCTAATAAGGTACATTAGCTTCCTTTTACTTTAGACTCTCCGACTCTCAACTTCCTTAAACGTTTAGAACTGTCAGTATGGTTTGCTATTGGTCAACATCATAAATTTGTGTCCTTTTATTCCCACTGAATCAAGTAAATTAGCCGTCAAACTTTTAAATACTGGTGTGACCAACATATTATATATTATCACAAAATGGAAACTTAAAATTACTTAACTTGTAGGATGTTTGACTTCCCCAAAAGTACTGTTTATTTATTGTTCATTTATTTTTTCAAAATCAAATTGAAATATATTTTATTTGTCGTCTTTAATGCAAGTTCAGTGCTCTCAAGTCTCACGCATTCACCATGAGACGCATTTCAACCAGCTCACGTGCTCACACGGCCCACCTGGTATTTCTCACGCTGAGAAGAAAGGGTTAAATGGTTCAATGTGACATCAGTATCTCTCAGGCATCAGCAGCATCATGTTTGTCGTCATACAGCAGATAATCAGTGGTTTACTAATGATGTGACGTTCACAATCTTTTCACAGGAAGTGAACGAGTGCAGCCTTTCTATGAAGAGATACAGGAAGGAGCAGTGTTTCGGCCTACAAGTGGTGAGAAATAAGAAGTGTGACATTTTAAATAAATACAACTTCCCTTTTCCCTTATGATTGAGAATGATGTCATTGCGTTCATGTGCAGTGAGAATTGGGACATTTAGGACTCTTCTGATGACATTAATCCAAAATTTTTACATCTTCTTCGCGAGAAACACAAATTTTAACCTGTTTCTCAAAGTGCAACTTAAGTCATACATCCGACTCTGGTCAATATGACTTTAAGTAAATATGTTTATTTTTATTATAAGGTGTGAGGATGTTATTGCAGTTTCACCTTAATACACAAAGATGCTTTTACATTTATTCTCTGTGTCTTTAAACAACCAAGAAGATTCCATAACTATGAGATGTTAAGTCACAAGATACAGGACTTATGTTTACCAGATAATTTTGATGATTTTTATTGAATTTCTTGTACCTGAATGCTTTTCAGAATGTAATTTTCCAAACTGCAAATGAAATATTGTGTTGTTGAAACAAACCAGGCTTTAACCAGTGATCTTCTTCTTCTTCTACTACTTTCTTGTCTCACTTTATAAACTGGATTAATCCTGTTTTCTAAAGCAAGTAAAACTGTAATTGGGTATCCACACCTGTGGTGTAACAGTAGCTTGACAAGTTGCTGTAATTTGTTTCTGGTTATTAATTGTTGTTGGTAAATGTTTTAATAGATGCATCAGATCCAAATGATCCCACATATTGCACCATCCCTGATCTTCCACCAGGGGGAAAGATGATGGGTAAGTACCCAGCTCTCAACATTTAAACTCACAAATTGTAATGTTGAACCAAATATTCTGGTCATTTAATTTAATTTTTCTCACAGAGACATTTCTAAACGATGAGTCCCCATATTCTTTGATCGACAACACTTTCCTTGGAGGAAATAATAAAGGTAACTTTAATGACCATTAGTTCCTCATTTTGGCTTGTGTGGTTTTAAAATTGAACTTTGTCAATCCATGTATTACCAAATAAAACAAAGTAAAAGGGAAGCAAATTAAACCAGAATACACATATTTTGTAGCAGTTACATTGGAAATCTCCCATTCATACAGCCACTTAATTTCAAAATTGAACAAATAAAAGAAATAAGAACCTGTACTATAAAAAATAGTGAATGAGAAGTAGAGAGTTTTTTAACAAGATGAAACTGACAAAAAAAATCTGTTGTAATTTATTTTCTGGATCCGCAGGTTCGACACAGCTCAGTGACAACACGTATTTCTTACTGGAGAAACCGAAAGTACCTGAAAACAACAACGACCAATCTGTCGTTTGACCCGTACTTCTGCTTCTGCCTTTGTTGTTAATCAGTGGGGACAAAAACGAGAGCAGTACGGGAAGTGTGATCAATTTAATCCACTCTGTCAGCCATCGAGTGCAAAGTGTGTGACAGCCTCCTTTATAATCATAAAAGAGGAAGAAATACATAAAAACATGTGTAAATAAATAAATAAATGTGTAAATAAATAAAAAAGTATTTAAATAAATGAACAAATATAGAAAAAAATACTGTATATTGATATTTGTTTATTTAATTTCTTACATTTTAATTAATCACTTTCAGTTATTCCTTGATTTATTTATTTCCTGTGTCACTTCTGGACCCCTAAATGGTATGTTTGTGTGTTTTTACTAAGAGAGGCCCCTCTGGCCTAACACCTGCTCCATCAGCTTCTAAAGTAAAAAAACAAAACGATAAACCTGTTCCTTGGTTTACCATCCTTAATGTAAAGTATCTACCACAGGGCTTGCTATAAGAAACTTAGTGTGTTCTTAACAAAACAAAATAACATTTAATTGTTTGCATGCTAACAAATTACAGCTTGTGGGATGTTTACAGCAGCATGCTAATACATCATGGTAACTGTCAAAGGCCACTAAAGCTCCTGAAGTAAAGTGCCAAAAACTGCATTTCCTTGAGTGTCCACTTGAGGCTGCCTCAAACAACAAGTTAATCATCATAGAGCCACCTGTTAAAATGCCCAACTTTACAACAGAAATAAACCTGTTGCAGCCTGGTACAAAACATTGTTTTACCTTTAAATCTATTAGTGCGTTAATGTGATGCCACATGTCTTTTTGATAAGTCTAGTTTTTCGTTCTTGCAAATCAGACATGGATCTAAATGAGATGACCTGATTAAATAAAGGTGACATACATAAATGAGAGACTATCTTGTGGAGGAATCGTGTTCTTCCCTCCAGTCTAGATCCAAAAGACTTGGTAAGAAGCACAGAAGCTATTTTGGAGGCTTGTCGTGTTCTATTGGTAACTTTTTATGGGATGACAGTGAGTCTGTGATGGACTTGGGAAGGACACAGGGGGAAAAATCCTCAGTGAACAGGTTTGCCAGGTATTTGGCTCAGCTTTACTATTTTACTTTTACAGGCAACAATTTCATCAGTGATTGTTATGACAACAAGTATTTCTCTGCGTTAGGAATCTTTAAGGTATAAATCCTATTTGATATATTCAAAGTAGGAAAAAGACAAAGCACATTTTGTTAAGCTTTGTTTTCATAGTTGCATGAAAAAAATGGGTTGTGATGTTTTAACCAGCCATATGTCAACAGGCTTTTAGTTTGTATTTCTTTCAAACACTTCCTGTTCAGACTGCCTTGAAGAGATTTGTTCCCTGTTCTTCACTTAAATTTGTATTTTTCGTGAGTCCTGCTACGACCGCCCTTTCAGCGAGCAACGGGCTCGAGAGTTTACTGCAAACACTGGAAGCGAAAAGACATTTACTTTGGTCCTGTAAGTATCTGTGTCTTTGTTTGACATGTCTTCATTATTTATCTACATTGTATGTTAACGTGTAGGAACCGTGACATTTCAGCGGGTAAGTGTAGAGTAAGGCACGTTGTGGTTAGCTTAACATGCTGCATGCAAGTGTAACTTAACGTTACTCCATGATACCCACAGGTTTCCTCCTCGTGCCCTTAAAAACTCTGAATTCAGAGTGGTGAACATGAAACATGTACAACGTTACCCATTATAATTTGTAATGAAAGCCACACATATTTTGCTCACTAGATCATTATGATATGAAAATATGAGTTTTTGACTTTTGACACTAAATATTTATTGCTAATTCTCCAGCATACAGTCAGCAAAGACAGCAATAAATATTCAGAACAGAACACCTACATTCACAGCACATAACGTTCTCAAAAGAATAATTTGGTTGTTCTAATGCAACATGTGTCCTGTTCAAGTATCATTATATTTTCCATAAAGATAAATGGGTAAGTAATAAATACTTTTAAATTAAAAAGAAAAAAACGTCATAAATGTTTGTTTTTTTACCTTCATTATAATGATAATTAAAAATATACTGTATGTTTTCATTTAAAATCATTTGATGATAGTGGTCATGTCTTGTGGGAAAACAGTGAACATAGTCAAATGATAATGTTTACTTTATATTCATATTCTTACATATTCAACAGTTATGGATCCCATTTACCCGAGAGACTGGGGCCAACCGAGAGACCCATCTGATGCTCTTCCTTTATCTAGAAGCAGAGTAGATGAAGATCTAGATTTGGATGTAGCCAACAAATTTATTTTGTCATTATTTATGTTTTTATTACCACATGTTGTTAACATTGTTTGTATTTTCATATACATATGAACTGTTTTGTATTTATAATATTTTAGCAATAATTCATTTATATTTCCATCATGTTGTTTTATCTTAAGTTGTAATCCTTTTTCTTAATAAAATCTTTACATTTAATTTGTTTGGACAAATTACCATTTGTGAGAACCTGTTTTGTTTGAGTGAAAACAATCCTTTAGCCACTATTCTGTTGTCTGTTAGAGGAAGATATGTAGTCATTCAAAAGCTGTCTATTCTTGGGCTGTGGTTAGACGTCTATTAACTTTTTTACTGACAGCCCACATTCAGCCCTATTTTAGCCCAGACCCATTTTCAACGTCTATTAGACGTCTATATGTAGTCGTTCAATTGTGGTCTAATTGATGACTAGACTAGTTTTGGGCTGTGGTTAGACTGACAGCCCAAATTCAGCCCTGTTTTAGCCTAGACGTCTGGGCTCTGTTTAGACGTCTATTAGACGTCTTTTAACCGTGTCGAAAATAAAGATAATTTAAATGTTTCAAACGTTTACTTGCATTTAATGAAATGATATCACGCACCTTAACAGCTGCATGGGTGAAAACTACATGTAACCAATTTGGTCTGAAACAGGCTACAGCCAAGCCGTTAGACCACAGATTGCCTCATTTTCGCCTGGTGGGCTAAAAGCAGGCTACACGTAGCCTGTCCAAATAAGAGCTAAATCGTGGCTACAGATAGACCATGACATTTTAATGACACTTAATAGCTTATTGATATTATTGACAGTAGCAAAAATAATGGGATATCAACCATCTCACGTGCTGCCAGGGCAAAACCCACTTTTAATCATTTTTGACTTTTTTGACTAAAAGTGCGCTATAAACAGCCGGTCTGTCTACGAGCTAAATCGCGTCTACGCACAGGCTGCGCGTAAATCATGTGAAAGAAATGAAATAAAAAACTTTGTAATCACTGTAGACCTTGCTTAAATGATGGAATATCATACTCATTGCAAATTATTTTGGCAAAAAGGTCATGAAACCACATGTAAAGTTATTGTGGCTAGAAGTGGGTTATATAGCCGGACTAAATCAGGTGTATAGTAAACCTAGACGGTGAAATGACGGCTATTGCTTGCTGGGGAGCCTGTATGTGTGGATGAACGTGTTTAAGTGGACTTTGTGTAAACTTTCGGGTTGTTTCACATAAGATTAAACTCCTGTTAGCCAAGAACTGAAGTTAGCTTAGCTTGCTAGCTGGAAGTAGACGGGCACGAGCGTAACCTAGCAACACTGCGCTTGTCAGAGTGAGTAACGTTAACGGTTTCTAACGGAGTGAGTGAGTAACGGTTTCTAACGGAGTGTGTCCGGAGGAGAAGCTGCTGGGACTCAGTGAAAATGTCCAAAGTCCAGCTGCTGAGAGGTTTTATCAACCAGCGACTGACCGCGGCTGCTGAAGAGATATTTGGGCTGTTTGAAAGAACGATATCAGAGTACGAGGAGGAACTCTGTCGGTCCAAAGAGGAGAACCAGAGACACCGGAAGCTACTGGACGCTGTTTTCCAGCCTGAAGTCCGGTTACACAGAGCAGGTTTGTCTTTGCTGCTTATTCTCACTGCAAACTGTGTTTTACAGTAAAAACAGTTAAACTCAGTTAAACATGTCGCGTTTAGAGACTAGTGTAGAGCATTTATCTTACACAAGATTTAAATAAATAAAAAGAACCCACAGAAATGAAACAGCTGTAACCGGATATAATATTCAACTAGTGGTAAAATAGTAAACTATTATATGAAATTATAATGAATATAGTAATTAATTTATTATTGTTAAAGACTACTAACATTATACTATTAACTGAACATTAACCTCGCTCCCCTTCTGTTTTACATATTGATATACATACTGTTTATCGTTTAACTTTGTTCAAGTTGAATAATACATATTTCAAATAATCATAATAATGATAATCAAGCAAGTAAACTCACAGTACCATTTGTTCCATTATAACTGAATCGCAAATCGCAATGTTGTCCACAATAAACGCAATATGACAATCGTGACAAATCGTGCAGCCCTAGCATGTTGTGTGAAGCTGTTTCCCAGTGAGTCTCTCTATAGCAGCTTTCACACAGAGATCCCGTCCATACTGAACCAAAATAATGCGACATAATCCTGCAACCGTGTGTTCTCTTACATTACGATCCAGCTTTCCAGGTCAGACCATGGCTTGTAACGCAACAGAGTTTAAAGGCCACACCTGTTCTGGCATGTCGACTGTGCCTTTTCACACAGACATCGTTCTGGCTCTGACCCCCTTTCAGGCTCGGTACCTTTCATAAATGTGAAAGAGCCTTATGTTTGTCGGATTCTGCTCGCTCATGAGTTCATGCCGGAGCACACACCTGGTTGCAGTCTAAACTACATATTGCCCCTTTAAATGCAAAACGAAGAGAATGCCCAGGAGCTGTAGACATTAACGGTAGACATTTACATTGACTAGAGAGCAGGAGTGCGAGCTAACATTTATGTTTACCGTTACTGTCATTCTTAACGGGCTTCCACATAGTAGAGAGTAAGTAACTTAACTCAAAAAACACAGTGAATACAGAAAAGAACTTAAACACAAGAGATAATTCACTATGCTTATTTATCGCTTTTGTGCCACTTACTGACCTGTTAAACAAGATAAATGAATAACACAGGAAAATTGCTGCCGTCGGTCTTCACTGTCTTGCCAGAATGGCTCTGCAGCCGTCTGCTGCCCCCTACTGTCTGTGGAGTGCATATTCGTAATCTGAAAGCATTTACATGCACAGTGCTACAAAAAAGATATTCTTAAATTAAACCCAAGAAATGTGACCATACATTCTGTGTGCGTCACACTAACTCTGCGTCTGCTTTTAGATCCAAAATAAAGCAGAGGTCTCTCCGTGACTCACAGTGTTTTCACCCAAAGTTACATTTCAATTCATTAAAAAAAACTACATATAGCCCCTTTAAGTGTTAACAGGAAATTTAAGTTTATTAAAACATGTGACAGATGTCCAGCAGCTGTTGGTGAGTAAAGAAGAGGTTCCCCCTGAGCTGCAGCAGCAGTGGAGCCGCATGCTGGACCAGGAGGACCCACCAGAGACGCCACACATTAAAGAGGACCAGGAGCATCTCTGGACCAGTCAGGAGGGAGAGCAGCTTCCAGAGCTGGAGGAGGCTGACATCACCAAGTTCCCATTCACTCCTGTCCCTGTGAAGAGTGAAGAAGATGATGAAGAGAAACCTCAGTCCTCACAGCTTCACCAAAGCCAAACTGAAGAGAGTAGAGATGCAGATAATTTGGAAACAGAAGCTGGTGGAGAGCGACTGTGGAGGACCAGAACCAGCCAGAACCTTTAATCCAGATAGTCCTTTACAACCAGACACTCATGACCAGACTTCACTCTGCTCTGAATCTGAGACTGATGACAGCTGTGACTGGGAGGAGACCAGGGAACCTCAGCCAGGTTTAAACCCTCTGCAAAACAATGAAGCACCTGTAAGTGATCAGGAATGTAACACTGGAGAAACATCAGTTAGTTCCTCTGAATGTGCTGCAAGATTTGGCCACAAGGAACATCTGCAGAACCACAGTGGAACCCAAACAGGAGGGAAACCATTTAGTTGTTCAGTTTGTGGTAAAAGATACACCTCAAAGAGATCCTTAAAGAATCATATGAGACTCCATTCAAAGAGAAAACAGATCAGCTGCTCCGTTTGTAGTAAAACGTTTCTATGGAGAAAAGATGTTGTTAATCACATGAGAGTTCACACAGGGGAGAAACCCTTCAGTTGCTCAGTCTGTGAAAGAAGCTTCAGTGTCAGCAGCAATTTGTCCACACACATGAGAATTCACACTGGGGAGAAACCATTTAGTTGTTCAGTTTGCGCTAAAAGATTCACACAAAAGCAACATCTGAGACGACACTCGAAGGTCCACACTGGAGAAACCATTTAGGGGTGAAAGATTCACTCGACTTTAAATTGTTAAAACACACAAGTGTGAGACCGGCTGAAACAAATGAAGCTGCTTGATGAGCCTTTTTTGTCCCTAAGAATGAAGTACTGAGAGCAGACTCCAAAAAAAGTTCTGCTTTCAGCTCAGATGAAGCCACATGATCATTTTAATTCTGTTTCATTTGTGTTGCTTTGTCATTTTCCTCACATAGGTAAGTCAGCAAAAAGGCATTGAAAATAACATTGTTTTTTGCCAGCTGTTTGGATAGATTGATAAATTAAGGGAGAAGGAAGAAACGCCTCTGTGATGTTTAAAGTTGTGCTTGTTTGCCCAGTGATTTTGATTTAAAAGGTCTTTTCATACCAAATATATATATTTGATAGGGCCGTGACACTTAACTAACTAGATGAGATTAGAGATTCATCAGTGCGAGAGGGGGTCACTTGATAACTACTGCGGAGGACGCTGGTGTCGTATCAGCTGATCAGCAGTTGAATCGCTCCTCAAATCGACGTTATCAAACTGTTTCCAACTGAAACTGGTCCTATTTTAATGCTGAAGGCACATGTGACTGTTAAACTGTGCTGCGTTCAACAGTATGTTCTTTACCTGGCTTAAATACGTGTATATTTGCTGCCCATTTACCCATTTATTTGAGGTAAGTGCTGTACATTCCAACACAATGTTTAATACATGTTTGTTTTGCATTGTGGTACTTCAGTATTTATTTTGTCAGACTGTGAAATGTGGGTGTTTTGATGTTGTGGCTAGAGCAGGCAAAACCTCACTCAGGCTGAGGCCTGAGGGAATTGCCCACAGTTCAAAGCGGTATGACGTGAAACACGGGGGGACAAATGTGCGTAATAAGAGAAGAAGAATCGACACCGACGCTGATGTTAACATTGTTTGAATTTTTCTAAACTTAAGATGGAACATAGAACACGTGAAGTTATTGAATTATTTATTTTAGTTTTTGCTTAATGATGCTGTTTTGACCAACAATAGTGTATTATTGACAAATATATATTGACACTTACCTCTCCTCCACTCTGTAGGGCGAGAGCCTGCCGGACTTAAAATCAGGCAAAAACTTAAAGATAAAAAGTGTACAACGTGTTTAAGCGTCGTCAAGGTAACGTGATAAAGTGGGAAAGGGCTGTACCGTTCCTGTTTACAGCATTTTGAGCCCTCGCAGTCTCTTGCACACACTTTCCAAGTGATGTCAGTAAAGTCTGTCAAAGCGTTCCAGGTGCATGACGAAGTGAACGAAAATCATGGCTGACCGTGACAAAGTGTGCACACAGTTGCACCCTCAGCAGTGTTTTAGGTGTTAAATTAAAAGGACGGCAGTTTAACAGCAACAACTGACATAAACAGCCCAGACGTTACTGGTTAACTGTGTTCCCCTCTGGATATATAAGTTAGTAGCCGTCAAGTCAGTCAGTGTTGTAGGTTCCGCTTCCTGATGTTTTGGCATTTTTAACAATAACTGTTATGAAGAAAAAATGACTTTATAAGATTCTTTACTGCAGCCAGCTACCTAAAAAAACAAATTTCTACATCAATGTCCATGCAGAACAGGTTTTACTATATGACTATATGTATTATTTTAATTTAAATACATGCAAATATGCGTTTTGTTGCCTTTTAGTTTATGGTTTACCATTTACAAAGTGTGCTTCCATGGACGCTGACATTGTTTTGTGATGTCATTCAGCTGCTACTCGTGAAGTCGGGGTACATATTTTTTCTCTGACTTCACAAGTAGGTAATCCGACTTCAAGCGGCGTTCAGGATAGTTTTTCTAGTTGGAGGTCGGAAATTTCCCAGTTCCGAGTTGCCTGGAACGCAGCATTAGGGGGGACATTGGGACTGAGTCACAGTCTCATAACCAGGAAACTGACTCTTGGGTGGGCACTCCTCTTTGCACGCAGCCACCTCCTTTAAGGTCAACCTCCGATCTCCATGCACATCTTGGACCTGGCCTGGGTCTGGTCTTGTGTGATTCCATGTTCGCACCACTTCGTCCACTCCATACATTACAGGTCAACTGTTACACCTGAGGAGGCGTGCAGGATGGTGGTGCGTCTTGTCATACGAGTCCATGTGTTTATGTAATAAATTTACCACTTTATTCTCAGAGAATATACAAGTTTATTTCTCGTAAAGGTGCTTTACCCATAAATCTCAAATTTCTCCCGGGGCTCCCGAATAAAAAAAACAAACCTCTGCCTCCGGGAAGAAACAGTAAAACAAAAAGTTGTAGTTGCACCATTGTAGGTGTCATGTTTTGGACTGTTTAGCTGCATAGACTTTAAAACTTAATAACCACTGTATTAATTACACAGGAAAGTCTGTTAAAATACTGAAAATTCCAGATAAGCAGAGTTTTTTCAGCCACTCAAAGATACGTCTGTATTAATGAACCAGCTGTGTAACTTACAGTAAGGTGATGTCATCGCTTAACATCGAACTTGACCAGAGTTGTTCTGCTTTCTGTTTTCTTTTCCTGTTTTACAATCATTGCTCACTTTGACACGTTGCAGCACATTGCATTATGAGTGTTGGGTTAAAAATAGCTTTGTAGCATCTCTCACTCACGCAGACGTTTGCTTCCTCTTTGACATCAGTGATCTACACCTTCATGTTCACACTGTAAACTAATTTTAGTGCTGCTGAGAACGCCCAGTAAGAGCGATTTGCAGCAGTAAGAGCGATTTGTGCGTGAGGTAGGACAGAATCCTGAGTGTAACAGATGATTGGAGCAGCAAGAGGAATTGTTCAACTACATTTAAGCCAGCAATAGAGATTCTCACGTCGGTAATCAACAAAGCTGACGTTTTTATTAATCAGCCACCTTGAACCATCTTTCCCTGAAGTGGTTTAGATGTATTAAGGCTGTAATTTCCACTGGTGAACCTCCCCCTCACTTTTATTGTCCAAGACAAACGCCCACATATGCGATGATATTACAAAGATCCCATTTATAATGTGTCACTTCGTGATTCACTGATGTTAAAAAAGAGTGTAAATGTGTCGCAGAAGCATTTAAGATAGACTGGAAACCTCTGGAGGAGGCTTGAGACTCACGCATCTGTCTCTCCGAGACTCCTACGCAATTATTCCTCCTACAGAGTGTCATTATGTCTGTATACAGTATGTGGAGATATCCAGTGACCTTAATACCTCCATGTAAATTAGGCGTTTGTTCTTAAAGCAACAAGGAAATACGTCTCGCGTCATTTCTGTACATACACTCAAATACACCTGGTCCCTGATCAGTTCACTGAACGTGGGTTACAGAGCATCCTGAGGTAGAGCCGCAAAGACGATTTGTCTTGTTCGTCGTTCGTAAATACGATTACTTAACGTGTTTGGGTTGTGGATAGTTGTTAGTGAACGCTAGCTGAACTAAAGCACTAAAGTGCAGAAGTTCTTCTTCCTCTGGTGTTTACAGCTGCATGTACACAACATACAGTGGGGAAGAGCTTTCAACACATTTTAAAAGGCTTCTTCTCATCACAGACACAAACATTAATACGCAGTTCAAAATGTCCTCTGCAGTACTGGTGTGAGAAAATTTGTAGTACATGACAAAAATGACCACACTGAGATGCGTTGAGAAATATTTTTTTCTTGAGAAACACGTATACACCCAGAGTTTCCTGTTCTCAGCCCACACACAGTCTGAGGTCAGACATCAGCACCAGGCTCCTGTATGTCGAGTCTCTTCAGTCAGCATGAGGATGAGGGTGAATATCTGCCTGTTAGCCTTCGTTCTGGGCTGTAATGTCACTGCAGGTAAGGACTTCTCAACTTAATCTGATAAAGGCATGACTTCATCTCACCTGCATTAATATGTTTTCTGCTCTTTTTGAACTTTTTAAGATGATTTACAATTTGTCTTACAATTGCTATACATGTCAGAGGATGCACGCCTCTGGAGCAACGAGGGGTTAAGTGTCTTGCTCAGGGACACAGTGGTGGATGGGTCACAGTGGGGGATTGAACCCTCGTGTCTCACACCAAAGACGTAGTCGTATCCATTGCGCCATCACCACCCGAGATATTTGGGTTTAAGATCAAAAGATGAGACAAGAGCTCAGAATTTCAGCTCTCATTTTCTGGTATTTACATCTAGATGTGTTAAACAACTCAGGACATACCACAGTTTGTATTAGACCACTCGAGTAAAAGTAAAGGATCATCTTAAAGTAAATAACATTTAATATTTGGTGGCATCACCTTTGCTTGCAATAACTGCCTCAAGCCTGCGACCCAGGTTTTTACCGCAGCTTCTTTCGGTTCTTGTTTGTTTCATGGTGTTTCTAACTTCAGTCTCCTCCTAAGGAGGTGAAATGCTGCTCTCTTGGGTTAAGGTCAGCTGATTGACTTGGCCAGTCTAAAACCTTTTTTCGCTGGTAAAGTCCTTTGTTTTGTTGGCACTGTACTTTGGCTGATTGTCCTGCTGCATGAGAAACTTCCTACCATTTAGTTAAATGCATTTCTACATAAACTGGCAGACAAAATGTTTCTGTCCACTTCTGAATTCGTTCTGCTGCTTCCATCATCAGTTACATCATCAATAAATATTAATGAGCCTGTTCCAGAAGCAGCCATGAACTCCCAAGATATGACATTACCTCCACCAGGCTTCACAGATGAGCTTGTAGCTTCGGATCATAAGAACTTCCTTTCTTTCTCCACACTTTGGCCTTTCCGTCACTTTGGTCTCATCAGTCCATCAGATTGTGGTCCAGATCTTTTGCGGCTCATCTCTGTACTTCTTTGCAAACTTTAGTCTGTCCTTCTGATTCTTCCTGCTGATGAGAGGTTTGCATCTTGTGATGTGGCCTCTATATTTCTGCTCTCTGAGTCTCCTTCCAACAGTGGATTGTGATACCTTCGCTCTGCACTGTGGAGGTCGTTGCTGATGTCACTTACTGATGTTCTGGCGCTTTCCTTCACAGCTCTCACCATATTTCACCATCTACTGCTGTTGTTTTCCTTGGCCGACCTGTTGGACGTCTGTTGTTCAGTACACCAGTAGTTTCTTTCTTCTTCAAGACGTTCCAAATTGCCCAATATTTGTCTAATGGCTCTGCTCCATTTTCCTTCTTTTCTCAACTTGACAGTGTCTTGCTTTTCTCCCACAGACAGCTCTCTGCTCTTCGTGTTGGTTTATCCTCTTTAACAGGAAATGCAGTCTTTACAGGTTTGAACCAAGGCTGAAGACTTAGACCAGTCATGCAGAGATATTTAATGTTTGGACAGTCAACCTAAAAGACAACAAGAAACATCTGTCAGTCACATGTTCCAGTAGTTTTGCTCACTTTAAAAATGTGTGGGTTCAAACTAAAGGTGGTTTGTCCTGAGTTGTTTAACACAATACCAGGAAATGAGAGCTGAAATTCTGAACTCTTGTCTCATCTTTTGATCTTAAACCTAAATGTCTTCAGTGAACAACAAAAACAAAAGAATTTGCCTCACTGTTCCAACACTTTAGGAGGGAACTGTATATTACAGAAGCATCATATTCATATTTAGAATCTGACTCAGGTTTTTAAGTTGCTCTCAGTGTTATACACAGAACAATCGACAGGACCATAGAAAAAGACATGCAGCTAAAAACAAGAACTACAAAGCTGAAATGTGGAAATATTGACTGATGTAATGTAATAGATTACTTTATATACACATGAGACACCTGTGTGGCTATACACACACCTATGTATCATATATACATGTTTATATACAGCTTAGATTTATAATCAACTAATGATGATTATGGTTAATTGTTTTTAAAAATACTATTTAAACTATAAAATATTGTTTGTAACAAGATGTGCTTAAAATATTGGTAAAAAACTTGCTATGGATACCTCTTTATTTGAAATTCTGTTTCTTTTGCAGCAATAAATCATACAGTAGTCGAGGAGAAGAGCCAGGTCGCCCTGCCATGTCCTCACCCTGTGGAGGGTAAAGTGACGTGGAGCAGAGAGAGGAACGGAAACAGAGTTGACATACTTACAGTTGATGGTGACGGAGACAATAGAGACCCAGACAAAAGATACAGTTCACAGGCAGATAAATTTAAGTCACTTGTCATAACAAGAGTTAATCTCTCGGACGCTGGAAGATACCTGTGTAATAATGAACCAGCTGTGGAGCTGACGGTGATCAAACCAGGTAACATCAAACTTTAAGAAAGTTGTTCTGCTTCCTGTTTTCTCTTCCTGTTGATTGTTCAGTACATTTTGTTGAGTGATGGGCTGTATATTAAAAACATAGTATAACTTAGATGTAAATGTGTTTTTACCTTCAATAACACAACTATTGTAGAATTTATAATATTATTATGACTCCTGCTTTAGTGGTGTACAGTTGTGACTGTATGAGCATTCAGTAAAGAAGAGAACTTAGTAATTTACAATATACTTACAATTAAGAAATATTTGAATGAAAAATGTCTACTGTTAGTTTCCTGTTTTATTTTGAAAGTGTCTGCCTCTTGTGTTTTAGTCTATTTTATTTTCTGTCTGTGTTAACTGCTGATTGCCTAATGTGTCTCACCTGTATGTATATATATATACAGTATGTAGTCTGTGTGCTTTGTGGCCTTTTTTGAGTCTGTCTTCATATCAGGCAGTGTTCCTGCCTGTTTCCTCCCTTGCATTGGCTGTAAGTTTGGTTCAAGTTAATAAATCTGCTCTGCCTGGTTTTCTGAGCCTGAGTCCAAATCCCTAACTTCCTGTCTCTATGCTAATACGTGACACTCTTATTCTTCAGAGTCTTTCAGAGGAAATTCCATTTACAGTACAAAATTTAAGTAAATGGACTTTTACTTCAGTAGTTTGTGGAACAAGATAAACTCCAGATCATTTACTTAAGTTAATGTACTTATACCACACTGAAAATACTCCGCTACAAGTCCTGTTTTCAAAACCTCAAGTCAAATTTATCAGCAAAATATAGTACAAGTATGAAAGTAAAGGTTCTGTAAAATGTCCCCTTTCTGTGTTTCACTGGTCTATCGGATGTTTCTGGATTAATATTCCTGTTGCACTAATCTGTGTGTTGTATTTTTCTGCTGTAGAACTCCTCTTTATCCTGTTGGGCAGTTTAATCAGCAGCAGTGCATCATGGTCTATAAGATCATCATGTGTTTGTGGCATCGCTGTCCTGTGAGAACCACGTATTTTTAAAAAGTCAGCTTTTCATTAGCTCAGCCTAAACAGCCTGTTCTGTTCTTCAGCTTTGTGACGACGTGTTTTCCAGCAGACGCAAGCAGAGTTTAATTGTTTATTTAGCTTTAGAAGGAGGATTTTCTCAGACTAAAGTAACACATTATCAGCCAGTTTATCTTAAACATCTGGGGGTACATGAACAGGATGGTAAAAATTGTGATCTTAAAAGTAACTATAGCTGTCAGATACATGTAGTGGAGAAGAAGTCTAAAGTTGATGAAAATGGAAATTGAAAAGAAATGGAAAGTAAAGTAAAAGTAGCTCAAAACTATCCTTAAGTACAGGACGTAAATGAAAAAAGTATTTAATGACACTGCTTTTTAAAACATATTTTTCACTTTGTGTTTGGTCGTGCAGGAGAAACAGCCAGACTCACTGTTGTAGAAAGAACCAACATCTCTCTGATGTGTCCCTCTGCTGTTTCTGGGTCAAGTGTTCCAACATGGATCAGAGAAAACCGAGGATCAAACGTCACTGTTTCCAGTCAAAATGAGATGGATAAGCACGATCGATATTCACCCAAAGGAAACACGCTGACGATAACAGACGTGAAGCCTGGTGACGCTGGACTGTACTACTGTGAAGGAAAACCAGTTGCGGATCTGAATGTGACCAAAGAGGAGTCTGACGAAGGTGAGACACAAAAACACTCTAGGTCCAGGAGATACTTAACAATCACTGTACCTGCTAATTCAGACACACTTTGTGAAACAGACTAAAAGCCTCAGACATGGGCTGAGAATGTGGGGAGAAATGTGCTCAAGTTGAACAGGTAACCTGAGGATTTCATGTGAGAAAACGACTTAGTTAATATAAATTAGCCTTGTTACGTGTTTTAAAAAGTTTTTAATTTTTCAGATTATTCTGACACCGGATGGATGGATGGATATGTTATTAGTACTTTTGGAAATTGTTTATTTATAAGGGACAGTGCACATAAACGAACATAAGGACAGTGTCCAAAATGTAAATGAGCCAGATTTAGCCTTACAGACTAATTTTACAACTGCTGTATGTGTCAGAGCCCCCCCCCCCCACACACACCTCCACTGCCACATATAAAAAGCAGAACACTGAAGACACAGAGAAAGGCTGTTTGTCTGTCCATGCTACGCTGAGCGGTCGTCTGTCGGTGTCCCGCCACGTCACACAGTGTGGAGCTACAAGGCCTCCTTCAGTTGTTGTTCCCTCACTGCTCTGCTGCAGTAACAGATAACACAGTAATGTCCCAACAATGGCAGGAGGGGGGAGAAGAAGAAGCAAGTAAACATGAAAGTAAACAATGCTTAAATATATATGTATCTCATGAGAGAGGACATGAAACGCATTTTAATATAATACACACTGTCACGCTGAGTGTGATGATACAGAGAGCCAAACGCAGACAAAGCAGACAGACAGCGTCAGTTCAGTGGTTTAACTGATGAAGGTTTTGATGCAACGGTCAGAACCAGCTTGGCGGCCCCAACAGCCAAACTTACCTCTGCCTGTGCTCTGACTCTGCATGAACATGAGTTTTGGGGGCTGTGAACAGAGTTGAATCTGTTTGCTGTCTCTTGCCCACCCCAGCTTTAAGAGATTGCATCATGGGAAATGCATTTGAGCATCATATATGTGTCTGTCTGTCTGTACTGTGTTAGTATGTGTTGGGAACCTTTTTGTTTTTATCTTCCAGATGATTCCTCAGATGATTCTTCAGATGATTCCTCAGATGATTCTTCAGATGATTCTTCAGATGATTCTTCAGATGATTCTCCAGCTGTTTTGGTGCTTGGAGTATCCCTCCCCTTGCTCCTCATCATTCTCATCATCATCTTCCTCACTTGGAGATGCAGGATCAAAAGACGAGGTGACTGAATGACGACCTGTAACATATAACATCGCAGTAAATCGCAGCACATTCAGTTTTCTATCAAATTGAAAACAGTTTCCCAGGAAAAAGTATCTAAAAATGTTTTTCTTTAACTTGTCAAGTGTAAAACCTTTGGTCTTTAAAGCAGATAATCCCTGACTGTGAACTGAATAAATAATCTTGTGACCTTCGTGCTCTTGTTTAGAAGGAAGTGGTGAACAAAAGGTTGAGGTTGTCTACGCTGAGATAACTGATGACATGGTCTTCAAACCACAAGGTGAGAAACACAAGTTGTTCTTTATTTTAAAAAACGTCCCTTCTGTATCTTTGGTCTGTCAGATACAAACATTTGGTTTTAAAAACACACATGAAAAATGCGCATGTTGAAAAGTTTACATTTGTTTTTCAAGATGGATCAAAACAACCTGACGTCACATATTCCGTCATCCAAGGCCTCCCAGCAGGAAACAGGGCCGGTAAAGAGCTTTGCTCTGTACTTTCTCTTACACAGTCCAAAACTCACTGGTGAATTTGTTATACTGTATATATTCATATGTTTTGTATTAATGTCTGTTACAGTAGCTCTTCAGCCCAGTGAGAGCCCTTATTCCCTCATCAAACCAACCTGGACGTCAGAGAATATGAAGGTGACTTTTATCATCCTGTATGTTGGCTTGGACGGAGTTTATTTATATAATGTAACGTGTATTATAAGTTTAATATTTGTATAGCATTTATTATAGGTTGTACAATACAATGTCATTACAATTTCAACATTACTGTTGTTGCAGCTAATTATTATTGATTAATATTGATTCATCTGCTGATTATTAGCTGGTCAGACGACATCTTCAAATCTCTCTAATGTTCAACAGCCCGAAGCCCAAACATGCTTAGTTAACGACCCCAGAGTAAATCAGAAAATAGTTAAATTTAAATGTTTAACTTATTATCAAAATAGGCGTCAATTTATTCATATAAATTCTACAATTTCATTTTTGCTCAAAAACTTATTTGGCTTATAATCGAACGGTTTGGTAGGAAACTTTTGAATTGGACAATTGATCATAAATATAGTTTAGTTAATCTGTTGCCTGTGTTTTTTTCTCCACAGGTCACAGATGTTTGACTCTGCATATTTTTACCTGGATAATGAACTTTAATCAGGTAAATATTTACTTCTAGGAAACATTTTGTTAATTCTACAGCCTGGATTAAAACCGCTTTGACTAAAGGACACGAGTTAATTTTAACTTTTTCGTTTGTTTTGCAGAAATGAAATCCTGGGAACCGAAAACAGAGTTTGCCTTCATCTCCTCCTGCTAACTGGATGTTGATCCATTAAATTATAAGAAATTATGTTTCAGCTGAACTTTAAATTAAAAAAGTAGTAAGAACACTTTTTGATGGTCTTGGTCTCATCTCGGACTCGACTCGCGTTTGTACTCTGTCTTGGACATTAAGGACTCAGGATTTTATTTCAAGACCAGTCAGGACCAGAACTGTGGGAATATCAATAAATTGTTTTTACATTGTCTGATTTACTTGTTAACATCCTAACTTTGTTTATTAAGAATGTGTTGTTCCCTTTAACAACACCCCACTCACCCAGTGTTGATTAAAGATGCTTATGTTGATTTCAGCTCCAAGTGTGTTAATGGGAATGTGGATCTTTCAGATCAATCTGAGAAGTACCTGTGATCTCGTTCCACATTTTATTGTGTCATGCAATGTGGGGAACTAGTCTTGGTCTCAACTCGGTTTCAGCCCCTAAAAGTCTTCTCAGCCTCGATAGACTCTAGTCTTGATCTTGACTTGGTCTCGGTTTGGGCGGTCTTGACTACAACACTGATTGTAATATATTCAGTTAAATTTAACTTTTTGCAAATTATAAAAGACAATATAATGTTTTGAAATTGTGTCCTTTAATAAATTAACACAATGACTCATTTTAACACAAGCATCTTTAATCTTCAGTTACTTTAATTATTAAATTATTATGTTTTAACCATCTGATTTTGCAGCAGCTACATGCTGTCAACACAAACCTCCCTGCTCCAGGACAGTGACGCTCAGCTCTTCCCAGTCATTGTTTAGGGAAGAGGAAGGAGAGCAGGGATGAGTGGGAACTTTTTCTGGCACTTCAGTCAGATCAGCAGCAGCTCTGCAGTCAGATGGTTTTTATGAAGATGTTCACTTTTACGAACTTCTGTCACGTTTGGTTCCTGCACACAGTTCTGATCCGCTGCAGTGAAAACTCCACAGGTACAGGTGAAATTCACATATTAACATTTTATTAATGTGACCTGTAGCTTGTATTTGCTTTGGATTCATGTTTCGAATGTAAAAGTATTTGCATAATCCTTAAATCTTTACGGTCACTTTGTATTTTTGTATAAAGTTGTTTTCTGTGTTAAGAGTGTTACATTTATCTCATGTAGGAACATGTTCGCTTACAGTTCTCATAACTTTCAAAGTTTAACATGAAATACTTTGGAATAAATGTATACTTTGATTTAAACTTTAAAATGTTTTGTTGCTGTAAAACAAAAAAGAAACATTTGAATCAACAAAATAAAGATTTGTCTTGTAAACATTTTACTTTCATAACGGTTGCCAAAAAGGTCATTTTATACGCTATGAGTGTGATTGTATTTCTTGAATATTGCTTGATGGATGTCACTATTTTCTCTCACTACATGTAAATGCTATGTAAAAAAAGAAAGTATTTAATATTCAGCCCTTAGCATCTTTTTCCATACAGTCTTATTTACATAATTTTCTAAATAAACACAATGCCACTTGCAGTATTTGTAATTCTGTCTGACTGTATGTTTCCTGCGTTGTTATTTGAGGCGGGATGACAGTGAGCATGTTTCCATGAGATAAAAGAGGAACCAAAGCTAAACCCTGACCATCAGCAGGATATGAGTGACACAGCGCTGCATCTAAAACAGCAGCTGGTCATATTTTTTTTTTCTTTTAACATGAACTGACACGTTATGAGTCAGATCACATTTATATTTATATATAAATGACTCTCTCCCCAAAAGTATTTATCATACCACATAAATACAAAACAAAAGCCCAAATAAATAAATAAGGTTCCCAAATGTAATTCTGATACAAATATTCTAATATATCCACAAATATAAATCCTACATTCTTCTGTATCTATGAACTTGTCCTTCCAACTTGCCTTTGGGTAAATGACTCTCCTTGTTATCCTGCTCTTTAACTAGCGTCCTACCAAAACCTTCCTAATATTGGAACATGATCAATTCCCCTTTTGTTTTTGTTCCCCCCACTAAAGAGAGCTCAGCCGATGTGAATGTCGGGTCTGTGAATGGCTCTGCTGCTTGGAACCTTGTTGGTCTGCCATCATTGAATCCCAGCAGGTCCTGTTTGTCTTGAAAATCCTCCATCAGGACTCGGTTTCTGTTTTCTACTCCCCCAAACTGCGCAGTCCATATTACTGGTAGCTTGACTTTATAATGTCTCGCTTCTCTTCTGTAGCTGAAGTCCAGGGTTGTAGAAGTTAACTCCAGAGATTTTTGTGCTGCCCAGACTTTAACAACCACACATTCAAGCTCAGGAACCCTACTACTCATGCTCGAACCCTTTTGGCTCACAGAACTAGGGGGCTCAGAAGGGAGGACTGCAGTTTCCCCTTGAATCGGGTTTTGGGTTGCAGAGACAAATGATTTAAAATTGTATGTTTGGGTTAAAACCGGCCTCAGTGAGTAAAAATCAAGGCCTACATTAAAAGCTGCCTCAGGTCTCAGGGAGGGAGCTACAAATCTGTTTCTGTCCTCCATCAGTGATCCGGTTCTCCGTCCCCGAGGATCACCACATTCGCCTGCCGTGCGGCAGTTCTGACAGATCTTCTGTGGTCTGGACTCATCAGGACAAGAAGGTCCCTGTGACCCGACAGGGCCGCTACGAGACCAACGAGGACCCTGAGCGCTACCGTCTGGAGTCCGACGGCAGCCTCCGCCTCCTGCAGCTCGATGACTCTGACAGCGGGGAGTATCGCTGTAACCAGCGGCTGGTGGCCGAGCTGCAGGTGCTGACAGGTACACGGGAGGTGGAGATATATGTGGTGCATTATGGGAATTAAACACATACTTAGATGTGTGTTGACACATTCAGCATTTATAAATATAGAAGAGAACAGCTCTGACTTCATGCATGTCGACCGACTAACCTCTTTTGAGCAAACGGCGGCGTTTCATACGGACGCTGAAGGGTCCTGTTAGCGTAAAATAATCACGCTGTGTCACGCTGTCTGAAAGCGTCGGTAATAATGACGCAATGAGATGAGAACGTGTTGAGAGATCAGGCAGGCGAAGCTTATGTGCTCCGATGTGGTTGTAAATTGTCATCACGCAAGTTTGACATACGTTAGATACAAATGTGTTGAAACAGAGTTTGAAGGGGACCTCTAGTGGTCTAGTGACAAACTCTTGACAGAGAGCCACAAACCCTCTAAGAGCAGAGATCAGAGTAGATGGTTTAGTCAGCAAAGCCTGAGACTTTAACACCAGAAGAGTTAGGGTTAGCGGCAAGCCCAAAACTGGCAGAGACGTGAGGGGACTTCCCAATAATGGACTTGGGTGGCACCGTTGGTCCAAAAACAGAATGAGTGCTGTAAGGGCCACTACTCAAGATCGTATAGAGGTCTGAACCCAAAGTGTTCCCGTTTAATGCGGCATACAAAACTTAAAGTCCAATATGGATGCGTGTGTGCAACTAAGGGTTAAAGGAATACGATGTCTCACCTGAGTTTATTTCACCTGGTTTTGCAGGTCATAAAACCCTTCGCGCTGATGGTCTTTATTCTGGCATGATGGTTAAAGGGCGTGAGATTTTTGGTTTACTGGATGTTTATGCACACGCTCTCACACCAGAAACCTTTCACTTCCTGTCTCAACATTCAGCAATGGTTTCTATTAACCCTAACCACCATCTTTTCTTAACCAAGTAGATGTATGTAGATGTGCCTCAACCTGACCAAACTTTAACCATAACAAACATCTATGTATCATATGGATCCTTCAGTTTGGTGCGGTGCCAGAATTCCTGACTCTGCGAGTGGATTTCCATGGAAACCAACAGAAACCATTTGCAGTCTAGTGTCGGATGGGTTGTGAAAGATATTATGAAATCATTTTAATGGTAAATGTCCTTCTATCAGTTTCTACATAAAAGAGGATGTTGAGGGCTGGATGCCCAAAAGGAGGGACTTGATTTGAAAGTTCAAAAGTTAATGTTCCCACAGTCTGAATGTGTCACGCACACCACCCACCTCAAAATGTATGCGTATCAGCGTTGGTGTTAAACAAGGTGGCGCTTTAACAAACTGTGGTAAAGCATTTATTACTAATGATACAGATAAATAGAGAGCTGTACGCTCAGGGACACGATGTGCAGCGTTCACATGTTTCATGGGACCTTGACAGTTACAGACGGGAAGTGAGAGGTGTTTGAGTTTTGAGGAATAAGTTACCACCCGGGTAGCCACAGTGGTTTGGCACTGCAGTGACTGACGTGCGTGCTTTCCAGACTCATGACGGAGCTGGACGTCACTCCAAATGCGGCTTTCCTAAATGGACCGCGTTTGTTCCACCAGTGCCTGAACATGGGCGCATGTGTCGACTCAGCTGGCCACCCTGGACAGGAAAGATGTGGCGCTGTTAGCCCTCCTACGTGTTTCCTCCTCAGCCGAGGCGGTGGACAAGTTTAGCCTCAGTATCAGAGGCCAGTGTCACAGATATTTTAAACTGGTCTCTCGTGTTACGTATGTTTTAATTTTACTCTTTGATCAGAGTTAGTGTCAGTGTAAATGTTCCACAGAACCTGACATCAGTAGAAGAGATTCGTGTTACACTTACCACTCTGCTTAGAAAGATTGTTTTCATAATCTAACTTTTATTATTTGATTATTTGTCATATTTTCAATGATGTTTTTTCACATTAAAAGCCTACCTACTTACACAGACACCAGAAATGTTGGCGCGAGTGTGGATCATTAGATGAAATTGTTGGGAAATGGTGACAAGTAGCTACAACAAATACTAGGATGTAAAGTCTAGTAAGATTTGTTTGGTACTTTATATCTGTAACATCAATGAAGAAAGTGTAATAGACATTAAAATGTCTATTAGACTGTTTGTTCTATGATTCCTTCACTGTTTAATGTTGCTAATCTTTACTGGAAGAAGAGCCGACCTAAACAGGAACAGGTTTCATCATTTGTAGTTTTTATCGTTTGAAGTGCCTGAGGAGACTCTGATGTTGCAGTGATGGAATTAGTGCTGTAGAAATGGACATTATACTGAACGTTTTAACTGGGGAAGTTACAGATACCCGTGTTTCCATGTAAAAATCTTAGCTGAAAAGCAGTGACCTGCTAACCAGTGGCACCTAGTGGAATAAAAAGAGGAAAATATGGCCCATAATTTACTCAGTCAGCCTTGTTTTTGGTTTCAAACACAGACTTTGTGCAGTGCTTCAATTTAGGCATCAACCCAAAGTTTGACTATTAACTCTCAGGCAAATGTTCAATACTGCAGTTTTTTAAAAGTACTCATTATGCAAAATGGCCCATTTCAGAATAATATGATATTATTAGATCATAGAAAGTGATCCATTATATGCAAGCATGCAGCTGGGACAGGTGCGGCTAGTTTCACCTGATACCTGGTTATTGCAGTAATCCATTCATCATTACTTTATTAGTGATTCTGTTTTGTATTAATCTGAATCTAGTAAGTAACTAGTTGTGAAAACATGTTCTCCAGGACAGCACAAGTACCCGACCTCTGTTTAAGTTCAGTACTTGAGCCACTGCTGTGCCGTTAGGGATTAGAACTAATTCGTGAGAACAGAATGCACAAAAACAAAGAGTCAATGTATGTTTTAAAATAAAAAATATAAATAGGAGAGGGACAACTCCCTCTGTAAAAAAAACACACCAGCTGACATGACAAATACCCACAGTTCCTCTTTGTTCCTCCCCTCAGGCAGTGACTTCAGGGTGTCTGCAGGCCGGACGCTGCTGCTCCCCTGCGGCGGCTCCTCCAGACCCAGAAAGAGGTGGTTTCACCGGAGGGAAGGCAGGAAGCAGGAGGCCATCTTCACCCGCTTCAAAAACAACACGGTGACACCAGAGAGGAAGGGGGGCCGGCTCAGCTATGACAACGATGCCCTGCAGATCCAGGACCTGCAGCCAGAGGACGCTGGAGAGTACTGGTGTAACAGGGAGATGTCGGTCAGAGTCACCGTCCTGACAGGTGAGTTACTTTACTGCTTGTTCAGCTGGAATTTAATCACTTTGTTTTACATATATAAATAGCTGATTTATAAAAGTAATTTAATCAGAAATAAATCCTAAAAGAAGCTGTTTGTCCTGTATTTCCTGAACAAAGAGAATCAAATGACTTTTAATAAACTTTTATTATATAAATAATTAACGTTTGCAGGTTTGATTTATAACAAATCACCAAAATCTGAATGGGTGAAAGTATCTTAATGTTTTCATCCTTCCAACCTGTGTTATTGTTCATTCATTTTAATGTGCTGCCACTGTTTTCATTAACTAACTACTAAATACTTAATTAGATAAAGACTTGATTTATTTGTTTTTACTTGTATTTAATTTCAGTTATGGTACAAATCATTTTAATTATTTTACACATTATACAGCTTTGCCAAAATTTAAAAAAGATAAACATTGTTTATTAATTTGTAAAATTATTAATAAAAATATTTGTTTGTGTTGAGTGGGGCTTATAATTTGAATGTTTTTGTGTTGATTCTGATGAACTTTTAAAACATGCACATTGTCTTAAGTTCACATTTAAAGAAACATGTTGAGGTGGGTGCGTTTTGCATCAGACTTGAGAAGAACAACAACTTGTTCAAAGACAGTCATTCGCTTTTTGATCAATCAGAGCAGCCAGAGCCGACCAGGATTGAGCAAACAACCGGTACAACTGCAACACCAGCTGTGGTCAACACAGGTAGGTTTGTTTCAGCACATTAACACTAAGGACACATGACTGAAGAGAAAGAAAATCAGTTTACCCGCCAAGACAGAGGCGAAGCATAAAGACCAGAGTTAAAACTGGTTTAGTTATATAATAATAATAATAATAATAATAATAATAATAATAATAATAATAAAGGCTGTAAGAGCATAAAGTTGTGTTTGCCACCTTGCAGGATACAGTAGTTATACTTAATTTGTTTGCCTTTATGTTAACTTTTTAAATGTACTTTATCCGGAGATTAATATCAGTAACATTTGTGCTCTTCCTGTTGTGTCTGTCAGATGTGGTTGAAATAAAGGAGAAGGAGAAGAAGCGACGTGACAATGGTAGGTCGGCTGCACACACTTCCTTTAGTCTTTCACACATGAAGTTCAGTGTTTACAGATGTTCTGTCTGTGGTCTCGCTCAGCCCTGCTGCTGGTTGCTGTGGTCGGTTTGGGGTTCATGATCTTCCTCTTGGCTGCAGTCTGTGTTTTAATAATCAGCATGAAGTGCAGGAGGAGGAAGAAATGCAGACGTACAGGTAGGTCCAACATACGGCGAACCGCAAGTGCCAATGTTTCTAGATTTGGTACAAATTTTTTTTAAAAATTGCATAAAGTCCAATTTAGTGGACAGGTGATTAATCCTAATTTCCTCCCAACATAAAATCAATACTTGAAAAGTTTAACAATTGTATTTCTCCTTAGTTATTATTAGATGTTACCAAATTTTACTCACCTGCAGGGGTCTCATTTAATTGGAGGAATGGCGAGATTTACCTGAGCTGTACAAATTTTAACGAATTTAAGTTGCACTTACAACAGCTTACCAGAGGGGGGCAGTGTGGCGTGACACACTAGCGTCCACTGTAGTGGCTGATGTGCAACTAGACTATCAGAACCTCTGCCCATTCAAGGAAACATGACATCTGTGTTTAAAGTTTAAGAAACGTCCTTAACCCGTCATGAAAAACCTTTTAAAATGTTGTTGCATATAGTCCTAAAACCTTGACTTTAACTTAGTTGTTCTTATTCTTGAAGATAGAAAGCTTCTTTTCAGAAAACATGTCAAGCAGCATCTTCATCAGTGACACGAGTTTCTTGTGTTTCGTCTGCAGCAGCAGCACAGAGGCATGAAGACACCGAGCTGCAGCTGTGGACGATGTCCGACACACAAACTGGTGACACCGTCGCACCTTTTGTCCTGAATGTTTCATTAATCCTCAGGTGTGTTTTAAATAAACGCACTTAAATGCGCTCACCTGTCTCTCTGCAGAGTATGAGGTTTACGGGGGTCCGTCTCTGCCGGAGGAGACGATCCATTATGCCTCTCTGGGCCGACAGAACTGGAGGGAGAGACCCAACAGGACGCCACCGGAACCGGACCAGCCCAATGTCATCTACTCGTCCGTCATCACCAGACCTGCCGCCAAATAGAAACCAAACTGCTGTCGCAGGGTCCAACACACAGCTGAGGAATGAAATGTCACAATGAGTCTGTTTTTGACCTTAACCATGTAAATGCACTTTAATAAAGTAAATGTCTTACTGTCAGTTTGAATGACACCTTTAATATTGTGTTTATTCCACTCTTGTCTCACTCAACTTTACATTCAGTCCTCTAAATTTAACTACATTTAGAGGAAAAGTTCGACATTTTGGGGAATAAGATTGTTCGCTTTCCTGCCGAGATTTAGACGAGAGGACTGATACCGGACCCGGAGTCTTGTCGTCTCTGAGGCTGAAAGGCAGGAGGTTACCGGACAGGAAATAGTCCGGAATATAACAACCCCTAAAACCACAGTGACTGTTTTTACATTTCGTTTTTTTTTCTGCTGAAGATAGGAGGAAAAAGGAACAGCTGGAGGAAATAAACCAGGAAGATAATATTAGTGATAATTAATGAGTTTCTCTCATGTTGAATGTTACATCTTCACACGGAAACTTTATTTAGTGGAGAAAGAGCAGAGCGTTTTTGGAGGAATAAATGCGCGTCACCATCTACGGACCTCTGTTACAGCAGCAAACAGCTGGTTTACCTGCAGAGAAAGGAAAAGGTGAGCCTGTGTCAGGATGAGCTGACGTGTCGTCAGCAGTTAAGTTTAACAGCAAGAATTCAACAAGGTGAGACGATTTCACAACCCACCTGCCGAACAGGTCCGACAGCATTTCAGTCTGAATCCAGCATCGATCGCAATAAACATGAATCATTTTAAAGCTCTTATTCTATCAACGAGTGAGAGAGCAAACGAATGAATGAGGTAATTTAATCTGTGTCCTGGACAAACAACCAAAACAGAAGCCGGAGCCCTCAGAGCAGAGCAGGCTGGGACGTTTAGACTCACAGTCCTGAAGTCAAAGTATGAAAATGAAACTAAGGGGAGTTGTTTGTGTCGGAGCAACTGGCAGAAAGTGACATCGAGCTCCTACTTTTCGACCTTTACTTCAAGAAAAAAAAACATCTGCAAATTCGGAAAAAAGTTTTTCTTTTTAAGTGAAGAGGAAACTTTCTTCCTGTCAGCACCATGCTGCACACTGAGCTGTGTTTGGAGGCCCTGTCAGTTCTCTCCGGCTGCATCGTCGAGCAGAACACTGAAGCCCCAAAGCTCAGCCTGCAGGAATTCAGCAACATCGTGGCCCTCAAGGAGTTTTACAAGCAGGAGGGGTTGAATGAGTTGGAGTACCCCGACATAGGGATTATATCTCTGCAGGACAGGGCCTGGGCCCGAGAGAAGACCCACCGTGACGATCGACCCTCAGGACTTCTTCCATCCTGAGTACGACTGCGACTTCACCAACGCATGGGTGAGTTCATAAAGCTGGTCAGGTGCTTGCAGGATTTAGCTGAACTTTTATCTCTTTGTTAACTTTCGAACTTTGAAGCAGAATAATTGTAAGATGAATAGTTAATTATTTGATTGATGTAAATAACACAATAAAGTTAATACGGGATTTTCTTAACTTGATTTAACTTGACTGAATTTTTTGGGCAAATGTCCAATATGAAGTTACAGAGTCTATATTGATCTGAGGAAGTGAGTTGAAATAGATGACAGTTGACATGATGACCGACTGACAGATCAGAACTGATGCAGCACACATTGTCATTAGCATGTAGCATGTCAGCATTTTCTTGCAAGTGGCTCCAGGTCTGACCCTGTTGACCCCTCTGTCCTCCTCTAGGACGGCAACATCAGGTTCATGCGTGGTAACGAGCAGTACACTCGTCCCTGTGGGTGGGTCCGGTCGCCCTGCGGGTCATGCAAAAATATGATGACGGGGACAGATGGCTCGGGACGGGGAAGGACGCCTGGCCCGTCTCCTACAACGGACACAACACGGACGACTTCGCTCAGCATCAACCTGAAACACGACAAGAGTTTTTCCAAAGAGCCAAATTTTCTGGATGTCCCTGAAGAATCTCTGTTCACTGGGGAGATCAGGGGCAGAGGGGTGAACTCCACACCAGACATTAACATAGCGGAGGAGTACTGCAAGAGGTTTAAGTCCAGAGTGGATGAGAAGACGTACAAAGTGGTTCTTCAGAACCGAATCAACCCGGAGAATTTGATGAAGTGCCAGAGAAAAGACATCTGGTTGGTCTACATCCCTGAAGGCTGCAACTTCGTCCAGACGAGGGCCATCGTGCAGGAGTCCATCCGACCGTACGGGCTGCTGCTGAAGCAGGCCTGAATCGAGCTCTGGGGAAACTTATGAAACCTCTTCAGAGTTTCCTGGGAAATAAATATATAGCCTGAAGTTTTCTTGATTATCAACAAACAACCTCACAAAAAAATGCCACACTTCTCAACCTTGAAGTAAATAAATAAGAGTTGGGAACCTTCTCGTGCTTCACAATGATAGGTCAGCATAAGGTCCCTAATGCTCCTGTATTAGGGACCTTATGCTGACCTACTGGCCTTCACCTGTTTTATTTTTAGTTTCATGTTTAAAACGAGCTCTGCAGAAATCACTTTAACTTTGGGGAATTTGTTTGGCACATAGTTGGTGTAACTTTTACAATAATAAATAAATAAAATGAACATGCGGCTGTTGTTTCATCTTTGAATATAAATCCAGGCAGCATCAATCAAACCAGTTTATCTCTCTGTGATGTGTTCAGATGTAAGAAAAGACTGTGGGAACAAGAAATTAAGCTGCAATAATCAACAGGCCCAGACTCTGAGTCCCTTCTGAGAGTTTGATTATGCTGCCATCTAGCGGAACATTACATAGTTGTCAGAGTAATGACATTAAATTATTCTAGTTTCTGTTTTTGCTGATTTTAATTGTTACTTTTATTTTTTATTCCTTGTTGACCAAAGTTGAACAATAATTAAAGTTAGTTGATGATCGGTACCTGGTGAACTCGTAAAGAAGGTGAGTATCTCAAAACATAATAACACTAAAATATATTATGTTGTAATCTCAACAGAGTGGAAGACAAAGTCGGCCAAACATTATTTAACTGACTCCTTTTCCCTTGATAAGGAGATGATCATGTAGAGATTTCCAGATAACAAAATGATAGTAGGCTGCAGTTTAGCACTGGGCCATTTTTCATTATGCTTTTAAACTGGTCTTAAGTGAACCTGGTCGGCTCAGTTGGTAGCAGGGACGGACTGGGAGTAAAAAATGGCCCTGGACTTCCAGACTTGGCCACCAGAACAGTCCACTGTATCTACTCCACCACAGCCGCCCTGCTAATGCACGCACGTACAAACAGGACCAGCGTCTGATAAACCACCTGGCAGCATCACAGCCATTGATCCCTATGGCAGTAGGCTACAACTTTAAACGGGCATTGGTGTAACCAGCTGTCAGGTCACCGAGTCCGGTGTTATACCGAGAATCACATGCACCTCCAAATACTGCCTTTTAAACGCTATAATATTCTTTGTGGGGTCCATCAATGGTGTTAAATGATTCGTATTCGTTTAGCGTATTTCAGGGTGGATCAAATAAGGTGAAGCGTCTCATCATCAAGAGAGACGCTGCGTATTTACGCACGAGCCACAGCAGCATGACTGCATATTTAAATCTCCCGACAAGCCGAGAGGATCATCAGGATCTAAAGTTAAATAATATGCTGTGTTTTTCAACACATCCAAACGGTCTCACACAGTCTCACACAGTCCAGGTTCATACGGAGACACTTGGAGGACAGCAGCCGTCCTCCTGATCCTGAGCTCCGTCAGAGCGCCTAAACATTTCAGTTTAATTCTGTTTCCTCTGCAGACTTTCCTCTTTCTGACGTGTCAAGTTTTTAAATGTTTGTTTTTGTTTTGCTGCATAAATGTCCCATGATGTTAACTGTGACATTACTGCGCGCGTGGAAACGCGCGGAGAGACAGAAGGTGCTGCGCGAACACATGTGCTGCGCGCAGCTCTGCAGAAATACATTTTTAGCCCAAGTAAAAAAAATCAATGTGGCGGTCAGTGATGATATTGAGGTGGGCCGCCAGAAACAAATCAATGGATGGGATCACTGTACTGTATCAGCTGGCACTATCTGCGGCTTCGCTGTCTGTTTAATCTTTCACTCATAAACCGGGCTGTGGCGTCTTCCTCTTCCCGGTCTTAGCGTCTGTGGCCCGGGTCCTACTACTACAGAACGAGTCGGTTACGTTTTTTACATTTACTTATGTGACAGTTCAGCTGTAGGAAGTGACGCTGTCAGGTGGGAGGGTTGGCAGGGATTGGCTGAGCGGACGCGGGAGGGTTTAAAGCTCCATCCCTCCGCAGTAGCGGCCTCTGTCCTCGCAGCACTGACATCAGCGTCTGCAGTCTGTTCACTGGAAAGGAGAACGTCTAAATATGTGCGCTGTTTCACAGTAAGCTGATTGCTCGCAGGCTCCTCTTCCTGGCTGTCTGTTGCATATTTGCTTGGTTTTTTTGGCGTCCTCGTGTGTGGGAGGATTCGTCTTCTCCGGGCATTACGTCATCACCCTCCGCCGCCCGGTAGATTACCGGCTGTTGCACGTGGTGTCAGGTGTGGTGATTCCGCCGCAGGAGAGCTCATCTGAGCTCTTTGTGTTTTTCAGGCGCAGGATCAGCTTCATTCTCCCCGCTGTCCTGCCTCTCAGTTGAATTGCTTCCTAATTGAGTTGCCTCTGATAGTTCGGCTGCTCCTTAGTGCTGATAGATTTAATTATTAGCTGGACTTGTGTTTGTGCCTTGTTCTTCTGACTGTGCTACTCTTTATTTTCGTTTAAGGGTTGTTGTTGTTGTTGTTTTGCTTTGACTAATAGTTTGTTCTGTTTGAATTAACGTTTGCTTGGTTTGGATTAACTGTCAGCTTTGGTTACTAATTTGTTTTGGGGTGAAGTTGCTTTGTTTGAATTTATTTGCCTGAATTAATATTTTGCTTTCTTGGAATTGTTTTTGGCTTAGGGGCTCCATGACAGAAGGGTTTTAGGCAAATGGCTGGTTTTTAAGAGATTTTAGATATGTTAATTTAAAATAAAGAATATTTTTATATGCGAATGAAACACTTAGTTTTACTTAAGGAAGGAGGGACTAACCTGTGTGCTTTGGTGCTATGTGGTCAACATTAGTTTATACTTCCTGGGGGAAAATTCCCCAGGTGGCGTCCTAACAATCCTACCAACTCCCACTCGGTGCTGCCACACTTGCATTTCAGTTAAACTCTGCTTTTCCATTTTCTATTGACTCTCGTTTTCCAGCTGTCAGCATCACTGGTGTGTGCAGGAGTGAGGGTTTTTGTAATGAATCCCCACATTGGGTGGATTTTTTTTTTTATCCTCTTCAACAAAGAAAAGTCACATCAAAACCTCATCCCAGCTCGGAAGTACGGTGGAGGGGGAATCATGGTTTGGGGCTGCTTCACTGCCTGACATTTCACAAGAGAATGTAAGAATGTCATCTGTCCGCCAGGTGAAGCAGAAAATGGAGGATGCAGCAGGACAACGACCCAAAACACAGAAATCAACAACAGACTGGCTTCAGGAGAACAAAATACACCTTCTGGAGTGGCCCAGTCAGAATTGTGACCTCCACCCGAGTGAGATGCTGAGACCTCGAGAGCGATTCACACCAGACACCTTAAGAATATTGCTGAACTGAAACAGTCCTGTAAAGAGGAATGTTCAACAACTCCTCCTGCTGTTCAGGTCTGATCTGCAACCACAGGAAACATCTGAGGCGATGCTGCCAAAGGAGGGTCAACCAGTTATTAAATCCAAGGGTTCACATTCGTCTCTAACCCTGAATGCTCACATGATGTGTTCAATAAAAACATGAAAACATTGTTTGTCTATTGTAGTGACTTGGATGAAGATGAGAGATTTGACTAATTTATCCAAAAATCCAGGTAATTCCAAACTGTCACATACTTTTTTTCTTGCAACTGTATTATATCCGCACAATAATATATATTAAAATACATGTTTAAACTTTATTTTGTAGTTTATATTATCTGCTCAAACAAGAGCAAAGGAAAAGCTTCCATCTGTCTTGCATCTCCTTTAGTGTTGATGAGGAAGCCAGACGATCTTAGGCAACGCAAACTCCTCTGAGCTCCCGCAGCAGGCCGGGGTTTCAATACTATTATTGACTTTTATACACTAGATATGTGTACTTTTTTAAAAAATAAATAAATAAAAACTGTATATTCTAAATGTGTATTCATAACACGTTTGTATTTAACAAACATTTTAAAAATGATTGGATAAAACGACAGGAGCCTGTGGCATCAGAATGTATTTATTAAAAATTAAAACAAATTGACAGAAACAAGTGAACAACAGTGAAACACAAGAGGAGCTTAAAAACTGTTTTTTGGGCTAAACGTATAGAGTATATACAATTAAACTTTAATTCTGTGCGAGCAGTAACATGGTGCTTTTGAGTGGGTCAATGATTGTAAGGAAGCAAATTACATAATATATCAGTTGAATAGCTTACTGGCTGTCACATCCTGCACTGACTGCGTTCAGCACAACATGCAGATTTAACTCGCCTGGATTGGTGCACGTGTGACCGTGCCCTAAGGCGGGTTTATCTGTGATCATGTGATCCGTTAAGGTTCTTGCGACTGGTCACTGTCGAGTACGTGACATCCGTTTTGACCAATCCTGTCCCTCCTTGGCCGGAGGGGCGGGGATTGTTTGCATGCTTCAGGCTGGAATAGTGCAAAGACACATCCTGCAGAGACAGAACACGAATCAAGCTGCAGATTCAACAGCTCGCTGCAGGAAATAGACGAAGCCTTCAGTCACATCAGAACCCAAAACTATTATTTTGTATTTTGGTGCCTAACTATGGAGGACCACTTTTTACAACAAACATAGTAAGAGGAAAGAAAAAAACAAGTACTGCAAAAATCTATTAAAATATTTACTATAGTTTGAATATGTTTTAAAATATGTAAAGTTTGTTTTCAAAATTAAAAGAGCTGCAGAGTGTTTAAAACAAAGAGGATGTAACATTCACAGCATGAAGCATAAGAACATGTAAAGCATTTAGAGTCCATGAGACGAGAGCAGAGCCAGAACAGTTTCTTAAACTTTTATTCTTATCATTTTGGAGTGGCCTTTTATTGTGGCCAGCCTGAGGCACACCTGTGCAGTCTGATCAGCATCTTGATATGCCACACCTGTGAGGTGGGTGGATTATCTCTGCAAAGGAGACGTGCTCACTGACACAGATTTTCACAGATCTGTGAACAATATTTGAGAGAAATAGGCCTTTTGTGTCCGTACTTTGCAAACCTGTTACGTGCATGCAAAAGGTATATAAGTCACTAAAGGAGAGAGAAAAGCCAAAAAGAAAAATAAATAAATAAATACTTCTTTAAGTAAAAGATCCAAATACATCTTGCACTCCTGCTTTTAGCCAAACATTAGCAGTAAAATTGGGATTACTAATGCTGTTAGTGATAATTTGAGTTTCTCTCAAATTACAAATTATATCTTTACGTGGAAACTAATATATTTACTTGAGCTGTTTAATAGAAAATAAATCAGCTTCACCATCTACTGACCTCTGTGATCCTCAGACTCGAGTTGCTTCTCATGGAATTACAGCAGCAAACAGCTGGTTTACCTGCAGAGGAAGGAGAAAGAGTGTCATGATGACCTGAGCTGTTAACAGTTAAACTTTAAAACACTAAGAATTCAACAAGCGGGACAATTACACAACCCACCTGGCAAACAGGTGCAACAGCATTTCATTCACTCTGAATCCTGCATTGACTCTAGCAGCAAATATGAATCATTTTGAAACCCTTACATGAAGGACTGAGCAAAATTAATGAAAGAGGTAATTTAATCTGTGTCCCGGACAAACAACCAACCAAAACAGAAGCCGAGCCCTCAGAGCAGAGCAGGCTGGGACTTTCAGTAAGTGACTCACAGTCAGGAAGTGAAAGTAAAAGCATGAAATTGAAACTAGGGCGAGTTGTTTCTGTCGGAGCAGCAGGCAGAAAGTGAGTTCGACTCCTGTTTTTCTACCTTTACTTCAAGAAACCGGGACGAGGAAACTGTCTTCTCTGCTGCCTCTCTCTTCCTCGCAGCACCATGCCTGACACTAAGCTGTGTTTTGAGGCCCTGTCAGCTCTTTCCGGCTGCAACGTCGAGCAGACCAGCGGAGCCTCCCAGCTCACCCCGCAGGACTTTATCAACATCGTGGCTCTCAGGGAGTTTTACAAGCAGGAAGGGTTTAAGGAGCTGGAGTACCCAAGTATAGGGAGTTTGTCCCTGCAGGACCTGGACGGTCAGGACATGTACAGCTCGCCCCCATCTCTGAAAGAAGGCCCCTCCACCGCCGGGCCGCAGCAGAGCCTCAGAACCACGGTGAAAATCAACCCTCAGGACTTCTTCCATCCTCAGTACGACTACGACTTCACCAACATAAAGGTGAGTTCATAAAGCTGAGGTCAGGTGACGCACGTCTTACATAACGCTGAATCTCTTTGTTAACTTTCTGGTGTAGAATAAAGTTAAAATGAAGGTGTAAAAGAACAAAGGCTGCAAAATGCTCGCAGCATTCACACAGAATAAAGTTACTACAGTGTTTGTTTAGTAATCACTTGTTTGGATGTACTGAAATGAAGGAATGGGGTTGAATGAGGAAGGAATGAGGAAGGAAGTGAGTCAGGTGAGTAAATAAATAACAGCTGACATCATGACTGACAGATCAGAACATATTGTCATTAGCATGTAGCATATTAGCATTTTCTTGCAAGTGACTCCCGCTCTGACCCTGTTGACCCCTCTGTCCACCTCCAGGACGGCGACACCAAGTACATGCGTGGCAACGAGCAGTACATTCGTCCCTGTGGGTGGAACCGAGCCGCCCTGCGGGTCATGCAAAAATACGATGGCGGGGACACCTGGCTCGGGACGGGGAAGGACGCCTGGCCCGTCTCCTACAACGGACACAACATGGACGGCTCCCTCGGCATCATCCTGACCCGCGACAAGAGTTTCGTGGAAGAGCCACAGTTTCTGGATGTCGCTGCAGCGTCTCTGGTCGCCGGGGAGACGAGGGGCAGAGGGGTGTACTCCACGCCAGACATCAAGATGGCGGAGAAGTACTGCAAGAAGTTTAAGTCCAGTGTGGACGGGAAGACGTACAAAGTGGTTCTTCAGAACCGAATCAACCCGGAGAAGAGGACAAAGTGCCAGAGAGAAGACATCTGGCTGGTCTACATCCCTGAAGGCTGCAACGACGTCCAGACGAGGGCCATCGTGCAGGAGTCCATCCGACCGTACGGGCTGCTGCTGAAGCAGGCCTGAATCGAGCTCTGGGGAAACTTATAAAACCTCTTCAGAGTTTTCTGGGAAATAAATATATAGCCTGAAGTTTTCTTGATTATCAACAAACAACCTCACAAAAACCTTGATCAAGGAAAGAGGTTGGGAACTTTCTCCTACTTCACTGACTTCCTGCATTAGGGACCTTGTGCTGACCTACTTTGCCTTCACCTGCTTTATTTTCAGTTTCATGTTTAAAACAAGCTCTGTAGCAATCAGTTTAACTTTGGGGGATTTGTTTGGCACATAGTCGATGTTACTAATAGAATTAAAAATAAAATGAACATGTGGTTCTTTCATCTTTAGACACTGAATATAAATCAGCAGCGTTAAAAACAGTTTATTTCTCTGTGATGTGTTCAGATGTAAGAAAAGACTGTGGGAACGAGTCCCTTTGTATCTGAGAGCTCGATTATGCTGCCATCTAATGGAATATTAAATAGTTGTGATAACAAGCTTTGACTGTTGTGAGCATATTGACATTGAATTAGTCTAGTTTCCATTTAAAAAGAGAATTTTGCTGATTTTAATTGTTACTTCTTTTTTTCCTTATTGACCATAATTGAGCAATTATTAAAGTTGCTGGATGATCAGTACCTGGTTGTTAAACCAAAACTGGTTTTTTTTGTTGTTGTAGCATTACAGTTTTCAGGTCATAAACATGTTCAGGTGCACAGAGGAGGAAGAGAGCAAGAAATTAACTTCACCTCTGGGCTTTAATGAACAGTTAGACTCTGAAGTGAAAATGTTGTGATGGGATGTGAAGTTCACTTGATACTTTTATTGGGGAAAAGTATGTGTTGCTATTACAGACTAAAACTAACACTGAAATATACATTGTGTTGTAATTTTCACAGAAATTTTACAGCATCTTTTCGTGTTAAATGTGCACTGATCAACTCTGGAACTAAGAGCAATGTGAAAAAGGAAGAAAAACGTTTCTCTATTTTTGGTTTTCATTAACTTTTAACACATTCTCCTTTCAGAAAGCGCAAATGCTTCAGCAGATTTATTTATTTTATTTCACTTCACTTGAATGACTACACAACTGGAGCTAATTATAATTTAACACACAATAATATAATATACTGAACAAAATTATAAATGCAACACTTTTGTTTTTGCCCCCATTCATCTTGAGCTGACCTCAAAGATCTAAGACTTTCTCTGTGCACACCAAAGGCCTGTTTCTCTCAAATATTGTTCACAGATCTGTCAAAATCTGTGTCAGTGAGCTTTTCTGCTTTGCTGAGATGATCCATCCACCTCACAGGTCAAGATGCTGATCAGACAGCGTGGGGATTGCACAGGTGTGCGTTGGGCTGGCCACAATAAAAGGCCACTCCAAAATGTGCAGCTTCACTGTACTGTGGGGGTCCGGAAACCAGTCAGTATCTGGTGTGACCACCGTTTCCCTCACGCAGTGCAACACATGGATTTACTGCCAAATTCTCTGAAACACCTTTGGAACTGTATTTGAGAGAAACAGGCCTTTTGTGTACACAGAGAAAGTTCAGCTCATCATCAATGGGGGCAAAAACAAAAGAGTTGAGTTTCTAATTTTGTTATGTGTATATGTTCAACTTGATTTTGGATTTTATATTGATATATGCTCAAACAGCATGCTGAAAGTCTTTGTTATATTTTGCATTAATAACGTGAATTTGCAAAGTAACTAGTAACAAAAAGTATAAAGCAGCATAACATGGAATTACTCAAGTAAAGTAGAATTACCTCAAAAGTGTACTTGAGTAAATGTAACTACTTTCCACCACTGGGTGGCGACACTGACACACAGACCTAATCTTTACCTAAACTTAATACCAAGAGTTAAAGTTTGAAGAAGTGTCCAAACCCGCCGTCTCTCTCGCTGTCTAAACTTTTGGTCCTCCCAAAGATAGAAGTAGAGGACACAACCAGCCACACACACCTGTGCACAGGTAGACTCCGGCGATGAAAACGACACAGAGGGGGAGTAAAGCTGGAAGAACACAGATCCCCAGACTCCAGCATGGCTGCCTGGCTGGCTCCCCGTCAGCTCCTGGAAACACAGAACACAGGAGCGGGTCACTGACTGAACGATTTAGTTTTCGACTTCTCGTCTTCCTTTAGATGTCCGATATTTAACGTTCTGGAAATATATGTCAGCCAGAGTGGATCCCACACGGAGATAATCTATATAAACATATGTTTTAATATAGGTTTTGATATATTTTTTTAATATATGTGACATATATGAAATTGGCCGTTTTCCTATATTATATGTACATATATACACATATGTGTACATATATGTATGTACGTATATGTTTACCTATATATTAGTAAAATTATTAAAATCCATAGCTACTAGGCAACATCAGCAACAGCCCAAAATGTAGGAATTTACATTATTTAGTTACTTAAGTACAATCAAATAGTGCAAGAACAAAAATAAGACAAACCATTTTGTTATTACATTTCCTTCTTTTCCGCTATCTTCATACAAGAAACTGACCTTGTAAATTTTACATTTATTCATTTAGCTGACGCTTTTATCCAAAGTGACTTACAATTGCTATACATGTCAGAGGTGGATGGTGGATGGGTCACAGGATTGAACCCAGGTCTCTCACACCAAAGGCATAGACTTATCCACTGCTCCATCCCCCCCACAAACAACAATGTTTCAGGAAAACGTGTAGACATCATAGCTTTCCATCTCCTCTCACTTAGTTGCCGTAGTTAAATTCCATAACATGCCAATTACATGTGATACCAATTTCACGTGTTCGCACATACATAAGTCCTTGCATAATTTTTTTTAGTTAGTTAGTTAGTTTTGTTTTTTTTTAGTTAGTTCGCAGTTATTGCCTGGAAAATAGAAAATATGAGCCAGGCATCATGTGTGACAGCTGCCAAAGTGAGATATGAGCTACAAAATAACCAGGTCCTGCCATGAGCTATAGGAGACATACAGTATCTTGTTTGCACATTTAGGGGTTATATGTGGATATAAAGAAGCAATACCGGAGACCTATATTGAAACCAAATGAACATTTTTGCAGGAAGCCAAAGGCTGTTTTTAATTCACCAGCAACCTTCGACACTCCACGTGAAACATGTAGAACTCAAATGCAGAAGGGCTTCGAATTACTTTATTAGTCTGCATGTAACCTGATCGTCCAGTGAAGAGAGGAGAAGTTGGATAATAACTGACATCACGCTAACCACTGATCTCAAACAGACTCTTTCCTTTACTTAGTCTCTCTAAAGATATTAAATAAGAAGAAAAGCTGGTGTCTACTTCTTACAGTAACACACATTGGAACATTGTCACCTGAAGCTGGGCGTTGACTTTTATTTCCTTCTTCTTCCTTGACGAGGGACAAAACAATGACTTTTTATCTTTGTTTAGAAGGGTATTTAGGGGGCAAATCATGCATGAAGTTCAAGTTATCATGTCTAAAACTTTGTGCAGACATTCATGTTCCCCAGAGGATGAATCCTACTGACTTTGGTGATCCTCTGACTCTCCCTCTAGCACCACCAACAGGTTGACAATAAGGGAAATGTGTCTGCAGTAATTTAGTGATTTCTCCACGTTTCCTCCAGCAGCATCATCAGATCAAACTTGTCGTACTTTTCTTTATGGTGATCACCTGCAAACTGTGAGCTTAAAGCACAGCTGTTTTTGTCTGGCATTTCTAAAACTGAAGAACTTTGAAGACGTTTAAGCTTTTTCTCCCGCTAAAGTACAATCCTTCATTTTTCCTTCTGTTCATTGTGAAACATTTGTTTTCATCCTCAGACATAAAACTGTCTTAAATCTTATTTAAAACGTATTTCTATATAAATAAATGACTTTCTTACCATCCACAGCCAGATGAATTCCTCTGTTAACACAAACTCTTCCTCCATACTGCCCCGTGCAGAAATACAGCCCGGCGTCCTCCTGCTCCACCTCCAGGATCTCCAGACTGATCCCGCTCGTCAGATTTCCCCGTCTGCTGATGCGGCTGTCTGCGGAGTGGAAGTCGACTGTTTCCACTCCCAGTTTACTTGATGTAACCGTCAGCAGAGGCAGGAGCTGATCCGAGTGTAGAAAGTACCAGGTGATGGCGCTGCTGGACGTCAGGTTGCAGGTGAGCGAGGCGTTCTGCCCAGCCTGGACCAACAGGGCGGAGCGGAGAACAGGTGAGGCTGAAGACAGGTGACACGCTGCAACGCCTGAGGAGGGTAAAGACAGGTGAGCAGGAAGGTCAGACCAGAGCACCACGAGGCCGATTTCACACAAGGGCGTCACATTGTGTTGAAAAGCGATGGACGATAAACTTTGACCACGAGATCAAGAGAAGATTTTTAACACTATTTTAAAGAAATATGAAATGCTGAAACATATGAAAGGGGGCTGTGGGGTCCTCCCCCAGACAATGGAGCATTAGAAATAGGGACGTCCGATCAGGTTTTTTTTGCCTCCGAGTCATTTGATTTTGAGTCCCGATCCCATAGTTCTATAATACTTAAAAAAAGAATAAAGAAGAGCGAAAAAACAGATCCAGGATGTTCCTTATTTTTTATTTAATTCACCTTATTTTATTCAACAACTCTGTTAACAAACAGAGCACTTCTGTGAGGAAGCTTCAACAATGAAGTAATAAATAACATAAATTCTTCACTTTTGGACTTTAGTGCAACAGTAAATATAAAAAAAGTCTAAGATAAAAACAAATAGCACCTCAACTTAAAATACCCGGCAGGCAGATAAACAAATACAGAAATAAAAGTGCCACAGTGTTTGGAAAGCACATCTATATATACATATATATACATTTATATCAGAGTCCTGATCGGAAGGTAACGTCCGATTCCCATCGAAGTCTGAAACAAAGTGATCGCCTGATTTCCGATCTTGTGATCGGATCTGGATTCTGGAGACATTTTCTGCTCTGATCTATGGTGGAAATGTCTGTATTTATATAAAGAGAAACAAAAAATTGAGCTGGCAGGTGACAATTCATAAATATAAAAATATAACATAATATAATGCAGCTTTTAGTTTCGTCTATATTTAAACTGCATTGCATCTTATTGTGCAAACAAATCCTTCTCAAAGCCTTTTCATTTACCTTTTTTACTGCAAGCTATTTTGAGAACATCTTTTCAAATAGTGGTGGGGACATGTCCCCAGCGTCCCCGCTGTTAATGACACCTATGCTTTCATTTAGAGGACTTGACTTAAAGGGGTCCCAAATTAAATCCAATGAGTCACACAAAGATTTAAAGAATAAAACATCAGAAAAACAATAAGTTTCTTCAAATTAAGCTTTTTCTTCTTTTTGAAACATTGGATTTTTATTTTTATTTAAATCTCCTCAAAGACTGAACAAGGTAACCAATCTGACAAGCAATATTCATTTTCAAGTTTCTGATATTCTGTGCTGACGACACATTTCCGTCAGTTCCAAAACACTATTGAGGTTTGATCTCCAGCCCGACGGTGGATGCGGCTCAAACCCACTGAACCCGAGGAGTCAGCGTCCAGCGTGGAATCAAGTCACACAGTCAAGTCTCTTCTTTTCACACCACTTTCTACTTCTACTCCACCACATCAGCATTAATTTAATATTTCATACTTTTCACTTCACTACACTAATCTGACAGCTAACTAGTCACTTTACAAATAAAGATGTTTAACATAAACATTTGCTACACAGTTAACTCAAATAGAGCTGAAACAATCAGTCGATGAATGGAGATGATCAGCAGACTGATCCACAATAAAAAGAAGTATTAGTCAGGTACAAAATGAGCTTCACCTCGACGAGGACAGCAGCAACATCCTGCTTTAATACAGGAGGAATAATAATCTAATGATGAATCTAATGATGATATAACACTGCAGGAATATTACTTGTACCAGAGTATTTTTACTTCTGGATTAGATACGGTTAGTTATTTAAATTAAATATAGTTTTTCAGGAAATATCCATAGAAAGGGTGATAAAAGCAACAAAGGCTAAATAAACACTATAAGAATAAAGCCAAGACAAAGAAAAGCTGCAAAAAGTCAGATTAATTATCTTTATTGGAGGCGAAACATACTTGTTGTTTTGTCTGACAAGATATTTCGTCCCACCTGGCGGCTTTTATGTCAGAGAATTTGACTTGTGAGTGAAATATTCTTGTTCTGTTGGCAGATAATTTTGCTTATTTTAAATAATATTTCCCCCCATTTTAATGCTTTTTTCTTGTTTTTGAGAGCTCAGGTTTTGCAGTGTGTGTGTGTGTGTGTGGAAGCAGGATGCAGATCGTAATTTATTAGATTCAATGAAATCTTGAGCAATTTGCTAATTCTTTATTTCTGGTGACCTTCATCTCTGACCCGAGTGGACGTCAGAGATGAAGGTCACCAGGAGAGGAGAGCTTTCCGTGTGACTGTAAATGTCAGACAGAGAAGCTGCTGCCTTTGTACCTGTGACTTCCTGTTTGATGCACTCACAGTTCCACAGAAACAAATCAGTGAGAAGGTTATGCACAGATTCTAAGATGGATCTGTGAAATAGCTCCAAACATGTAACCTCTGCAGATAAAAAACAGCCTTTGTAGTCCCTTCTTGCCTCAAGTGTTCACATCACAGACCCAAAGGTACCGCAGCTCTCGACAGTTTCTACTTCTTGTCCTTTAACAGAAATAATCATCGTGCTAAATAGCCAATGATTTGATTCCATGAGGCAACAGCGGTGTCATCTGCATATTTAACAACGTGCCTTTGATAAAGGATATGAATACTTCATATAATCCAACTGAGCTTAAAACATAAATCTGTCCCAAGTCCAGACCAGGACTGGACGGACCGGCTGCAACACAGACAAACCCAGAGGCACAGGTCTCAGCTTGTTTTCTTTCAGTTTAGTTTTGATATTTTCAGAAGGTGTGACCTCGCCTCCATCACCACCACCACCGCCTGATGTATGAGTGCCATGAACTAAAGTCATGAGCACAGACAAAACAAACGAAACCAGCCATAATAAAACGTTAACCTTCCAAATGAAGCCTTATCTTATCCTAAAAATCCTTGAATTTGCACAGTACCTTGAAGCTCAAGTGACACGCCCTTGAATTTGGTATCCAAAGTGAAGCCTGGTGCTCTGCCCTGCATTTAAATCAGAAAGTATAAATATAAATTAACTTACAAAGCAAAGAGAGGATCCACGTGAGACCTGCCATAATCTAGGAAAACACTGTGGAGGCTTTGTTGTGGAGCTGCAGGAGCAGGAGGTCTGGCCAGTTCATTAAAGTGAACAAAGTGATTTTAGTGGGAGGAAGTGAGCGGGGACTTTATTGTACATTAGAACAAACACAACAGACCACCAACAGCGTCTTAGTTTGGGCAGAAAACGGAAGACTGAAGATTTTCCAGTTACATAGCAACCACAGACACTTCTCCTGCAGGCAGGGCTGAAACCGATTAAGCCAAGCTGCAGTCCTTAGGTTTCGTTTCAGCGGAGATGAGTCAAGTCATATCTGCTTATGTCAGACCAACAGAAATCTTTCAAAATAAAAGCCCAACAAAATGTCCCTAGCGGTTTTAAAGGACTCTCTTTGTTGGAAGAAATTATTTTCAAAGGGACTACATTTACATTTGATGGGGCCACAGAGATAACTGCCCTCAATCACTTTATTATTAAGTTTATTAAGGATTAATATTACAGTTCCTAAAAGTGATTGCTTGAGCAATCCAGCGATGAACAGAATTATTTATTTATTTATGATTTGGTTTTAAAACAACATATATACTAATAATAATAATATAATTTTAAGTCTGGCCTGGATCATGTTTGTGTAATGACTCTAATTCATGAGATAGCACCCTTTTCTTTAACCATTTATATTTACAATAAAAATATATAATTAATATTTAACTTAACCATCTTTATTTGAAGAGCGCTGTTCAAAATTAGATTTCCAAGTGCATCACAAAACGTCACGCAGACTGATAAAAAAATCTTTACCTGGACCAAGTAAAACGAATCTCAGGAAGGAAAAGATAAATAAAGCCATTTTTTAAAAAGATGTCAGATGAAGTCTGACAGCTGAGTTCAGAACAGTTCGTAGCCGGTCACTTACTTTTTGCTCATTATATTGTTCCTTAATCTCACCTCGCGAGCCAGGCTGAGAGGACTTTTATTTTGTTAAACGCACGCAGGAAATCGAAACTTAAAGCGTGGCAGTAGATAAACGAAGCTCACAGCTGATTGTAAACAGACTTCACACTGAACCTGGCAGAGGAGCAGGTTGAAGAGGACTTAACTAAGTTTCCAAACAGAAGACATCATGAAAACCGACAGAAAACGACACTGGTAAGAAACAGTAGGCTTTATCTTTTCCTTCACTTTGGGTTGGAGTATTAACACCTGTTTTATGTATTTATAGAGCCTATGTAAAAAAACAACAAACAAACATATTAGGCTACCTTTACTAGATGCAGAAAAAATGTTACACGTGGCTGTAAATAAGCGTCCAGGCTGCAGGTTGAACATACCTGCAGAATAAAATGTGCATGCAGGGTCATTCTGTTCTCTGCAGCAGGAATCTCGCGTCTGTCTCGTGGTGCAAACTGCAGCCAAGCTGACACCCTGCGCTTTCGTTACTGTGGAAACCAACAGTTATCTAGAAACGAAACATAAGCATCGCCTTCAATTAGATTCAATTGCCCTGACCAGGGCAGTGATGCCAATTAAGCTTCAAATTACAAGACACTAATAAAAAACAAATGATAGAAATAAACAAATTTTACTAAGTCAGTTCAGACGTCTGGTGAGTTACAGATGTTAAATGGGCAGAAAAGCCTGAAGCAACAGAGCTTCAGACCTGCAGTGAATATTAAAACACTCACGTGACTCCTGTTTTAAAGCTCTGACATAAACATGATTTTATCTTTTTAAATATGAATCAGTCCAGACATCTTCTGCGACCTCACTCTGCAGAAGAAGATGGAAACTTCAAATATTAAATACAAGTGTATATTTTCATAACGTCCGTTATTCTGGATTATTTAGACGAAATTATTCACGTTTTTTTCCATTTAAATACAAAAAATATAGCTTTTCACGCAAATATTTTAACTGTATAATCCCTAAATCTTACATCCTTTAAAACAAACTTACATTATTAATGTTTCCTTATTAAATCCCATAAAAACTCATATAAAAGCTTATTTATTTGTGAGATTATGAAAAGAAGAAGTGGGTGTGGTCTGTTATCAAAGACTGTTTGCTGGTTTCTTTTCTCATGAATCCTCTGATTCTTTCAGGTTTTTCATAAATCTCCTGTGTTTCCTGGTTGGCAGTTTAGTTGGTGAGTAATGAGACACACACACACATTGTTCTGTAACACGTGAGAAACAGGGACGGCATGTTCTGGTTTCATTTTAAAAAGGTTTTAGAGATGAACACAGATAAAAATACGATAAACTAAAGTGCAGATAAATCACAGCTTGTACATCGTTCCAGATACGTTTCTTATTCTCCCCAGCAGCTGGTGGAGGCAGATCTGAATTTCAAATAAAAACATTTTCTGTTAAAATAGCACATTTTGAGTGCAGTCACGTCAGAGGGTCGTCCTCTTTGAGTGTAGTTTGAGGACCCAAAGTTAATTCTTGACCCTGAAAATAAAAGTTTGACACAACAATCCCAACTCAAGGTTCACGCGCAAGCTTTTCCAGAGCTTTCAACCGTTATGTCCAAGCTGTTTGTGCCAGCGTGATCGAGAAGTTGCTTTTGATATCGTAACAGCTTCCGAGCTTGCATGTCAACAGATTCATCTCCGTGACAACTACGCAAACTCCTCCCACTGATGAAGACCGTGTGATGCGGCTGAAGGCCCTGGAAGATGCTAGTAAGTGGAGCTTGAGTTGGGATTTTTTTGTGGTCAAATGCACAATAGAAGATCTCTTTGTCTCTCTTTGTTACCGACATCTCGATCACACCAAAAGTGGTAGTTGACCTCTGATAACGTCTCTAGACGGTGTTTTACAAAAAGAGAAGCAAATGTTTCTCTGGTGGAACTGATAACAACTCATCTGAATCTGAAACAAAACCAGAAGCCTGAACTACATGTTACAAAACGCACTGGTTTAAGTTTAGCAAAGAGTTGAATTTTATAAACTTATTTGTAAAGTACAGTAATTCCCTCTGAAAAGGCAGGAAGGCAGTTATTTAAATAAAGACAGTGGTAAAAAGAAAAGTTTTCAGTCTTGATTTAAAAGAACTGAGAGTTTCAGCAGACCTGCACAAAAAGTGAACGCTGCTTGTCCAGGTTTGGTTTGGGGACAGAAAGCAGCCCAAAGCAAAGCTGTAGTATGTGTTTAACATCTTAAAGGACGTCCACCTCACAGAGGAGATTTTCCTCTATGTTCTCTTTCACGGCCTCTCTCCTCCCCAGACTCCTCTTCCCTGACGACTGCCAGCCATTTCCAGTCCGTCATCTCCGCGGTGGGGGACAAGGTGGTTCTTCCCTGCAGCTGGAAGCGACTCCTGGGGGAGGCGGCGCCGTCCACCTGCCACATCCAGTGGATTACCCCGGTCGAGCCCGTGTTCGAGCTGAGGGGGGAGCAGATGTGGCAGGCGGAGGAGTTTGAGGGCCGGGCGGAGGTTCCTAAGGAGAAGCTCGGGCTTGGGGATTGTTCCCTGATCATCAGCGACGTCCAGATCGGAGACACGGGGAGATACGAGAGCTTCATGGTGGTGGATGGAGTGAGGTCCCCAAAAACCAGGGTCTTCATTCAGAGCGTCAAGCTGTCTGTGTTTGGTTAGTTGGCTTTTGTTCCTCTTCTGTTTACTGATCTGTTCCAATATTGTCTTAATGTTTCTCTTCTTGTTTTTCATCCCATCTCTTCGACCTTTCTCATGTCATCTGCTCTTGTTACTTATTCTATTATCTACTATAATGAGGGATTATAATCTCATCTGTCGGTCATCCCTCATTTTAAAATTTTAGTTCTCCCGTTCTCATTGATTCGTCCTACACCAACATCGCACCTAATTTCCACATCTCATATTGCTGTTTCCTGATCGTGCACCTTCCCTCCTGCCTTTTTGTTCTGCTCTTGAATTCTTCTTCTTCTTTTCTCATGTAATTTCTTTTTTATTCTGTATTGTCAGTTTTTCTCATCTCATCCTTCCTCCATTGCTCTCCTTTATCACTTCTTCTCTCTTTCCTGGCTCATATCTCGTCTGCCCCCCCCCCCTTCAGTCTCTCTAACCTCAAATTAATCTTTTTTCTCATTTAGTCGTCTCCTTTTGTCTCATCGCTTGTTTTCATTCCACTTTGGTAAACTTTTTCTTTCGTGTCCTTTTCGTTCTGGTCTGTCGTCATCTAATGTCTCCGTTTCTCGTTAAATTCTCCATGTTGTCTCATTTGCATTTGTAACAATGCTGTTTTTCTTTTTCTTAGACCACAAATCCTTTCAGTCTCACCCGCCAGGTCAGGACTTGGTTCTGGATCTGCACACTCGTCACTCTGTGAGAGTGGTCTTCCAGGGCAGGTGAGCCGAACATTCACATCCTCCAATCTTTTCTCTCCTCTTCATTTCTTCCTTTCACACTTCACCTACTCTCGTCTCTTATTTTCTTGTCTCGTCTCTATTATTTTGCATCAAATAAAAGCAAATTACAGGCTGCTGGCGGTTATGAGTCACCCAATGACGTCCGCTTACAGAATACAGGCTGAATGCAGACAGACTCATGTGGGTTTAGGAAAACAAAAGACGACGTAGGAGAATTTTCCGAAGTAGGTAGCTCTTCTTATGTACCATAAACACATTTATTAATTATTAAAATTTTATTTTAAAGTCGTTAACCATCAGTCTTTTGCTGGGACATTGACTGTTTATTTTAAGCTCCACAGCTTGATGTTTATACATGTTTCAGAGCCGAAGCAGAACATTTAATCAGCCACTTTTCTTATCACAAAGACGCCCAGTTGGCTGCGGTTTTGTCTGAGTGATTGCTTTTGTTGCTCTTACGTAACCGCTGTGCATTCGGTTGTCAACGGTCAAGATATTGTTAAATTGCCAAACAATTATAATCATAAAGTAGATTCCTTTTTTATATGTACAGTGAGGACATTTGAAAAGCAGTGTTGATATCAGGTGGTTGTTATTTTAAACACTTCACAGCTCTTTGTTTGGTGCAACTGTTTGCCCTTCATTAGAAATCTCAGGGTTTATTGCGACCTTGCAGGTCTTGTCCCATCTTGGTTCACCTTTGTTCAGCTGCTTCAGTGAAAATGTAAAGTAATTCAGTGCTGGAAATTCTGTGTGCTTGAAAATGGGAATAAAATCAAGGCTCCTTAATAGATTCAGTCAATGAATAATTTCCCCAGAATACTTTTTGATCGACTCTTCCCACAAATGACGGTGATGTCAGGAATTCTGTTTCACGGTTACCAAACTTTGCTCCGCAGGAACAGTTCGGAGTGGTCGGACGTGTGGATGAGGGGGGATGCAAACAGTGAGCGTCTGGAGAAACATCCGCTGAGAGAGCAGCTGACTATTAAGAAACTAAAGAGCTCAGACGAAGGAACGTACAAAGTTCTGGATGGAAATGGCCTCGCTGTCAGCACCGTGCAGCTCTCTGTGGAAGGTGAAGAAGCCTGCTTTACCCCCTGCTGCATTAGTCATCTATTAGTTGATAATTGATCGTTATTTATGAAGCAAAATAAAAAAAGCCAAATGAAGTGAGTTAGTTTCTTTGTAAATTTCATGTATTTGGCTTTAGGTTTTAGGTTTTAGATTGTTGGTCCTACAAAACAAGACATTATTACATTTAAAACTGTTACATTTAAAAACTGCGTGTTAACTGATTTAAATGTGGAGGTATAATTTGCATTATTTTCACATACCGTTCACTGTTTCACAGAAAACTCCGCAGCTCTGAAAGTCCACCAGATGCAGGAGTATCAAGAATCAACAGGTGAGAAAATAACCTTTCTATTCTGGCAAGTGAACCAGATATTCAGATAACCTGAAATAAACCCTCCATCTCCAAACTCTGATATCTTTCCAGATGACGCCGCTGCCAAAAGCAGCTGCTCAGCTCTCCTCATCTTGTCTGTTCTTGTCACGAGTTTCCACATTCTTCATCACTGAGATATTTGCCAACAGACCTCTGTACACTAACAAACAATATAAATGTTTCTGTCAGATATTATTAGCGTGCTGCTGAACTTTAACCCTTATTATATATCATCTCAGCTGGGTAACCCGTGATAGGAATTGTGTCAGCTGTTAAGTGTGTGAGATGTGATTTGACTGAAGAAAAGTTTTTTTGTTCAAACGGCGTTTTCAGACAAAATGTGTTTAAATAGTTCCACATTTTTGGAATTTGCTTTTTTTGCAGAGTTAGATGAGAGGATTAAGAGCATGTATGGAAAGCCGACGAGGTCATTATTCGTCTTCTTTTTTCTGAAGTTCCATGTTTTATGCGTATGTTGTTTTTTGTTAATAAATGCTGTTGCAAAAATCAGTCTGCATCTGTGAACGCTGCTCGATGAGCCTGCACACTATGACCAGCGGATCTGAACGGCATCCTGTATGGCAACACCAACGCCAGCGTGCGCATGTTTACGCCGGTGAAATGTATGGAAATAAATAACACCGTTGCTTTTGGAATTACTAAACAGGACAAAAACGGTTGAAAACGTAAATACAAATGTAGAGCTCCTGTTTTTGAAGAATTTTTTGAGAAAAGCCTTGAGACACATCAGAGTTCATTAAAACTACTTGACTCCAACGATTTATATATTTTAAATAATGTCTTCTCACACTTTTAGAAGCATCATTTAATTTTCATATATTTTACTTCCTGCGTTAAATATTTGTGGCAGTAATGTTCTCAGTTGGATTGTAGTGAACTAAAATGTTTTATGGAAGGCTGTTTGAACTTTTGTATTCAGTTGAATGGGAAACAGTTGATTTAAAACAACTTTTATTTCCTTACATTTTACCAGTGTGAACAGACCCACACTGGGGTTGTTGTCATCGGACAGGATGGCGTTCAGATCCACCGGTACAGGTGTGCGAGTACATAGAGCAGCATTCACGAACGCCGAGCGCCGACTGCAGTGTTCATAAAAACCAGCTGGCGATGAACAACCGACGTATAAAACATCAGGGCAGGGAAAAGGAGACGAAGAACGACCTCATTGGTGTTCCATACGCTTGGGAATCTGCAGATGACGTTGTTAGCTTAGCTTAGCATAATAGCTGAAAGCAGAGGGAAACTGCTATCTTGGCTCTATGTTTAGAAATATATCTAATATACCTAGCAGCTTTAAATCGTTAATTAACATTCTCTATCATATTTGTCAACACAAGTTTAAAAACAACAAATGCTGTTATATATATTATGTTCCAGACTATTACGTGACTGGGATTCTTACAAATTTCTCAATTTAAAGAGGAGGTTAAAGGTTAAAAATGGAAACGAAATTTCTATGTTAGTCATTATTTAAAATATCCAAATTGTATTTTTGTATCTAATTGAATACTATTGTAATTAGATTGACTTCCTGCCTCCAGACAGCCACATGTGGATTTAATTTCAATGCAAATCTATCAACAGTAATGTAAAATGTTTGTATTGAATTGATTTTTTTGGTGTGATTGGTCATATTGACAATATTTATAAATATATTCTTTTACCTTTCTGTACAACTTGATTAAATTATTTCTTGATTTCACTTTACTCCAGATAAAATCTTAAATATATGAAAATAAAACAAGCAAACACAATCATGTCGTATTTCCATTGTTCATTGTTAAACTGGTGGTTCACGCAGGAATGACTTCACATACAGGTTCACACACGTAAAGCAGCACGATGAACTGTACAGCTAAATACATAAGCAAAGGCACACAACTTCAAGATTCACTTCCTCAAACCTAACACATAAGTGTGGTGATATTCAGTATTGTTCTTCATGATGCACTATTTGCTCCTGTTTGTTTAATTAAACTAAACTGAGGAAATTAATGAGCCTTTTTAAAGATTTACAATGTCAGGAGGAACCAATGAGCTCTGAGCTGAGAGCCACGGACAGGAAGTCGGACGTATTGAGACGGACTAAGTTGTTGGTTTGGCTCTTTTCATGGGATTTGCAGACAATAAGAAAAATACAGAATATCACCAGCTTTCTCCTTGAGTGGTCAGTCTCACCTGCATCAGATATTTTTCAAGTGTTTGAAAGAGCTTCTCCTCGCTAGATTAGGGTTACAAATCCTATCAGTGTATGAATTCTGCTTCTGGATTAAATTAACAGTGTTTCAAGATTAAGGTCCAAATTCTGATCTTAAAGTTTGGCCTGTGGACAAGTCTGAATAAATGTAATCACCACTGATGGTTGGTCCTTTTCCCTCCCTATATAATAGTGTTCACTGTCAGTAGACACAGGAGGACACGATGCAGCGTTAGTGTTTGTAATTTGATGTGATTGAACCAAGCCTCACTGTTTCCCGTCCACTGTCCTACAGACGTATCAGTGCTGGATTAAGCTGCAAGATGTGAACCGGTGTTTTTCACGGTGAAGCAGCCACGAAGACTGCGATCGCTCGTCAAGTCCACATGTGTGCTCATGGCACGACATCTACTGACTGACTTAAATTTAAAATGGCTGCACGATAAACAAATTCACCAGTTCACCTTCTTGTGATGGTAAAACACATCTGTAGTCACCACCACTTACAGGGCGCCCAAACCAATGAGGGCTGAAATCTGAAGGATTATAACTTAAAGTCCACCTCTGATTACTTAACTGCAGAAAACGTCTTGCTTTGCTCAGCTTGTAGGAGGGGACAGGAAGGACTCAACACCTCCAGACCCCAGGTGTTTAAAGGGCATCATGTTTCAAAAACAATCAGTCTGTGTTTTCTTTATGAAGCAGATGTTTAACGGGGGAAGGGGGGGCTCCGCGCAGTTAGAAGTTGGGTTTGTGCTTCTTCACCTCCACCATGAGGTGATGCAGGTTGATGAGCTCGGAGCGGACGGCCAGGCTGCGGAACGTCGGCTGGTTCAGGATCTTGTGGAAGCCGTGGTAGTACTGGATCAGCTGGGTCAGCGCGCCCTGCAGGAGAGAAACAGGAAGTGATCGTGACTTACAACTTCACTTACTTCCTCTTAGACACACGCACACATTTAGGATTTAAAGGAGCAGGAGCACGACACACCTGTCAGCTGTCTCACCTGTATGATGCTGGTTCCATTTTTGAAGTTGGTGAAGGACCTCATGACGTCCTGACTCATCGACTCCACCGACTGTTTCCACGTACTGGAAAACCCCCGAACCAGCTGAGTGATGCGAGCTGCAGCACAAACACACACAGCGAAGTTAAGGCATGTATTAAGTTCTATATGATGGGAGGTCACTGGGACATTCCCTCTGCGACCTACAGACCTGATGATACACAGAGCAACTTTTAGAGCAACGTTGTCGTCAATGGTAATGAGTAAAGATTACTACCGTAATCCCCTTCCCCCACCACTCCGCCATCCGCCCCGCACCGCCGCTGACCATTTAAAACATAGTCGGACTTGCCTCTAGCAAGATTGCCCAGCAACATTGCTCAAAAAGTTGCCCAGTGTATCATCAGCCTAACTGCCTCCCATGCCCATGAGCCAGAGCAGCAGCTGGTCCTGGGGCAGATCGCCTCAATGCACACGTCTGCCCTGTTGCTTTTGTTTCCTTTTCTGGCGTCGTGTTTCTTGTCACATGTGACAGAGAGAGACTTGGAATGACGCGGTGAATGTGGCGAAACAAAGACAGGATGTGGGAAGGTGAAGTGATATGAGTGAGAAATTCTGCAGCCTCAGAGTGACAAGAGAAACAAAACTGAGAGGACGGCTGAGTGACTGTGAAGGAAAGGTATTCATTACTCAGTAAAACAAAACCAAACCACAAAGAGTCTAAAACGTTTGAGATGTTGACTTTACCACAGCAGCGGCTCTCTGTCCTGTTCGTGACGCAGGATAAAGATCCGTGTTGTAATCTTTCATTTTTGTTGCTTCATCCAAATTAAAAGATATTCTCCTTCCATCCTTCCTTTGGAAATCTTAAATAGAGTATTTGATCAAATCGACTCCTCTCACCTTCCTCGTTCTTTAATCGATCCAGCTGCCCTTTCTCCATCAAAGCCTCGGCCTCCTTCACGAAGGCGATCATCCCTCCGAAGGGGGGAGACAGAATCTCTTCGATGAACTCCTAGAGGGGGGAGGAGGAGACAAACGTGAAAGGTAGGGTTACAAATAGTTAAAATGAGTTTTGTTTAAATGTGAAAACATCCGCGACAGAAAATCAAACTTAAATCCAAGCGGGAAGCTTCCGGTCAGCAATCTGAGTCGTCCCTGAAACCTGCATTCTATTCAACGGCCAGCAGGGGGCGACTCTTCTGGTTGCACAAAGAAGTCCGGCTCCATTAGAAATAATGGGAAAATGTTTCTCCTTCTCAGCTGAATAATTCCCCCAGTAAACACTTTCCTGGTGAGTTTATGGTCTCAGTCGCTAGTTTCAAGTCTTCTTCAACACAAAATGATGTTCATTTAGTAAATTATGGTCCCATTTATTTTAAAATAGACCACAAAGCAGGGAATGGTCGTTACCATGGCGACCTGTCAATCAGGCTAGAGCCGACTCGTACCCTCGGCACTGTGTAAATTTAACCAGCGCCGTTGAAAAAGCTTATCAGGAGTCGGCTGTTCACTTTCTCTGGTGAGAACATTTAGTTTTCAGACTGTTGTTCTCTGGACAAACTTATCAGCCTGTTAAAATGACAGTTAACCTGAGTTACAGTTGCACCTAGCTAAGCTAGCTAGCTAGCCCCGCACACGGCCGTTAGCTCCGCCAAATACGGTCACGTCCGGTGCTGCTGTTTGCAAAAACTCAACATGGCGGCGTCTATGCGCCCTATCGGCCAAACTCAAGGTTTCAAAACAGCAGTCCACAAACCGACGGGTGACGTCACCATGACAACATCTACTTCTTATATACAGTCTGTGAGTGAATCCAGTTAATTTAAATAGTTAAACAGTTAAAGTAAATATGTAGGCAGAAAGTGTCACGACAAAAAAGGTCCTGAGAATGTAAAAGTGCTACCAAAAAGACGGGAAATACTTGAATTATATCAGTTTGTGTTTAAGCCCGTAACTCAGGTTTGCCTAAATAATGACATCATCTGCTATCTGTTTAACTGTGACCCTCATGTCCAGTTTCTAGGTCTCTGCTTGTAACACTGTGCCTGTTTCTAGAGTCAGTAAACACTTGTAATATACCTTTGTGTATAAATAAAACTCTTATGTCCTGTTCTCTTAATTCCTTCTTTTGTGTGCCCAGATTTCCCATAATCCCTCTGTGAGGTTTACCTGGGTCCTGGCCAGAAGCAGCTGCTGGAAACCTTCCACCTCTTTACTGTCGTCTGCTGCCCTCTCCTGGACAAACGAGAGGGAAACAATCATCACACAAGCGCTTGATTAAAAAATGTAGAATATTGTTATTTCCCGCAGCTGAGAGTGAAAGAAGAACACATGAGAACAGATAACCAGAAAGTCAATGTTTGATGAAAGAACACGTGAACATGCAGCGTTGAAACTCACCATGAGGACACTGAGCATCATGTCGTAGTTGTTGATGAGGAAGATGAGTTGGTCTCTTCTGGAGGGAAACTCTGCCGCCATCTTTAGCACAAAGTTCTCCACCTCGACCTGGGAAACAAATACACGTTCGTTTAGTTTTGGGCAAAATTTCATTAATGTCTAAGTCTGTTTGTGACAAAAAGTAATAAAAAAAATCTAATTCTGACTGAACATGATATGCAAACATTTTTAAATTTATATATTGTGGGTTTTTTTACATGCCTTACTTTGTTTTGTTATACGGTGGCTTGCAAAAGTATTCATACCCCTTTGAACTTCTCCACATTTTGTCACGTTACAACCACACATATAAATGTAGTTATATTGGGATTTCATGTGATAGACCAACACAAATAATCATCAAGCATAATTGTTAAGTGGAAGGAAAATCATACATGGTTTTCAAAAATTTTCACACAAAAAAATCGGACAAGTGTGGCGTGCAAAAGCATTCAGCTCCCTGGATCAATAGTTTGTGGAACCACCTTCTGCAAGGTCTTTTGGGGAACGTCTCTAGCAGCTTTGCACATCTAGAGACTGAAATTTTTGCCTATTCTTCATTGCAAAACAGCTCTAGCTCAGCCAAATTGAATGGAGAGCACCTGTGTGAACAGCAGTTTTCAAGTCTTGCCCCAGATTCTCAAAGGGATTTAGGTGTGGACTCGGACTGGGTCATTCTGACAGCATGAATACGCTCTGATCTAAACCAGTCTGCCTTTAGGGTCACTGTCCTGCTGGAAGGTGAACGTCTGATTCAGATTCAGTGGTTTCAAGTGTGTTTGTCTTCAAGCACTTTGCCATTTAGTTTATATTAACGTGTGTGTGTGTGTGTGTGTGTGTGTGTGTGTTCTACCTGCAGCTGTCCCAGCAGAGCGTGGGTTCTCTCGTTGGGAAACGTCTGGTTGATGCTGACGATGGCTGACGAGAACTCTGCATAACGACGTGTGATCTGAAACCGACACACACCGAAGCTTTTTTCAGTTAAATGTACTGCTGTCTGTGGTGACACATGTGGTGTGTATGCGTGCATTTGTCCTTGTGTGTAGACCTACGTAGTGCGGTCTGGTGTCCAGTACTCCCAGTTTCTGAGGGTCCGTGTTTCTGATGCTGTGGATGTTCATCTCCAGAATCAGTTCAAACCTCGGCCACAGCAGCTCCAGCACCGCCTCCCAGTACCTGACACACACACACACACAGGTGAGACTCATTAATATCTTTATCACTGTCTTAATCCAGTTCTTTAAAAAACTGGAATCAGGGCTCTCCGTAGATCTAATCCAGTAAAAGAACACATTTGTTTCCATAATCATTTTGTCCAAAGAGATATCCTACTGCTGCTGGGTGAAAATTAAAAATTAATCAGTCTCAAGACCTTTGAAGGCACCGAGACTGATTCACAACACACTAAACTCTGATCAGTAATGCGACACTGACTTGTCGAGAGCAGGGATGTTCCTCTTGGCGGTGATGGCTCTGAACCTGAGGATGATGTGGATGCACAGGAAGACGGCGATGCTGTCGTAGCAGTCGGACACGATACGTGGACATGCTCTTCTGCAGAGACGGAGCAGACAACAGGACAGAAGGATATGACGCCGTGTGGTTTGGCATCATTTAGTAAGTCTGGCACAGTCTTACATGACAACGCAATGCAGGTCAGTATATAAACTCATTTTGCAGTTTACACACAAACAGCACCTAATTACCATATTGTCTATAATAAAAGCCGGGTGGCAAATAATAGCTGGGGTTGTGGGTAAACTCCTGGAGCCTGTTTCCATCGCTTTCATTGAATAAATTCAACAATATAATCAGGCTACTTTCAGCACTTTGATGATCCGAGTGTTACTGTCTCAGCCAAACTTGTGTTTCGTAGTAACGCACAGGTGCCACAATTTTTTTACATTTTAAAACTGAACGGGAACCATGAAAGTGAGCAGGTTCTTCCAAACGTTTCACAATAAAAGCCTTGTTGGGTAATGAAGGAATTCTGTTCGCTGAAACGCTAGCAGGCTTTTAATTTGAAAGGATCAGATCTGAAAACAATGAGGCTTTATGCTAAAATATGAGCAAGTATACTTATTTACTGCATGAACTACAAAGAAAGTCTCTCTTTAAGGCCCTGGACGCTGTTTGAGAATTAATAAATCTCATAAATGTCATCATTGTTCATATTTCCGTTACTGCACTTTGGCCAGTACATCGTATATCTTTACACCAGTATTTACTAAATGAACAATCCTTTCTCCAGTGTCAGCAGTGAAACACAAAGCACATAAACACATCAAGGAACTACAAAATCCTGTTTACTGCTAAAGTTTTCTGTATTTGGTGTATAAATCACACCAATTTTTTCAATATTGAACTGACAGATTTAATTTATTTTGTTATTTTATGTTGTGTATTTGTTGTTTAGTGGTTGTTTTTTGCCTTTTCTTTTGTCTACCTGCCCAGAGACAACAGATGCAAATTAACTGCTAGCTAACTATGGTGCAGTTATTTTAATTGTGTCAAATAAACAGCAAATCAATCAATCAATCAATCAATCAATCAATCAATCAATCATCTGTCCGTCTTTATAAGTTTTTCTCATTGTCTCATCTTGTTTGCAGGTTGTCATGAGATATGAATGAATCTTCTCTGCTGCGACCTTTAAAACACTGAAGGAGAAGGTGCGTTGTTCGTACCAGGAACATGCTGAGAGTCTTTCCCATGATGCTGTTGAAGAGGTCGAGGGCGGAGTTTCCTGCCACCATGAAGAAGTCGGAGATGAAGAGGAACTCTCTGCAGCCGTTGTCCAGCAGAGCGTAGTGCTGGCTGCGAAACAGCGTCTCATAGGGATACTGGGGGAGCGAGACAGAGAGGAACGTGACCTTCATGTTCTGTGTGTCAGGACGCCACAAGATGTCAGTGTGGATCAACAGTTTGCTTCTGCGCCTGCGCTGTGATCACATCCTGGCTTCACCCTGAGCTCAGAGAGTCCTGCTCGGTCTTTAGTTCACTGCAGAGTCAACGTTTTACTCCCTGCTGGTCAGTTAACGTGAATCACATTTCAGCTCGTCGAGCGTTCACAAAACTAAAGACTAAAACTGAACCTATTAACTCCTGCAAAGCATTTCTCAGCCTGGTTGTGTATTAGAGCTGCCACGATTGGTCGATTAATCAATTAGTTGTCAATCATCGTTTTGAGATCTTTTTTTAAGCTTCTCAAGTGTGAATATTTTCTGGTAACTTTCCTCCTCAGGGACATTAAACTGATTTTATTTGGGTTGTGGTTACAAAACACCTGGCCGACATTTACTGACATTTTGTGGACCAAACACTGTAAGTTAGAAATCGAGAAAATAACTGAGAGATGAATCGATAATGAAAATAATGGTTGCAGCCGTGTTGTGTGTCTGAACGTCTCACCCTGCTGTCTCCTCTCTGAGCCGTGTGTGGAACCAGAATCGGCCCCTCCAGCTCAGCAGGACTCAGGATGGCCCCCCTCTGGCCCACGGTGAAGATGGTGTTCCTGCTCTTCAGAGACGGTTTGGAGAAGAAACCTGCGGCAGGGAGTCAAGGAGCTTCCTGTGTCGCCTCAAACAACCCCTCTGCATTAGTGAGGCGTTCCCCGTGAGTCATTAACGAGCAGATATCTAATCAGTATGTTCTAATGTTCGGTACGTGTCACTCATCCACATGTGCGACGCTCACACACCTGACCTAGATGGGCAGGTAACATCTGCATCCACTTGCACGTGTGCCGGTAACGACACCTGAGGCGCGTGAGCCGCGTCTTCTCACCCGATTTTAAAACTGACTTTGATTCTCTGCCAGTTCTGTGTCTCACTGCTGTTTGGAGGAGAGCCAGAGACATTTCTGTCTAAGTTGTTCTGGCACTTCGCCAGCTCACATTTCCAAAAATCATTATCACACAGCGCTGGAGTCAGTTATCTGAGCTGATGGAAGACGTGTTTGCTTGTTTGGGAAGAATAAAATAATTTCTGTTGAAATGTTCTCATCTTAAAGACTCTGAGTGGTTCCAAACCTGCGGGTCAGGACCCTACAAGGGGTCATCAGATAAACTAGATCTATTGTTGTTCACATACACGTCATGAGCAACGCTACCCCTGGATTTATTTTAGTGTTGATTGAGCATCAAAGTTTTTTGTGTGAGCGTGGGAATGATAATTGCGACAACCTGCAACTACCAGGTTGCGCCGCCCTGTAAACACCCACTCCTCATCGGACTCACTGATTCGCCCTGAGCTGGCGCCACCGCTGAATGTTTCCCCTGGAAAGAGCGGATGTGGGAAAATGGAGAGAGGATCGACGCTCTTTGTTAGATAAGAAACGTACCGACCTTAAACTACTCCACCTCTATACCACCGCTCAGTACAATAATCACCCAGTGTCCTTACTGTCCTGTCGTCCAACAGTCCAACAAACCTCTTTGCTTTCACTGGCCAGTTTTCTGTTCCTGTGCTGCTTTGTGATGGACTGACTTCATGCTGCTACTTTGGTTAAACAGGACTGAACTGTGGCTTGTTGTGTATTTTGAGTCGACCGCATCAGGTTATTTTGATTTTGAAAGTATGACCACATCACACCCATTCGCCGCTCACTTCACTGGCTTCCTGTTTCTGCTAGAATTGATTACAAGCTCTCACTTCTCACCCACCAGTGCATCCATGGAAATCCCCCCCTCCCCAAGAGAAAAAGGTTGTTGGTATGAATATCTGTTCAGAAACACGCTCACAGGCAGTTTAAAGGATATCTTTCTTGGCCGTGTCTTCTACTCCCATCAGGTCGTCTTTGTCTGCAACCTCCTCGTACTGCAGACGGGACAGAAATGTCAAGTCACAGGTGAAGAGAGGAAACCACAGAGACCGAAACACAGTCTGCAGCCAGACTGACCTCCAGTCAGTTTATCTGTTAGCTGCTGATACAATATCCCTACCAGGCATCTCTTCTTTACACTTTCTGTCAACAGACTGCTTCTTTTTTTTAAAGCAACACTTCTGTTTAGAGTATCTTCTTCTCGTTAGGACTCATTTCACGTTACACGAGCGGCGTCTGATGAACAGAATGACTGTGTTGTTTCCTGTGTGAATCCACTGACCTGCACTTTGAGCAGCCTGCTGCTGTACGACTTGAAGTAACTGAAGTAGATCTTGCTCATCGTGTCCACGTACTCGTCTCTGATCTCCTTCGCAACTGTTCTCTCATTGGCCAAAAGGAACTGATAGAAAAATCTACAGCAAGACGAAACGAAGGACAGAACTGTCAGAAAGTGGAAGTTTAAATGTCTTTTTTGGGGGTTTTGATAAGAATAAATATGAGAATTTCTGTGCATAAAGTTCAAGAATGCAACTTTTAACTGTGTCGAGTAAAAGTTTTCCAGAAAACTAAATGAAATAATTTTCCTGGACGTCACTTTTTGTTTTTTCTAAACCATAAAACCTCCAATAAAGAGTTTAAATAAAGTGGAGAAGATGAAATAAGCTTCATTTTCATAGACTAAAATATCTTTACAACGAGCTCAGCTGTGCTCACCTGTACTTGAGCAGAGTGTTCTGTGGGATCTGATAGTTGGTCATCGGCTTCCTGAAGGAGTAGATCTTCTGAAGAATGAACTCTCGGATCTTTGACACAGCCTGAAGTGAAGCAAACAGATTAATATAGTTTCATGTCAGCAAGCGTTTGATTTGTAAAAGAAAAGAGAAAAGCAGCCAGAGTTTCAGAGATAAACAAAAATCCATCAACAGAGTTTTTTTACTGCACATGATATTTGTGTCATTAAATCTTCATCCGTGTGTTTGCATCACTGATGTTTTTTCATCAAACTGCCTTCTTCTGGTTCTTCTGGTTCTTCTGGTTCTTCTGGTTCTTCTGGTTCTTCTTGTTCTTAGAATCAGCTTTATTGCCAAGTATGTGAGGAACTTTGATTCAGGATTGTACATTGCTCACGATGTGCTTACTCATACAAATATACAAAATCACAATAATAAACATAAAATAAAATTCTGACAGACAAATACTGAGGTGAGCAGAGTGCAAAGGATGCAGGAGTCTGTACATATCGGAGGTGGATGTGATATACATGTACATATACATGCACACATGTACACAGGGTGATGAAGCGTAGTGCAAAGGATTATTTTTAAAGATAAGTCATTTAAAGCCCTATATAACATATAAACGCTCTCTCTCTCTCTCTGTCTCACCTTGAGTTTGAGGCGGTCCACGATGTCCTGGATGTCGGAGCACGCCAGCGTCTCTCTGAAGCTCAGCTCTTTGGCGAAGTTGATCTTATTGTTGAGTTCGTGGAGCTGCTCCAGGAACTCCTGCTCCGTCACAGGGCTGTCCAGGATGGTGCTGCAAGGACACGGGACCACGTCAGACAAACACTCTTCTTTTTCAACACCTCAACGGTGAACTTAACGGGAGGTACTTACGAGATCATGGCCCCGGGCACCACCAGCTCGTCCACCAGCTGGCTGAGGTGGCTGCGCACCGCCTGCCTGTTCTTCAGCCGGACGTTCATGCTGACCGACTGCTGCTGCAGAGTCTGGATCTCGCTGCTGATGGAGGACAGGTCGCTCTGGAAGCCGCTCAGCATGCCCTCCATACGCTGCAAGAGCAAATGGAGAGAACGGAAACAAGTGTCAGGTTAAAGAGACATTTGTTGACAGAAAATGTTGTTTTACACACGTGAGGACGAGGACAGAGCTTCACGTTCCCACACGCTCTGCAAAACCATGACGTGAGGACAGACACTTAATGTGGGAGCAGACGAGTAAGGTGGGAGCACAGAGACAGAAAAAAATTAAAGGTGACAATTTCAGGTGAAAATCTGACAGAAAAATCTAGATATCTAGCTCCTAAATAAACTTGGCGCACGTGGCTGCAGAACCACAGCTTCATTCTATATTTACAACAGATAGTTTAAAGAACTGGTCTGTTTATCTGAATAAATTCTCAGTTTTGAGTCTTCAATCTCGTGCAGCAAAAAGTGAGCCGGGAAAGCGACACATCTGCTGTCTTGTATTCTTTACATCTTCTACAGACTCACGCTGACATCGTCATGCAGCAGTGGATTGTGGGATCAGGAGTCTTGTCTTACCTCCAGAATGGAATCACAGGCGGTGATCTGGTTGTGCAGAAGAGCGATGTTCTGACTCTCCTTGATGTCTGACAGATGAACAGTCAGAGAAACAACTACAGAGACCCTCCCAAATGTTTTTATATTGTCAATCAAATTAAATAAAACGTGTTTACAATAAAAACCAAGAACCTAAATGAGCCCTAATCTTACGCTATGAGAACAGCTGATACTGTGGTCACAATTATTGTATTTAAAGACTCTAACAGGAATGAGCAAAAAAGCATTTTGTAATATTGTACATCTGCTGATAAATTTTGTATTTTGCAGGTACAAAACATTTTTAATTTTCTGACACAATTAGTTAAGTGCTTTAAAAAAAGATGCATAACAATGTAATCACAAAAAATATTTTGAGTCACTCCAAAAAAAGTTAGGATCAAAACTCCCTTTAGTGAATTAAACATCCTGACATTCAAACTGAGCAGGAAGGATACAGTCTTTGATGGAGGCCTGTTCAATCCTCTGCAGCTCTGACTCCACCTGTTTGGAGTACTGTCGGAGGTCAACGCCCTGAAAACAGATGGAGGACAGACCGCCGTCATCATACTTATAAAACACTGTACCTGTAGTACAGTGCACATCATATATAGTAATATACAATATAGTAATGTATTAGAAGGTACTGAGCATGTAAGCTCGCTCTTTTACAGACAGCAACGGGAAGCCATGACAGGTGATATTCAGCGGTCACCACTCTCTCACACGTTAAATCCTGCACTCCAGCCTGTCTGATCAAATAAAAGTCTCACGACGTTCTCACCGTTTTGAGCGCCTCCTTCACGAGGTCGTCCTCCAGGTTGGCCTGGATGTGAACTGCAGAGGAACAAGCAGAGAGGATCAGCCTTCATGACAAATTAAACATCCAACAGAAGCTGTGGACAACAGATGGCGTTCAGCAGACTGCAGCTTCTCTTTAACAAAAACACTGACTGAGAAGCACCGTTAAGGATTTTAACTGGTACTTCCTTCCATGCAGGAGGTTTTATAAGCTCTGAATGTGACTTTATAAAATGTAAGCACCTGCTACAGGTTGTAAAAACTTTAAAACTGTATATACTATACTTTGTTTTATTGTTTTGTCTTGATGACCTGTTTGAATGCTAAACAGGGACAGTAAACATATTGTTTACAAACGCTCAGTACTGATGGTGACAGGTCAACAAGGCGCTCCATTCGTCTGTGTTCTTCTCCTTTGCATCTTGATCACAATGAGACATATTAATTGCTAATTAAAGCCCTAATGTTGCCTTACTGTCCACTTCATCCAAGATAAACTCGTCAGTGGTGATGTCCAGTTCTCCCAGGTTGAGGTTAGCGATGTCTCCATCAGTCTTCTAGACAGAAACAGATATAATCAGACACAAACAATTATTTCAGACAACTATTTTGTTGTAAGTGGTGGGTCTGTCTTTAACACATGAGTAAATGATGTTTAGAGTTCCAACTAACTGACACATAACTGATAAAAGCAACAGCGCTGTCTGACAGCTTTGACCCTGTTCCCGCTCAGCCTCTACGCTGCAGACTTCACATTTAACTCGGCCACCTTCAAACGTTCTCTGACGCCACGTAACAGATGGGGACGAGGGGGAGTACAGAGAACCGAACCGGGATTTTGTGGGCTGGTGCCAGCTGAACCACCTCCAGATCCAGATTCTGGGAAAACCAAGGAGCTGGTGGTGGATGACTGCAGGAGCAAAAACTCTCCTCCTCTACCGGTGAACATCCTGGGTATGGACACGGTAGCATCTTACAAGTACCTGGGTGTTCGCCTGAACATTAGACTGGACTGGATAGCAAAAAGGTCAGAGCAGACTGTATCTGCTAAGGACACTCAGGTCTTTTGGGGTCTGCGGTGGCAGACAGGAGGAGACAGGCTGATTAGGAAATCCAGCTCTGTTCTTTGATTGTTTACCTTTGGAGCATGTTCTTATACTCTTACTTTAGGCCCTGTTGCTGCTGTAACACTGCGAATTTCCCCGTTGGTGGATTAATTAAGGATTTGTTGAATTTGAACAAATATTCACACTCATGAAGCCGCAAACAGATTTTTGCTTGACGACTAATTAATACATTTGCTGTCGAGTAGTTTTGTGTCAAAGGACGATTCCAATTGAAAGCCCAATGCTTTGTTGTCACAGGACGCTTTCAGGAAATAACTGAGCTCTTCGGTGTTTTGACAGGATGCTAACAGCTAACGTTACATTAGCTTCAAGCAACACGAACACACGTTGTCAAAATACACAATTTGGCAAGATCTTGTTTAGTATCACAACATTTTAATCCATCTAGTTGTTAATCTAACAAAAAACGCGCCAGTCAGTTAAATCTAACGTTACAGTTCGTTGATAATGCTTCGTCTTTTGAATGCTAACACAACAGAGAAATGAAACAGCGCATAAACCGCTGGTTATTTCGGTTTTTCCCAACAACTGATTCAAATGTAAGTAATGAAAAGTCAACCTCATCTTGTAAATACGCCATTGCGATTTCTGTGGGGTTTCCAGCTGTGTTTACATCGGAACCAGGTCCAACAGCAGCTGCAGCTCCCTCCGCCATTGCGGCGAATTTACGCTAACGTCAAAAAAAACTACAAATGTTCCGCTTCTTCGTGCCCGAAAACAAAAAGGCGTCCTGGCGTTTATGAACCGAACAAAACATCAATGTGATTATATAAAGTGTTAGATAAAAAGCTCAAATAAGTATTTTTTAATTGTTGTTATGACTGCGTTCACAAAGCTACATTTATTATTTGTTTAATCCAACCGTTTTTCAACTGTGTCGTCGGACAGATAGAAAGCGACGGACCGACTTCCGTTGCCGACAGCGTCAAACTCTCGCGAGAACCTTGCGGCTTCCTCTTCGCACGGAACCTGCTTCCAAGATGGTGAGTTCATTTTCTGTCAACCTGCACTAGTTTTAAAATCTATAATCATCTAGCTGTAATCTCACTCTTTTGTTACATTTACACACGTTTTTGATAGTATGAAGCTTCCGCGAGCGGAATAATGTGGAATTGTTGGAATAGTAGTAGCAGAAATGAACGTATTAACGCAGTTTAGTGTCGGCGGTGAACGGACGGATTGTGGCTAACGTAACTAGCGCGGGTGGCTCAGTGAACTATCTCCGTGGCTTATGCTCGCACATATTGAGTTTATTCACGATTTAAAGCAGAGCTGTGACCCCTGTACGGTTTCACGTTACCGGCTAACAAGTTTTAAAAAACCTTCCGTTTTGAAGTGAAGGCGGCTAGCTGCAAAGGCTAACTAGCTTCAACATGTTCCAGTAGTCATGATGATGTGAGACAAGGTGGATGTTGGTAACACACAGATTAGTTTAAGTGTTGCTTTGGTTTGCAGTTCGGGCGTGTTTAAGGGTTTGGAGGTGCCTGAAAGCTGGTTATGAGAGCAGCAACAGCTTTTGTAGCTTTGCTAGCTGGAGCCAAAAGTGTTGAGTGTAGCGTTAGCTGCTCAGAGATGCCACCTACCAGCCCGGAGTTCAGTCCCTCACCGACAAAGTTACCGATCAGACTGTGTAAGATCATCTTAAATACTAAACAAGAGGTATTTTAATGTGAAGGCATTTATTTCTGCTGAACTTTGCAGAAGTCAGGAGTTCTGCGTCTTGTTCAGTTTATTAAGATGTGGCGTGTGGTCAGTGTGAAATTCAGTAGTTAAGGTAAACATGCTACTAGGTTTTGAAAACACGGGCTACAAGACACTGTCAGGTCATTGAGGCATGTGGAGCACGCTTTGCTGCGTTATACATGAATTTAACCGTCATTTTTAAAGGTTAAAAAACGACCTGGAGACGAAACAGAAGTGCATTAATTCACCGCTATAGCAGCACAGACGTTGCCTTTAATGCAACACCGATTGTAAATGTCTCTGGGTCTGATAAGTGTTGCCACCAGCATCGCTTCAGCATTTCAGAGCGATGGCAACGTTGATTCTGATGCCCGTGCAACCCTGATAACCTTTGTGTTCTGTGTTTTCAGTCGCTTGTCATCCCCGAGAAGTTCCAGCACATCCTTCGTGTTCTCAACACGAACATCGATGGTAGGAGGAAGATCGCCTTCGCCATCACTGCCATCAAGGTGAGGTTTCCTCTGAAATATAAAGCGCTTAACGGGAAGGTTTAACCTGCACGTTAAGCTTCATTCTCGTCATTTTCTGTATATGACAGACTGATTTTAGATATTTAAGCATGAAAATATTCACAGCGTGTTTTCTGATGTCTTACACATGACACTAACGTCCCGTTCTGTCTCAGGGTGTCGGCAGACGTTACGCCCATGTCGTCCTGAGGAAGGCCGACATCGACCTCAGCAAGAGGGCTGGAGAGCTGACTGATGAGGAGGTGAGGAGAACCGGGCGTCTGTCGAGGGTTCTTAGTATTCTCGCCCTGTAGGAAACCGTCCCGGCAGCAGAACGGCTGTTTGATTTTTATCGTCTCTGGTGCAGCAGCGTCGATCTGGAGCCCTGCTGACTTCAAATCTTGCTTGCGCTCTAAGATGTTCAAAGTTAATAATAGTTATTTCATGGGCTGTTTAGGATTTTTGGGTTTATGCATATAATTAAAAAAAAAGACTTGACCAGAATCAAACAGCTCTGCAGGATGAAATTCTCGTTACATCAAATCTAATTTTAAAGCTTCCTCTCTGAGTGCATTAAGGTCGACACTAGCCACAGTAGGATGTTTTTAAATGCACAGACTGTTATTATATTTTGATTGCACAAAAAGCCACATTTCTCTATACTCTTACTGCTGACGATGCAGAGCAGGGTTTTCTTTTGATTCTGTGGCGTCTCTGCACATTTTGGAATCTGCAAGATAAACACCCCATTGCTCTCTCATAAAACTTAAGCTGAGAATTGATGATTTTCTAATAAAGTAAGGTACGTTTTCCAGACAGTAAGCTGATGATTTGGCTTCTCTACAGAGATGTGTGTGTGTGTGTGCAGATGCTGCAGAAGCTTAATAGATGTGTTGTTGTATCAGGTTTTAACTGTAGAGGTCTGTCAGACTGTTATGATCAGATCATTTTATCCATTTTCCTGTGAATTAACAGCTGCGGTTGTTTCTCAGGTTGAGCGTGTGGTGACCATCATGCAGAATCCTCGCCAGTACAAAATCCCAGACTGGTTCCTCAACAGGCAGAAGGACGTCAAGGACGGCAAATACAGCCAGGTAGGTGCCCACCTGTGAAGCGTTTCATCTTTAAGTTTAGTCGAGCTCAAAACTGTGATTACAATAATTATCTGAAAATCTCCAGCGAGACTGTAAGATAATGTTTTATTAGACAAAAAATCTTTATCCGCTCATTCCCACCTCAGATTTATGACTGACAGGACTACGCCTACCAATTGAGAGGATTTTATTACGTGATCAATATAAAAATGTATTCAAAAGGAATGTCAAACATCTCCTTAATATTATATTCAGTTATCTTGAAAAAGACACATCTCTGTAGAAAACCTTTAAAATGAGTCTTACAATGTGCTGTGTTACAATGTTTGTCCGATCGGATCAGAAAAATACTGCACCTGAAATTTCCTCACTCATACGCAGCTGTTTAAATAAACAGAAAATATGAAATGGGCAAACATTAAATGACACATAGTGCTACGTTACATGAGCGAATTTTTTAAATATAAAGAAAAATGTTGCTGCTGTCTCGGCCTCTTCGAAGGTGATGTTTTTCAGCTGCAGCATATTTTCTAGAGGAATCCCTGCTTGGACCTGGTGCAGCCTCATGCAGATGTATTTTTTTAATGGATTATGTTAAATCCCCAGCTCAGGCTGAACGATTATGGATATATTTTTAAGCTCTTTATCTTTTGTATTACATAAAAAAACAGTGTTGTATAGAATGACGACACACTGAGGTTAAACAAACACTGTTGTATCCTGTAGAACCGGCCTACATGTTAGGAGATGCATGAATTATCTTCCGTGATAAACTGTTACTGCTCGAGTAATGTCCACGTGCTGTTTTGGAGTAATGTTGAGTTCATTTGGAGTTTGGCTTTCAAACATTTGGGTCAGTAATCTGTCGGATGTTGTTTGGCTCACTTGACACGCCGGTGTTCGGCCTTATAGTCGCACAACTGTCATACATGTGGCGTTTGTTTTTAAGTGATGACACAGGTTGGTCGTGTTGCCCCGTGAGGTAACGTTAACAATAACGAGGCAGAATAAACAATGACACTGCGCAGCATCTCTTTCCCACAAAGAAACCATACTGTTCCTCTATGACACCAGTTTTTTTTTTGTCTGCCACAAAACGTTTGCACTAAACGAAGGAAACATTCAACTCATTTAAACATCATTTGATGTAAATGTTCAATTAAATATAATTACACAAACATCACATGCATGTTTGCCTGCACAAAAGAACCCATGTCTTTCAGCACAAACAGTCACTCCACCTTACTTAATTTGAGACAAGCATAATTTGACAGTCGAGTCGTGGCATTAAATAATGTATTGGGCAGGTCCGCCTACTGACGACGGGAAAACCAAGCGACGCCCCCACGTCTGATAGAAGTCTTCATGCTGCGCTGTACGAGAACCACGTCACACATTATTTATAAAACTGGTTCGGACTTGATGAACTCAGCGTGAAGACGATACACATGTGACAACGTTCAAAATAAGGTGTCTATCCAGTATGGAGAAAGATTAATTGGATTAAATTCAAAGTATAAAACATATTACATGTGTCCATTAAAGGTAAATGGACGTAATTCACTACGACCCTCTTGGGGCCCTGAACCCCCATAGTCTCTACAAATCCCTGGTTGACTAAAGTTTGCGCAGTCTCACGTTCTGCCGAGCCAATAAAACAATGATAATTATTGCAATAACAATATTTTGTTGAGGAAAGGGGACTGAAAAAAGATTAACTAATCATATGTTAAAACAGATTTTATAAGTTTTGAATGTTCTACCTCAGATTTAAGTGATTGGTAACAAGTGCTGGTCACATTCTGACCATAAAGAAAAGTTTAAAACCTCATAACCTCACCCAGGAGAAAAAAAAATCAGCCTTTAAACTTGAAAGAAACTTTGACATTTATCGTGATAATTATCAACATCGAATGATATAAAATGTGTTTTTGTGATAACACTTTTGGCCACATCGTCCAGATCTAGCCTGAGGCCATTGTACAGCGTAGCGTGCAAGGTTGATGCTTCCTCTGCAGACCGCTTTACTCTCACGTGTCATGTGCATGCAATTAATCATTGAGCCCGTCCTGATGACAGGTTATCTCGTGGTGGCGTCAGTCAGAGCCTCCAAGTCTCTTCGCTGGTGAAGAGGAATAAAGCCATGTTTGTAATTATGAGAAAACAAAGTGGCCCAAATTATCACACGCCACCTTAAAACCAATTAGAAAGTAATCAGCCAGTCTGGGCAAAGAGATTCTTACAGAGAGACGGTGCCGTCGTTACAGGTGTCTGCTGCATGATGTGTTGTTGGCTGACACACTTTCCTCTGGCTGTATTTGGCAGAGAGCGGTTTGTGTCAAATGCCTTAATGACAGGTGCTCGAAATATCTGTAGTGACCTTTGATGGTTTGTTCACTTGAACATGGACTTGTGACAGAGGAGGAAATTACCTTGTCACAGTAACACTGGCACACTAAGCTGATACTTAGTGGTTGATCGATGTGCCAAGTGAACACAGTTGTTGATCCAGAGCAGCAGGTTTGAAAGCTGTTTCTCAGAAGGGCTTTTTTCCTTCAGGTCAGTTTAAACTTAAATGTCTTTATACAACATGATCCGAACAAAATGCGTCGGCACTCTGAGATGAAGCTTCTTGCAGTTTTGTAAAGAACGTAGCAGGGTCACTACAAGGCCCTTTTTTTATTTTTTTTTTGGAGCTTTTGATTTTTTCACATCATTATCAGCAAATACAACATTTTCCCCGAGTTTAGCCTCTCAAAAGAATGACACAAAATATGATCAGCCTGTATTCCCCTAAAAGAAGACGCTTCTCCTTTGTCGCATTGCAAGTGCGTCGTCGTCGTGTTTTTATTGTGGCGGCTTCTTGTTTGTGCTACGACCTGACGAACCCCGTTGCGTCTTATTTCAGGTCCTCGCTAACGGCCTGGACAACAAGCTGAGAGAAGATCTGGAGAGGCTGAAGAAGATCAGGGCTCACCGTGGTCTCAGGCACTTCTGGGGGTAAGACATCTGATCCCATCTGCAGGTTGGACAGAATTATTCAGTCCAAAGTGTGACGGAACACAAAGTCTGTGGATCGAGTCGTCCTCTTTATCAGACTGCTCTCTCTGCACGGTCTTTTAGTTTTAGTCCACCACAGCGTTCAATAAACCTGATGGTGCTCGCCTTAGCGGTGCAGCGTCTGTATATTGGGAGACCTGCAGCTGCTCAGAGAGCCTGTCCTGGGAAAACTTGAATCTAAAGCCACCAGTGTGGGAAGCTTTTTTTAGTATCTCTCTCAAGAGTTGGGAAACCGCTTCCTGCCATGAAGCATTATAAAGGTTACACAAACAGGTGTTGAGTCAATCAGCATGAGTAAAAGTAGCCTTTGATGATTTTCTGAGCGACTTTGACTGAATTTAGACACAAGTCTTGTGCACTTTCTAATTTGAACCCCATCTGCTCTTTTCCTTCCAGTCTGCGTGTTCGCGGTCAGCACACCAAGACCACCGGCCGTCGTGGTCGCACCGTCGGTGTGTCCAAGAAGAAGTAAACTCCCCTGCTTCCCTTGTTTCAATAAAATGCCACCGTTGTCACAATCTCTGTCCGGGTGTGATGTTTCACTGGGTGGACATTCAGTTTTTAAGACACTGGTGCAAGTTTTGGGACAAAGCTCATTTAATAGTACTTCCATGAAGAGGTGGAGAGATCCTCACCTTTCTAGTTCCAGCAACAGACAGGCGTCTTTATAGACCCTCATTTAATCCTTTAAGCCAAACAGGCAAAACTAACAAAGCTGCCGGTTTTGTTTAGGGTTTTATTGGATTTTGTTCAGCGAGGGAAGAGACCTGTGACAGAGTTCAACAAGACGTTTGATTCTGTCTACCTAAATCAATGCTCACCTTCACAATAGTTACTAGTGTCTAATTATTCCTCCTGTCTGCACTGATGCCGCATTCAGACCAACTGCGAGTTTTCGCCTGGCGACGCTTCCCTCGCGTGAGTACATTCGCTGCAAGTGTGACTGCGAGAAGGTGAATAAATTCTCCTTTACTACAACTGTATGAACCCAAAGTAAACATTTTGCTGTAATTAAATAGCAATAAATGGATTAAACTGATGCCGAAATAATGACAACATGATGCAGATTTGTTAAACATATGAATTCATGCTTTGTCAGGTCTGTCAGCAAGACAGCAGGACAACAACTTCTAAAATGTTTGTTTTCTGAATGGAGTTTGGATCGATCAGGGCTGTGCTATGCTAACTTGGTACAATACTATAGCTGGAATAAAGTTAGACAAGTTTTCTGAGCTCAACAGGTAGTTCAACCTCCTCGCTTTCTTTTCTCCAAGTAATGTCCAGCTTTGTCCGGTTTTTGTGTAAATATGAAGTCGTAGTCCGACAGAGCTAACGATAAATCAACGTTGAAATCCCAAAAACTAAAGTAAACTAATTTAATAAAAACAGTTAACTCCGAGCTCCTCCTGCGAGTAAATGACATAGCTGTCAGAATAGAATCCGACCGACTACAGGTGTTTATTTTTCCAATGTTCCAAGTTTAGCAGCTCTCAGCCGGCCTGCAGATTTTCAATCCCCCGCTCTGCCCGGCCCTCTGCACACGACGCTCTGAAGGCTCGGTGACATACAGACAATCTCAACGCTGATAGGCTATCGCGGCTCTACGAGTCTTGACTTTGTATGTAAACTCACCGCCCGGAACGCAGGACTAAATATTTTTTCCTGCCACATTAGAATTGCTCTAAGAAAAGACTTACCAGCAAGTGTGAACAGGAGGAATCACCACAGCCACCAGTAGCTTTCAACATAGGCATGCGAATATTGTATTACGGCAGGTAAGACATAATCTAAATTATCCTATTTAGTACGGATTTCTACTCCACTGCATTTGGAGAATCACATCCCTCTACTGGAGAAGAACCTAAATCTGAGGCCGATGCATCCATTCAAATCACTCTCGTTTCACACCAAACATATGATCATTATGTTTATTGTGCTGCATTGCTAACAGAAGGTAAAAGTAATTATACAACAGAAGAAAAGGAAATATTGCATTATTCTTAATATCCAAATGTTCCATTAAAATCTGAGGTAAAGTAGAACTGATATGGCTGCAGGAAATATAAAGTGCATAAAGACAGAAGTGGAGCAAAGAGGCTAAACAGTAAAGATGGCGGGTTAAACCGAACTGAAGCCTGAGGCCTTTTTAACTGAACAGGGTTTCAAGACATTTTCATGCAAGTTTTTTTTTTAGGGGGACACATGGAACAAAATCTCAGTATGTTTACAGAACAAACATGAAGTATGGTGGGTGTTAAAGCTACATGTTTTAAGGTGAGAAATGTTTTTTTTTTTAGTAAAATACAGCAGATGCGTTCAAAAAACCTGCACATCTCCTCTTTAACCAGCCAAAATATTGCTCCCAAAAAGTGTATAGTCACCCAGTGCATGCTGGGATAGGCTCCACCCTCGACAGGAGAAGCAGTTCAGAAAACTAATGCAGAAATGGGAATGAACCAACACTGGTTTGAACGTGCTGCTGAAGCGCGTTGCAGCCCGCGTGTCTGAAGTTTAGTTCTAAGTGCATCAGGAGGAAAGCGAACCCGTGACACATCAGGCGAGGGGGTGAGGGGGGGGGGCAAAGCAGCCAAGAGCTTCAGTCATGTTCTTAAAAATTAAATTGCACAAATACTTCATAAATAGATAAATTCAGACATTAAATTGAGTTTGGCTCACTATGATCTTTTCTAAATAAGGATTCTTAACGGGTTGAGATCAGTAAGGAAGTCGAACTGCTCGGATATTATTGGTCCCGCTTTACGGTATCTTCTGCAAGAGATTTATTGAAGCTCATTTCCGCTAGCAGACAGAAAAAGTAAACGTAATGACAATAATTTATGCAAAGTCACAATTGTTTGTTCGGGTTTATCTGGACACAGAAGTGAAATTCAGGCCAAACTTCAATTACTCTTAATTTAACCATACGAGCTTTCTGGACTGAGAAAGTCCAGAAAGCTCGTAGGACTTTCCCACAACGATTAATCTCAAAATGATAAGTTAGTTTGACATGACTCTGACCAAGAGCATGTCAATAAATTTAGTTTAATTTAATTTCTCTCTCATATTGAGTCACATAAATTTGAGTATTTATTTTTCAGCATTTCTAACTGTTCATTTTCTTTCTTCTGGCAGACATGGGCTTCCGTACATATTGCCCGCCTGTTAAACGGCTGTTTGTGTTAGGAGAAATAAATAAAGTGTAATTATTTTTATGTATTGGAATCAGATTTCAAACCATTTTTGGCATGAGCACTAAAAAATGTAGACTACCAGATCGGAGGAAGTGGAAGCTGCAGCAGCAGAGCCTTTGTCCTTTTAAATGTGTGTAGTTATTTGTCAGTAATTAGATATTCAAACTGATGGAAAACAGAAGCTAACAAGTCGCAGATGCTTCGCGGCGTCAGGAGAAAACAAAAGGCCTCCCGCTCGTCCTCCCCAGGTCCATCCGCCTCAAACACAAAGGCTGGTTATTAACAGAGCAGACCTCCAGTAAAGCTGAGAAAAGCATATTTAGTGGTTTATGTTTTCTTTCTCCTCACTGCTGCTGACCTTTTTTTTTTTTCCTTGTTGATTAATCCTTCAAAAAAACCAATCAGATCTCAGGTCAGATTTCACACATCCTGATCAGTCCAGTTTGCAGATGAAATCAAACAGGGCCGCAATTAATGTCAGTACATTTTTAAAAACACACTGATAGTAACCTTTGAACGATGCGGTTAAACAGGAGGAGGGTTGAAGAGAAAAGCGGCGCTCTGCTCTGCCTCATCCCTCCCTCTGAGGAGGGGGAGGGGGAGGAGGAGGTGGAGGTGGTGGGGGAGACTTCTGTTGCGGCGGTTGCGGCTGGTCTTTGGTGGGAGCGTAGTAAAGCTCCAGAGGCTTCCTGACCTTCCAGTATTTCTCGTTGACCAACTCGAGAGTCAGAGAGCCGTTCAGCGTCTGACGGGGAAAAGAAAGAAGAACTGTGTCAAACAGCTGTTCCTAAACGCCCAGTAAGCTGCGATGTTCATTAAAGGGTCAGTTCACCCAATTAAGAGGCTTTCTTCTATCCATGCTGAGCTTGTCGGTACAGATTCCCGCCTCCACAGCAGGACAACAGTGATGAATGGGGGAAAAAAAATGTCATAGAAATTCCATCCACCTGTTTTTATGCACATTTTCAATTTGCACAGGAACCTTTAAGAATTCGGAAAGAACTTAAAATATGGTGTGTAAACACTACTAACAATAGCGGCAGATGAAAACATGGGATCTGTGTGGAGCGATGAGGCTGTAACCTTCCTCGACGGCTGGATCATAAAACAATGATAATTACTGCAACATAATTGTCCTCAACAACAAATAATTCATGTGAATCAAAACGAATTAGTGCTTAATCTTTCTATTAAGGTATTTTGTTGAGGAAAAGGGACTCTCTGGGCACGCTGCGACGTGATGACGAAACGATTATCGATGCATGTTTTTTTTTTTTTTACTATGCGATTTCTGGATAATTACTAGGAATTTGATTTGCACCTTAAACTCTAGAAGAAACGTCTCCTGAATTGCTTTAAAGAACTAGTTTGCATCCATAATTTAACTTTACGAGGCTCAGCTCCTCCTGGACGCCACAGTTCTTTACTTAACAACCAGCTTTCAGAATCCTTCCTTCAGAATTAAATATAATTTAATTATCAGTATATGTACAGAGCACCTTTGTACACTAGTTCAGTCTTTGCTTCCTCTTCCCAACCCTGGTAGGTAGTAATGACACGCAATTAATTAACACTACTTCATTACTGATGTTAACTTAGATAAGAGACGTTAGCTAGCACGTGATCAATTAACATTTAGATAATCCATTTTTGACATTTGTTAATCGATTTACAATCTTTTACGTCCGCATCGCGATGCATCTAATGCATGTGTGTAAAAAAACAAAAACAAAATAAACGCCCATTTAATTACAACAGTTTTAAATAGTTTTAAAATCAACTGTTTGGCATCAAGTGTTTGTTCTGACTATAAAGAAGAATAGTTTTACAATTTTTTCTTTTACTTTCTAATTAACTGCGGGATTATACATTCATCAAGGGGCTGCTTTTGCTCGTTAGTACACTTAGGAGTGTGATTTGCTTATGATTGACGTAGTGATAAGACAGGATCAAAATGTCTAGCATCATATTAATCAGTATATAATTAACCATAGAGCCTGTGCAGAAAACAGGAACCGCACCTTTCACCCAGTGAACCCTGCAGCATGCAGAGCAAACACTCACACAGGATAAACTTCCCCTACCCCCATCCTCACACACACCATGCACGCCTACATAAGGTCATAGGTCAGACATGAGATTAACATCTTTACCAGACATGTCCAAATAAGGCCAAAGGAAGATGTGCATTATATAGTTGTTGCTTAGCAGGAAGACCTCAGACTCTTGTGGGGAACCTCCAGACGTGTCAGGAGGACAGCAGAGTCTCCAGATAAATATCTGCTTTCTGAGCTCAATAAAATATTGTGGGAATCCGATAACTGGTCTCCTTCTGATCCTTCTCATCAACGGACTCGGGGAAGTCGGCGTACTTCAACATAACCCATCTGGGGTTTTTTTCTATTTTCACACCCAGGAGCAAAAATCAGGCTTTAAACTTGACCCACAAATTAAATTCCAGTCACCACTACATACACCCGCGGCTGCGGTACCTGAAAACCTGGACAAATAAAACTAAAACTGAATATCTTTAGGTTTTGGACTGTTGATCGGACAGCAGGGGAGATAAAGTGATCATGAAAATAATCGTTAGTTGCAGCACACACCGACTTATACCAAATACATGTTCAATCATTCTCCACAAATTCATTTTTTATTGTCTTGCACGTCATCTACGGGTCGATTAAAGGAACAGTTTGGCGTTTTGAGAAATATGAAATATATCTTGAACCTTAAAAAAAGCTTGTGATTGGTTGTATTTCAATGTGTTCTGTGTGTTTCTGGTTTTGTTACTCACAGAAAACTGTCCCCCTCTCGTCAGGATGTAGATGGTGTACTGTTTCTCGCTGATGTTGCTCAGAGTCGACCCCTCTCCACTCCCCGCTGTTCCTTCGGCTTCGCCTCCTCTTTCTTCTTTCCTCTCGGCTGCTCCTCTGTCCTCCGGCTCTCTGTTGTTCTGTCCGTCCTCCAGCGCGATGCGCAGAGCGAGGTATTTGGACAGATGGTCCACTGTGGCGTTGGCTGTCGTCTTCACGTATCTGCAAAGAAAGAAAATTTGGTAAGAAATAAGAAAAAATTTCTCCTCAGACAATCAGACACGCTCCTGATTTTAGTAAAGTGATGCCTAGTCACGCTTTCAGTCTCAGGACCACAATTATACTCGTGACACAGTTGTTGGATTTGTGGTTGCTAATCAGTGTCTGCATTTAAATAGTTACATGAAAAGGTTTCAGGTGTCAACAGGACCACGTTGGGAAGTTCCTGAGCTTTAAAAAGCAGCAACCACAGATGCAAACTGGCCCTCAGGGCCAGGCTCACCTGGTCTGGTTGTAGTCCTGGGCGTGGACCAGCTGTGGGTGTGGTCTGAACACCAGCTCTATCTCCGACCCCGGCCCCTCTTTGTGGCGTCTCAGCGGAGGGGTGGGGCTGCCGCTGTCCGCCTCGGGCCCCGAGCCGTCGTCCGACACGCTCGGCCTCTTGCGGCTCGGCCCGGCCTCAGAGGGGGTCCGACCCTGGGGATGAGGGGTGTGTGAGGGGGCGGAGTCATGGGACAGGTGAGAGCGGGCGTCGCCGTTATCTTCCCCACCACTGAAGGTGGTGTTGTCACTCTCCTGAGTCGGCTTCTTCACCCGGTGGTTCCTGCAGGGCGGAGGTAACACACGCCTTGAAGGGAAAATTCCGGGTCAGCCGCTTGATTTTTTTTGCCCCATCAGACTCCTTCTCACTGAAGTTACTGTGTTCACACATCTCAGATATTAACTATTTATTATTGCTGAGATTACAGAGATCTGGGTTGTAATAAACTGGTATTGGGGGGCAGCAGCCTTCTTTTACAAAACATTTATAAAGAGAAATCTACAGAAACATGGGCTTAAACCCCTAGTTGCTCCAGACGCGTGCGACCTCTGACATACAAAGCAATTGTTAAGTCACTTTGGATAAAGGCCTCAGCTAAATGATTAAATGCAAATGTTTGAATGGAGCTTAACACGAGGCTCCACCAGTCTGCATTATTCAGATCATGTCCTCCAAATGTAGAGCTCAACATTCCCTCTTAGAGACACAGTAACACAAAGAGGAAACTCAAACAGCCTCACATTAGCTTTACATACATTATACATCAGGAATGTGGATCACTTGCAGTCAAGTATGAACAGGAGGAATCATTACAACATAAAAACATGTTTCAACGTTCATGTGGGCACCTGCCTATTGTTTTTAGACAGGCGTGACAAATTATGAACTCGTCCTTTAAAGCCTGTTATTTATTTACATAATTCATTTTTGCAGTCAGATTTTACTTCCACTTTACTGGCTGCAGAAGGAATCACAAAACCAGATACTGTTTAAAACACTTTTTGGTCACCACTACTTTGAAAAAGGGCTGAGTGACACAGTGAGAAAATATCACACAACCCTACTTTAAAAACACAAGACTGCTGGTTCTAACATAAATCTGTAGGCGACCCCGGGCCATCCCCTTCTTTCCTCCCCCACCTCTCGGACCTGTAGCGAGCCTGCTGACGGAGCCCCTCCTCGATGCTGGAGCTCAGCGCTTCCTTGTTGTGCAGCCTGTTGAGCCGATCCAGGACGCGGCGCTGGTGGGCCTCGTACTCGTCCCTGCTCGGGTAGATCTTCGAGATCAGGGCGTCGAAGTTTGAGTCTCGTCGCAGCGAACGCCTGGAGACCAGCTTCTTCCTGCAGGTCGGACACTCTTTGTTCCTGGGGAGGGAGGAGGTTATGGTGGGGAGTTAATTCTGACCTCGTATGTTCAGTTTAATGCATCTCAGAAAGCTATTAATAAAAAACACTAGAGGGGCAGACGCACAATCTGGTGGTAATTAATTTCAGCACATGAAGGCTGTGAAACCAAGTAGCCTAATGCAGCTACTAGAAAACTTATTTAAATATTTAGCTTCAAGAAGATGCTAATAATTTTATTCTATTGCTATAAAATAAATTAAGTTTTCTTCTATGACATTACAAGACGCGGACATGGTGAATAATTTACAAGCACGGACCAAATAAAGCGACAGTGAACACACCGGTGCAGATGTCATTCGTTAGCTGCCATGTAACAAGGGCTGAAACGATTCGATTAAATGGATTACTCAAATGCATCAATGCTTCGTTTAATCCGTATAATTATACAGCACAGTGTTTCGCACGGACATTTATTACTGTCGCACATCGCTCTTACGCTGTGAACATGGCGTGTTTATGATGGCGCTGTTTGTAAGAGAGGAAATAGTGAGGGACAAAGAATAAAGTGGCCAAAGTCTGGGATTATTTCAAGCTAAAGAAAACCTTCTTCATCGGCTTATCCGGCGTCGGGCAGCAGCTCCAGCAGGGGACCCCAAACTTTCCTGAGCCACATTAGCCAGCTCTGACTGGGGGATCCCGAGGTGTTCCCAGGCCAGTGTGGAGATATAATCTCTCCACCTAGTTCTGGGTCTTCCCCGAGGCCTCCTCCCAGCTGGACGTGCCTGGAACGCCTCCCTAGGGAGGCGTCCTTACCAGATGCCCAAACCACCTCAACTGGCTCCTCTCAACGCAAAGGAGCAGCGGCTCTACTCTGAGCTCCTCGGAGATGGCCGAGCTTCTCACCCTATCTCTAAGGGAGACACCAGCCACCCGCCTGAGGAAACCCATTTCTGCCGCTTGTACCCGCGATCTCGTTCTTTCGGTCATGACCCAGCCTTCATGACCATAGGTGAGGGTAGGAATGAAAACCGACCGGTAGATCGAGAGCTTTGCCTTACGGCTCAGCTCTCTTTTCGTCACAACAGTGCAGCAAAGCGAGTGCAATACCGCCCCGCTGCTCCGATTCTCCGGCCAATCTCCTGCTCCAGTCTCCCCTCACTCGTGATCAAGACCCCGAGGTACTTGAACATGTTACAATCCATCCACTGTAAAATGAAATTTATGTCGCCTCGGCAACAGCGCGTTGGCATCTGATCAGAAAGCAGCCAGCGGACCACGGAAAAGGTAACAGTAACAGCAGCTTTAACATTTAACTGACGATGATTAGTTTCAGCTGTGTTGCGCTCACCCTGATCGCAGCGCGGTGACGATGCAGTCGGAGCAGAAGCGGTGCAGGCACTCTTTGGTCGTCATGGTGTTCTTCAGCATGTCCAGACAGATGGGACACATCAGCTCGCTGTGCAGAGAGCTCGGAGACACCGCCACCTCCGTCCCATCCATGATCGCCTCCTGAATACAAACAAACACACACTTGAATTGATGTAATTCAACTTGGAAAATTGGTCGGCTGCAGTCAAGGTTTTCCAGGAACCTCGTTTTCTCATGTTTTATTATTTTAATCATACAATAACTAAGAACAAACTGATATAGGACGTCTTAACTGCTGATATCCAATGACTTTATCTGTTTTTAAAATGTTGTTAATGACAATGAGCAACAAACAGCAGTATAACAACACACACACACACTCTTACCTGAGGGCTCCTGTGAAGCTCATACAGACTCAGCTCCCAGGTCTTACTGGGAGTCTGGATGTTTACTGGAGCTGCCATGGCTGCTGTTTTCCACAGTCCTCCCTGGGCCAAGAGAGAACACACACACACATATTAAGACTGTACACCTGTACTTGTGAGGGCCTGCAGTCCCTTACATCATACCAAAGACGGAGATGATCTTAGGGTGTGTGTAGACCTAAAGAAGCCATGAATGTATTTCCTAAGGATTCCCGAGCGTCTCTTCTTCCACCGTTGTTGTCCGGAAACTATTATTAAACCCCGTCAGTGAGCCTCTCTGCTGCACCAGGTCACATGTTCCTTCATCACCATGAACACACTGTAGTTTATTCTGACTCAGTGCCACAAACACTGTCTAGAGTTGAAAATAGTCCCTTACATGTTGTGATGGCCACAGCCATGGCCTCACAACCAGTGTAAAAAGTGGTAACCTCGTGCACTTATTATTTTGAGTTTATGCTATTTTCTTTAGGATTAGTTCATATAGTTTCAGACACATTAAACATTTGTTGCAAATTATTCAGTTATAAATAACCCACAGGACACTTAATTCCACATACATTCTTTATTTGACTGCACAGAAGTATCTTTTTGCAGCGCGCACAATTAGTTACTTTTTGGATTGTCATTCTGTTTAATTATTTTTTGTTTTTGAGCTTACCAGTTTGCTGCCACACCCGGGAGAGATCCAGGAGGTCTGCTGGATTAAAGGGGTGGCGGTTGGACCTGAAGCCGTTTTATAGAGCAGGAGGCCTAATTGGACGCTACCACTGTTAATATGTCTGGGGGGTGGTTTTACTTTCTTCTTTATATTTTGGGGGTTTAGATTTATATTATTTGAGTATTCTTTTGTGTTGAGTTAAGATGAGGCAAATTTACATTTCTTTTGGGAATATATTTTTAGGTAGGTTTTTGTTGTGTTTAGTTTATGTAGCCGTGTTGTTAGTCTTCCCCTTGTGTATCAATTGGTCTGATCAGCCAATATATAAGTCCCCTTTGTTTCTTGTGTTTTAGGTCAGTTGTATTTTGAGTTGATTGTGTTCAGAACTTT
>JALXJV020000013.1:5197415-5214767 GCA_024633595.2 Lepomis macrochirus
AGCGTTGTTTTCTGAGGCCAGCCTCTTTTTCAGTTCATTCCAATGGGAGCGCCGCGTTTTCACAACTTGGTAAAAACAGCAGCAGCGTGACGGGCGTTTTTTTCCGGTCGCCGAGAGTTGAAAAATGTTCAGCTTTGGGAAAAAACGCTGCGCTCGTCACTGTCATTTTTTACTCAGCTGTCCAATCACAGTAGAGGAGGGGCGGGACAAATACCACACAGTTGCAACGGTTACAATCCTGGAATCGGGGTTCTTTGAACCTCAGCTCTTGGACCAAACTGTGGTACTCGACCACCGATGTTTCCTCGCCCAAAACATGTCATGAGTCCACATTCTCTCTCTCTGCTTCAGCCTTCTCTTCATACAGAGCGAGGACTCTACTCTGTGTTGATATTTTTACATCCAGTAAAGTCAGGTATATGGAGCTAGAGGAGTCTCATAAAGGATAAATACACACACTACATTCACATATGCACACAGAAAATTAAAAATGCACAGAAGATTGACATATGCACACAAAACTCACAAATGCACACACAGTTCAGAAAAACACACAAAATTCACAAATGCACACACATTTACAAATCCACACAAGATTCAGAAATGCACAGGATAAGATTCAGAAATATATTTCTGATGCACACACATATATCTTGATTTACAAACTGCCTGTGGTCCCTGAACTTCACTGCGTTTGTGTGTGAGTTTTGAGACTCCCTGACTTGGCTCGACTCAGAAATGCATTTTTTTATACAGAGAATGATCTGCAACCAATCAGATCTCTCCCTTCTTTCAGCCAATCACAAGAAAGAACCCCATATAGAGGATGATTTACGCATAAGCCAATCACATGAGCAGCGTTCACACAGTGCTATTTCCATGTGGTGCAGGTCATCTCTGACTGACTTCAACAGGGCTTCTGGCAATGAGGAGGAGTGGAACTTAAGGTGTTTACGCTAGTTATCCCCTTGTTATGAGATTTTCTTTAATTATTAATGTTAATCGGTTTAATTGTGTAACTATCAACATAAGCTAGCGAGCTCACGCTAGCTGCGTCTGCATGCTAATAGGGTTAGTACCTTTCCATAAAGTTGAAATTCTTGTGAATAACGTGACTGTTTGACAGGATCTTCTGTGCATTTTAATTTTGTGTGCATTTGTGAATTTTGTGTGCATTTGTCTATCCTGTGTGTGTATATGTGAATGTAGTGTGTGTATTTATCCTTTATGAGACTCTTCTAGCTCCATACAGGTAGAACTACTTACAACAAATGTATCATAGCAACCAAAGCAGGAGGAGAAAGCGCTGCGCCTCAAAAGCGCCGACTAGCGCTCCTGCTGGGCGCTTTCAGAACAGCAGCTTTGGCCCTTACTGGACCCACTGTAACACTGACGTTAGCCTACTCACCTGTCCGGCAGTACAGAGCGACCTCAGCATCGCTTATCATTCTTTTCAGATCTCGTAGATTTATCCAGCATCGAAACCCCTCACAGATGTGAACACTTGTCTTTCCCTCGTCTGGTCATACAACTTGTCTCACAGTTCCTCAGACTTTCCCTCTGTGGCTGTTTCTCAGTCATCTTCACAGCTAAAGTCCCGTAAGAAGTCCAGCATGTTACCACACTGAAGTTAGCTTCAAATGTACTTTGTTTGTGCTCAATTTACAGACTCAGGGGCTGTGTAGGAAAACAGAGAGCTTTATTTGAAATATTTTAGTGATTAAAATGTCGTTCATCCAGGAAATAATCCAAACAACCTCAACGTTTCTCATTGATGTATCTACTTTGTAAGTGCATGATAGTTTTTATATTTGGTGTTGTGAACTGTTTGTGATGTTTCCTACTCTGTAGTCTGTCTTTGCCTTTTGTTACCTCTTCTTTCATTCAGCTGACATGACCATGGAATATTTTATTTTATTAAAATAACACATCCAGAGGATTCTGCTGTCTTGTATGTGTATTTTCTAGTTATTCTTTGCTTGGTATCTCACTGCTCATGTTGCTTTTAATTTGAAAGTGATTTCCACATCCTTTCCCATTTCTATTTTTGAGAACCTAATATAAATGACTAAAGTTCATACATTCAGATTGATCTTAGGCTTTATGAGCTCTGTTATATCTCCTTTTCTGAACTGTGTAATCTGCTGAAGCAAGTGCAAAACAAAGCAATGACAGAAGAGAAAAGAGAGACCTCTGGTGGAAAGTTCAGCCCTGGACCAAGTGATTATTTATAGTACCCATCGTAGCAATAGTGACACCGTGTGGTCATCCTTAGAGCACTTTACACTGGAGTTGGAGTTATATTTAATTTAAATCTAAATAAGTCTAATCCAGAGTTGTTTCAGGCAGTTTTTTCTTACTCTGGCAGCAAAAAGTGACCATGAAAAATCCCCAAGAGCTACTTTCATAGGAACAGTTTGCATTCTATTACCTAATTACAATATGTTGTGTGGTCACACATTATTTTACAAAATCCCTGTTCAGGACTGGAGAGTCTTCTGTGTTTGAGCCGGTCCTGGATGCTATCAGAATTTAAGCTAATGCTCCTTATTGGTGTAAGTTTACCTGAGATGGCAGTGTGTGCCCGACACATCTGTTATTCCTCAATATGCAAGTGAAACATGTTTCAGATGTGTTTGTTAAGTCTCCTGGGAAGGGATGAGGGACAGAGCTGTAGATGGGGGGATGAGTGATGTCGCAGACCTCCTCCCCTGTTGTCCTGTACATTGGGGAAAACTAAACTCAACTCCTCAGGTAAAGGCTCAGCAGTTTACTTACATTTGAAGGACAAGGGACATTCTTTTGAGGACAACAATGTACATTGTCTAGATAGGGAGTACAGATGGTTTGAATGAAGCGTGAAAGAAGCCGTCGACACCCAAGCAGAGAAACCATCTCTAAACTGGGGAGGAGGTCCACCACTTACAATGATGTCCTTTCATCTATTTCCAGGAGACTGAACACTCACATTTGACTCATCTGACCTGAGCTCTACAGACTTTGCTATCATGTTCACCAGCTGATTAGACTCAGCTGATTAGTACCCCTCAGAGTGAGCTGGTTAGCACGCCAGAGACTGTGACACTCAAGCACAAGCCCAACATCAGCCCCTGGTTCCTCCTGGTTCTCCATCGGCGGTCCGGTTGAATCTGGTCCAAGTCTCCTGTCAGCTCCGGTTCCTGCTGAGCTGCAGTCACTTCCTGCTTCAGCCAACTATTTTGAAGCACTGGCTCAGACAAGATGCTCCCGCTTGTTTCCGGCGTTGTGTGCAGGATTCATGGCGCGTGCAGCGGAGGTGCTTTACACCTGACTTATCATCCAGATCCAGAAACAGTTATCTTTGCTTTTATTACCTTTTTGCTTCACCCTTCAAACAGCTAGATGTTTTCTGGAACAAAGACAACACCAATCATCACTCACTTCTGTTCTGGCTCACTTGCATTGTAACAGTGACATACAGAACTGACTTTACTGCTTGTTTTTAAAGCCTTAAATGGATTACCTGATTAACTGATCTGCTTACTCCATATTCTGCCTACAGTTCACTTCATCATCATCAACAACTCCTCCAGTCTGTCACTCATGCCTCATCCCTCCCACTCTGAGTCCTGTTCCACCACCAACAATTTTAAATTAAATTTTAAGACCCACCTCTTTTCTCTTGCTTTCAGTTCAGTCTGATGTGGACAATAATAAAGGGACGTAGATTTCTGTATAGTGTTGCTTGTCTCCATACAATGTCTTATAAGGAGATTAACAAGGCGGAATCATTTCTGTGGTTGCTTTTTTGTTGCCAGTGTAAAAAAAAAACACCCTCAGAAAACAACAAGCCGCATGTTTTTTCACACTTCAATATCCTTAGAGCATGACGTTATTATCTGTGTGGTTAGCTCTCTAGGCAGCTGAAAACTTTATTTCCTCAAAATGTGTTTTTTCTATTTAAGATCTCTGCTCTCTGCGTTTAGTTTAGTTTTCAGCTGTGATGGATGTTGCTGCTCTTCGGACACAAACTCCTCTCCAATGAGATGCTAAAGTTGCTCTGTGTCTGCTGGATGTGGAAGCAGCCGACAGTTTGTTAAAGTATTTGGTATAACAGCTTCATAAGGTGATGATGTCTTTGCCTTTTAGTCAGTAAGGGAAATGTGATCATGCTCTATATTTAAGTAACAGGAACCTTCAGTGTTCATTAACCACAGAAAACAAAACAAATGTGAGAATGTCCGGTTTACACATCCTTTTCTCAGCTCAGAATAAAACAGTGTTTGTTTGTTCAGTCACTTCAGTCTGTTGAAGGATGAGGATGAAGATCTGCAGCTGCCTGTTAGTCTTTGTTCTGGGCTGTAATGTCAGAGCAGGTAAGAATTTGTTTTTGTTAACGAGTATGAACTAGTTATTTAATGACAGCCCATAAACACTACCTGTTACCCAGCAGCTGCTGCACTGCTGATAAAATGATTTAAAATATTAACATTAACACAGATTAATGTCAACAGCTTTACATTTTCAGAAAACCTTTGTTCTGTGGTGAGAAAAAAACATTTAATTCCAGACAGAAACAGAGAAAAGATCCATTTACAAGTTAAACCAGCTTAATCTGGACGTACTTTAAAAGATTTATTTAGATTCATGAAGCAGCTTCATAAGTGAACTATAGCCTGTGCTTCATACAGTTTTAGAAATACTAATATTCTAAACATTCAAGAATATTTATTGAAAATGTATTTTTTTACAGAAACACTGCAGAAGATAATCAGGCCGAAGGACTCCACCGTCACTCTGCCATGTGCTCACCCTGTGGAGGGTAAAGTGACGTGGAGCAGAGAGAGCAACGGAAACAGAGTTGACATACTTACAGCTGATGGTGACAGAGACATAAGACACATTCATGACTCATCGAAACGATACAGTTCATCAGCAGATAAGTCACTTCACATCAGCAGAGCTGACGTCTCAGACACTGGAAAATACTTCTGTAATAATGAACCAGCTGTGCAGCTGATGGTGATCCCAGGTAACATCAAACTTTAATGAGGTTGTTCTGTTTCCACTATAAATAAATAAGTTTCAATTTATCCTTTTATTTTTAATTTTGTGAGTTTAGTTATTTACGTGTAGTAAGTTGGGAAGTGTTTTTAGTTGTGAGTCAGAACAAAATGGACGTGGTGTAGTTTGTTTTTCAACCATGTGAATCATTTTGTGACGTATTAAAGATGTTGTAATATCTATTTCTGTAAGGAGAGCTGAAGAGAGACTGAAACTTCTGGGAAGGGAGAAGATATTTTTAACTATTCTTAAAACTAAAAATAAAGCCGTGAGAACACGTTCTCACCCAAAGAACACGCACCCAGAGCAAAGACAATATAAAACTTCAGCTTTACTCTTTGACACACACTTTGTCAAGTGTTCAGACCCCTGAACTCTCAGCTGTGGCCTTGGTGTTTAAGATGTTAATGAAAACAAGTGACAGAAATAGACGTTACTTATTAACAGATTCAACTTTGATACTACAGGTGTATATACTTCACTTTACCATTTGGCTCATGGTTTACCATTTACAATATGTAATAGATTAAAAGTATGAACTTTACTGTTGTACTGTAGAATGTGGAAAGTTAACCTGAGGATTTTTAAAACTTTTATCTGGTATGAACTAGTTATTTAATGACAGCCCATAAACACTACCTGTTACCCAGCAGTTAAGCTCCACTGTTGATACAATGATTTTATAATATTAACATTAACACTGATTAATGTCAACAGCTTTGCACTTCCAGAAAACCTTTGTTCTGTGGTGAGAAGAAAATCATCTTATTCCAAACAGAGGGCTGAAACATAGAGAAAAAGATCCATTTACAAGTTAAACCAGCTTAGTGTGGACGTACTCTAAAAAAGGTTTTGATTTATGAAGCAGCTTCATAAGTGAACTATAGCCTGTGCTTCATACAGTTTTAGAAATACTAATATTCTAAACATTAAAGAATATTTATTGAAAATGTATTTTTTTTTACAGAGAAAAAGCATAAAATAATCAGGCCGAAGGACTCCGTCACTCTGCCATGTGCTCACCCTGTGGAGGGTAAAGTGACGTGGAGCAGAGAGAGCAACGGAAACAGAGTTGACATACTCACAGTTGATGGTGACGGAGACATAACACACATTGATGACCCATCGAAACGATACAGTTCATCAGCAGATAAGTCACTTCACATCAGCAGAGCTGACGTCTCAGACGCTGGAACATACTTCTGTAATAATGAACCAGCTGTGCAGCTGACGTTTCTCCCAGGTAACATCAAACTTTAATGAGGTTGTTCTGTTTCCACTATAAATAAATAAGTTTCAATTTATCCTTTTATTTTAAATTTTTTTTGTTAAGTTAATTACGTGTAGTAAGTAGGGAAGTGTTTTTAGTTGTGAGTCAAACAAAATGGACGTGGTGTAGTTTGTTTTTCAACCATGTGAATCATTTTGTGACGTATTAAAGATGTTGTAATATCTATTTCTGTAAGGAGAGCTGAAGAGAGACTGAAACTTCTGGGAAGGGAGAAGAAGAAAAGTCCCACTGACATTTTTAACTATTCTTAAAACTATAAATAAAGCCGTAGAACAGAGCCTTTCTAAACAGTATGTTGTTGTAATGATTCAGAACGTGCAGGTTCTGACCCAAAGAGCACAACACAGAAAAAAAGAAAATATAAAACTTCAGCTTTACTCTTTGACACAAAACACACACATCAGTTGTCAAACGGATGTTTCTTTGTCAAGTGTTCAGACCCTGAACTCTCAGCTGTGGCCTTGGTGTTTAAGATTTTAATGAAAACAAGTGACAGAAATAGGCGTTACTTATTAACTGTGTTCCCGTCAACTACATCGATCGGTAATCTGTAAAAATCAGCTAATGCAGAACAGGTTTAACTTTAATACTACAGTCATATATACTTCACTTTAGCATTCAGCTCATGGTTTACCATTTACAATATGTAATAGAGTAAAAGTATGAACTTTACTGCTGTACTGTAGAATGTGGAAAGACAAACCTGAACTCATTTTTCAGATCGACAGACGAACAAAATGCTGAATTAGAGATTGCACTAAGTTACAGAGGCTAGACAGGAAGTGATGTTGTGGCATCAGCTCTAAATTGTTTCCTCCATCCTTCACTACCAATAACAACAACATCTACACCTCCAGCAAGGACTTCAATCCCTCTTTCACCTCCACCTCCACCAGAGACTTCAACAACTCCTTCACCTCCAACAACAATACAAACCACACCTGAACCTCTTGCAGCAGCAACAACTGCACCATCCACACCTCTAAGCACAGGTACGACAACATTGTTTTTAACAAGCATGAAAAGAAAATGACATGAAAAGTTTCTCTCTCTACAATATTTTATTGTTATATCTGCACTGATTCATAATTCAGCAAATGACGTGTTTCCAGTATGTCTGATAATTACAGCAACGTCTACAGTTTCCACCACTCAGTCAATGAGAGATCACAGTCAATGAAGTTAGTCTCTGAATTTAACTTTGTGAAGCTTCAAAGTCACTTAATGAGCAGCAGATAGAGAGTCTTTCTGAAGATTGTTTGGTTCAACATTTCACTTCTCTGACTGAAACGTTCTGAACACAGTCACTATTTCCACATTTATTACACTTTAGATCATGATCGTGAACAAGAAACGAAATAAACATCAAACTTTAACAAAGTTGTTCTGCTTTAAAGATAAATTCAGTAATTTTAGGTCAGGGATTTTATAATTTAGTTTTTTCGGACGTTAATTAAGTTTGAAATCAAACATGTGGTAAGTTGGAGAGTTGGTTTCAGTTGTGAGTTACTACAAAAATTAGCGTATTATGGCCCGGCTCAGAGGCCACAACAAATAGAGGAAACCGTACTTAAGGGATTACCGGAAAAGGATGTTTATTAACAAAAGTAATTCAACTTAACAAATATAACAAATCACTTTAAAGCTTAACAAATGTGGCTTGGAAAATATAGCGCCAGATTAACCAAATGAACAGAGGCACAACAAAGCAACACACCGCCGCACACACACAGCAGTCAAGGCCCGCAACAATCAGGAAGGGGCGGGCTTAATGCAACCTGGAGACATTGGCCAGCTGCCTCTGATCTGCCTGATGGCCTCAGCTGCACTCGACCAGCAAGATCACCCTGCAACAAAACACAGACAGGGCCTTTCCCTTTTCCCAAATTTCTGTCTCCTCGACTCCTCGATCCATCTCAGCACGCATCTTAAAGGACATCTCAGTTCTTAAAATGTGCCTTGAGGATCGAAGATCGAGAGTCGAGGAGGTGGAAATTTGGGAAATGAGAAAGGCCCTATAGATCGTAAGACTCCACCAACAACAAAAACAGTGACTCCATTACCTCCAGCTAGACAAACCACATCTGATCCTCTTCCAGCAGCTCCTTCTCTGAGGACAACTGTTCGTATGGGGATTGTGATACTCTGCTTAATCATCATGATCAGCATCACCGTCATTACCTGGAGAAAAGGTGAATACAGTTTGACCTGCAAGTGGTTTTGTGCATCTGAAATCTGAACTGTATGTTGCTGTAGCGCCACCTTCAGGTGAAACAAGTTTATTTTTGTGCACGTCATCTAAATATGGCTGCAACTGCACAAAGACTGCAAGACTTACGACGAGTAAATGCCACATAGGCCACTCTCATAAAGATTAGGTAATAATAACACAATTTATTTCATCATGTCTTATATGTATCAGGTGTCATTGAAACTGAAAAGTTGTTTTTGAGACATTCTGCTAACAAACAAACAAACAGAGTTGTAATCATGGACGAACATGTCACGTTCCCAATAATTACCATAAACATGTTGTTTTAAAGGCTGACAATGAAAAGTTAGAAAATATCGTCCATCATCTCCACGTTTATCTTCTCTCTCTTGCAGCTCAACAGAAACCGAAGCAACACACAACAGAAACAGAAAATGATCTGTGATCCTCCATCACACAGAAACATGAACCATCTTCAGAGTTCATCCTCCGACAGTCCGACAGTAAACGTTCTCATCCTTCAACACTGTTACTAGTCTATAAGTGACACAGACCGTTTCAGCTACTTTGTCTTGTGGTCCAACACCTGGCCACACATCCTCATGTGACAGTCACTGGACACATCTCATGCACCGTGTTGGGGAGTAATTAGTAAGATGTAATGTAGTTAAGTAATTTCATAACTGTAATCTTTCACAGTTGCTGGAAAAATGTGTTATAAAATTACAGTACCGTTAATTCTGAAAGGGTTCATGATTACATTTTGGGGTCACATCTGAATATTTTCTGTAAAAAGCCCGGCGTTATGTTGAATAACATTAATTTTGTTGCTTTGCATGTTTTTCATGTGCACCATGTCTTCCTATGCCTCTTCCAGCCACAGCCATTTAGTGAGGTTTGATGCTGTTCTGATGCTTTTGATCTGTTCTAATTTGCAGCGCCATCCCTAGGCCATTTAACAGGATACTATGTGATTCTGCAGAGAGATTGTTGATAAACTCATGAGCAGCATTGCCATGGTAACCAGTCCTACTCTGCTGAAATATAGCAGAATCCACAGCGTCTGCTGTCTGAGAGCATGTTAGCCTCAATAAGAGGGCAGATTTTAGCAGCACTGTAGAAGGTGTGACAACAAGCCTGCCAATGTTTAAATATGTATTGAAGCAAAATACTTTTCTAAGTCTAAATCTGAGATACGGAGTTTAGTTTATTTATCAGTAGGGATATCGAGAGGAACTTCGATAGTTACAATTACTGAACAAACATCATCAAACGAGCAATAGGCTCTGTGTAAGAACACAAACGCAGCATCCAAAACACAACAGAGTAAAAAACTGGAGACTTATTTTAAATAGTTTGTACAAAAATACAGTGACTGATAAGAGCTGGGAAGCACAGGAGCGACTGTTCTCCAGGGCCGAAGTCAGTGCCCGTGTCCACCAAAGCGTTGTTTTTTCTGAGGCCAGCCTCTTTTTTCAGTTCATTCCAATGGGAGCGCCGTGTTTTTACAACTTGGTAAAAACAGCAGCAGCGTGACGAGGCGCTGGGCGTTTTTTTTTTCCGGTCGCCGAGAGTTGAAAAATGTTCAACGGCGAGTCCGTCCTCTGTCTCTGCTTCAGCCTTCTCTTCATACAGAGCGAGGACTCTACTCTGTGTTGATATTTTTACATACAGTAAAGTCAGGTGGAACTACTTACAACAAATGTATCATAGCAACCAAAGCAGGAGGAGAAAAATGGTGCGCCTCAAAAGCGCCAGCTAGCGCTCTGCTGGGCTTTCAGAACAGCAGCTTTGGCCCTTACTGGACCCACTGTAACACTGGCGTTAGCCTACTCACCTGTCCAGCAGTACAGAGCGACCTCAGCATACGCTTATCATTCTTTTCAGATCTCGTAGATTTATCCAGCATCGAAACCCCTCACAGATGTGAACACTTGTCTTTCCCTCGTCTGGTCTTATAACTTGTCTCACAGTTCCTCAGACCTTTCCCTCTGTGGCTGTTTCTCAGTCATCTTCACAGCTAAAGTCCCGTAAGAAGTCCAGCATGTTACCACACTGAAGTTAGCTTCAAATGTGCTTCGTTTGTGCTCAATTTACAGACTCATGGGCTGTGTAGGAAAATCGGATTTTTTTCAGAGCACACGGAAAACAGAGAGCTTTATTTGAAATATTTTAGTGATTAAAATGTCGTTCATCCAGGAAGTAATCCAAACAGCCTCAATGTTTCTCATTGATGTATCTACTTTGTAAGTGCATGATAGTTTTTATATTTGGTGTTGTGAACTGTTTGTGATGTTTCCTACTCTGTAGTCTGTCTTTGCCTTTTGTAACCTCTTCTTTCATTCAGCTGACATGACCATGAAATATTTTATTTTATTAAAATAACACATCCAGAGGATTCTGCAGTCTTGTATGTGTATTTTCCAGTTATTCTTTCCTTGGTATCTCCCTGCTCATGTTGCTTTTAACTTGAAAGTGATTCTTTCCCATTTCTATTTTTGAGAACCTAATATAAAGTTCATACATTCAGATTGATCTTAGCGCCTTATGAGCTCTGTTATATCTCATTTTCTGAACTGTGTAATCTGCTGAAGCAAGTGCAAAATAAAGCAATGACAGAAGAGAAAAGTGAGACCTCTGGTGGAAAGTTCAGCCCTGGAACAAGTGATTATTTATAGTACCCATAGTAGCAAAAGTGTCACCGTGTAGTTGTCCTTAGAGCACTTTACACTGGAGTTGGAGTTATATTTAATTATTAATTTAAATTAAATAAGTCTAATCCAGAGTTGTTTCAGGCAGTTTTTTCTTACACTGGCAGCAAAAAGTGACCATGAAAAATCCCCAAGAGCAACTTTCATAGGAACAGTTTGCATTCTATTACCTAATTACAATATGTTGTGTGGTCACACGTTATTTTACAAAAATGCCCGTTCAGGACTGGAGAGTCTTCTGTGTTTGAGCCGGTCCTGGATGCTATCAGAGTTTAAGCTAATGCTCCTTATCGGTATAAGTTTACCTGAGATGGCAGTGTGTGCCCGACACATCTGTTATTCCTCAATATGCAAGTGAAACATGTTTCAGATGTGAGTGTTTGTGATGTCTCCGGGAAGAGATGAAAGGACAGAGCTGTAGATGGGGGATGAGACCTCCTACCCTGTTGTCCTGTACAAAACTAAACTAAACTCAACTTCTCAGGTAAAGGCTCAGCAGTTTACTTACATTTGAAGGATAAGAGACATTCTTTTGAGGACAACAATGTACATTGTCTAGATAGGGAGTACAGATGGTTTGAATGAGGTGTGAAAGAAGCCTTCAACACCCCCGCAGAGAAACCATCTCTAAACTGGGGAGGAGGTCCACCACTTACAATGATGTCCTTTCATCTATTTCCAGGAGACTGATCGACTGCTATCATGTTCACCAGAGACTCAGCTGATTAGTACCCCTCAGAGTGAGCTGGTTAGCACGCCAGAGACTATGACACTCAAGCACAAGCCCAACATCAGGCCCTGGTTACTCCTGGTTCTCCATCGGCGGTCCGGTTGAATCTGGTCCAAGTGTCCTGTCAGCTCCTGTTCCTGCTGAGCTGCAGTCACTTCCTGCTTCTGCCAACTATTTTGAAGCATTGGCTCAGACAAGATGCTCCGCTTGTTTCGGCGTTGTGTGCAGGATTCATGGCGCCGTGCAGCAGGAGGTGCTGTTACACTCGACTTATCATCCAGATCCAGAAACAGTTATCTATGCTTTTATTACCTTTTGCTTCACCCTTCAAACAGCTAGATGGTTTCTGGAACAAAGACAACACCACTCATCACTCACTTCTGTTCTGGCTCACTTGCATTGTAACAGTCAAATACAGAACTGACTTTACTGCTTGTTTTAAAGCCTTAAATGAATTACCTGATTAACTGATCTGCTTACTCCATATTCTGCCTGCAGTTCACTTCATCATCATCAACAACTCCTCCAGTCTGTCACTCATGCCTCATCCCTCCCACTCTGAGTCCTGGTCCACCACCAACAATTCTAAATTAAATTTTAAGACCCACCTCTTTTCTCTTGCTTTCAGTTCAGTCTGATGTGGACAATAATAAAGGGACGTAGATTTCTGTATAGTGTTGCTTGTCTCCATACAATGTCTTATAAGGAGATTAACAAGGCGGAATCATTTCTGTGGTTGCTTTTGCTGCCAGTGTAAAAAAACACCCTCAGAAAACAACAAGCCGCATGTTTTTTCACACTTCAATATCCTTAGAGCATGACGTTATTATCTGTGTGGTTAGCTCTCTAGGAAGCTGAAAACTTTATTTCCTCAAAATGTGTTTTTTTTCTATTTAAGGTCTCTGCTCTCTGCGTTTAGTTTAGTTTTCAGCTGTGATGGCTGTTGCTGCTCTTCAGACACAAACTCCTCTCCAATGAGATGCTAAAGTTGCTCTGTGTCTGCTGGATGTGGAAGCAGCCAACAGTTTAACAGTATTTGGTATAACAGCTTCATAAGGTGATGATGTCTTTGCCTTTTAGTCAGTAAGGGAAATGTGATCATGCTCTATATTTAAATAACAGGAACCGTCAGTGTTTCATTAACCACAGAAAACAAAACAAATGTGAGAATGTCCGGTTTACACATCCTTTTCTCAGCTCAGATTAAAACAGTGTTTGTTTGTTCAGTCACTTCAGTCTGTTGAAGGATGAGGATGAAGATCTGCAGCTGCCTGTTAGTCTTTGTTCTGGGATGTAATGTCAGCGCAGGTAAGAATTTTTTTTGTCAACGATATGAACTAGTTATTTAATGACAGCCCATAAACACTACCTGTTACCCAGCAGTTAAGCTGCACTGCTGATACAATGATTTAAAATATTAACATTAACACAGATTAATGTCAACAGCTTTACACTTTCAGAAAACCTTTGTTCTGTGGTGAGAAAAAAAACATTTCATTCTGGACAGAAACAGAGAAAAAGATCCATTTTCAAGTTAAACCAGCTTAGTGTGGACGATGCGCTAAAAGATTTATTTAGATTTATGAAGCAGCTTCATAAGTGAACTATAGACTATGCTTCATACAGTTTTAGAAATACTAATATTCTAAACATTAAAGAATATTTATTGAAAATGTATTTTTTTTACAGAAACACTGCATAAAATAATCAAGCCGAAGGGACTCCACTGTCACTCTGCCATGTCCTCACCCTGTGGAGGGTAAAGTGGCGATGGAGCAGAGAGAGCAACGGAAACAGAGTTGACATACTTACAGCTGATGGTGACAGAGACATAAGACACATTCATGACTCATCGAAGCGATACAGTTCATCAGCAGATAAGTCACTTCACATCAGCAGAGCTGACGTCTCAGACACTGGAAAATACTTCTGTAATAATGAACCAGCTGTGCAGCTGACGGTGATCCCAGGTAACATCAAACTTTAATGAGGTTGTTCTCTTTTCACTATAAATAAATAAGTTTCATTTTATCCTTTTATTTTTAATTTTGTGAGTTAAGTTAATTACGTGTAGTAAGTTGGGAAGTGGTTTCACGTGGTGTAGTTTGTTTTTCAACCATGTGAATCATTTTGTGACGTATTAAAGATGTTGTAATATCTATTTCTGTAAGGAGAGCTGAAGAGAGACTGAAACTTCTGGGAAGTAAGAAGAAGAAAGTCTCACTGACATTCTTAACTCTTCTTAAAACTAAAAATAAAGCCGTAGAACACGTTCTGACCCAAAGAACACGACCCAGAGCAAAGAAAATATAAAACTTCAGCTTTACTCTTTGACACACACTTTGTCAAGTGTTCACACTCCTGAACTCTCAGCTGTGGCCTTGGTGTTTTAGATTTTAATGAAAACAAGTGACAGAAATAGACGTTACTTATTAACAGATTTAACTTTGATACTACGGGTGTATATACTTCACTTTACCATTTGGCTCATGGTTTACCATTTACAATATGTAATAGAGTAAAAGTATGAACTTTTCTGTTGTACTGTAGAATGTGGAAAGTTAACCTGAGAATTTTTTTTTAACTTTTAACTGATATGAACTAGTTATTTAATGACAGCCCATAAACACTAACTGTTACCCAGCAGTTAAGCTCCACTGCTGATACAGTGATTTTATAATATTAACATTAACACAGATTAATGTCAACAGCTTTGCACTTTCAGAAAACCTTCTTCTGTGGTGAGAAAAAAACATTTTATTCCAGACAGAGGGCTGAAACATAGAGAAAAAGATCCATTTACAAGTTAAACCAGCTTAATTTGGACGTACTCAAAAAAGATTTTGATTTATGAAGCAGCTTCATAAGTGAACTATAGCCTGTGGTTCATACAGTTTTAGAAATACTACTTTTCTTAAAATGCATGCACATTTATTGAAAAATATTTTTCTTTTACAGAGAAAAAGCATAAAATAATCAGGCAGAAGGACTCCACCGTCACTCTGCCATGTCCTCACCCTGTGGAGGGTAAAGTGACGTGGAGCAGAGAGAGCAATGGAAACAGAGTTGACATACTTACAGCTGATGGTGGCGGATACATAACACACATTGATGACCCATCAAAGCGATACAGTTCATCAGCAGATAAGTCACTTAACATCAGCAGAGCTGACGTCTCAGACACTGGAACATACTTCTGTAATAATGAACCAGCTGTGCAGCTGACGGTGATCGCAGGTAACATCAAACTTTAATGAAGTTGTTCTGTTTTCAGTATGAATGAAAGCATGAATATGTTTCAGTTTATTCTTTTATTTTTAAATTTGCAAGTTTTTTCTGATGTTAATAATATGTAGTAAGTAGGGGAGTGCTTTTAGTTACAACAAAATGGATGTGGTGTAGTTTGTTTTTCAACCATGTGAATCATTCTGTGACGTATTAAAGATGTTGTAATATCTATTTCTGTAAGGAGAGCTGAAGAGAGACTGAAACTTCTGGGAAGTAAAAAGAAGAAAATCCTACTGACATTTTTAACTATTCTTAGTTAAAACTAAAAATAAAGCCGAAGAACAGAGCCCTTCTTAACAGAATATTGTTGTAATCATTCAGAATGTGCAGGTTCTGACCCACAAACACGACCCAGGGCAAAGAAAATATAAAAATTCAGCTTTACTCAATGTCACAAAACACAGGAGACAAGAAAGGGCAAACTTAAGATGCAGGCACAAAGGCAGGAGATCCAGCAGGCAGGTAGATGAAGTGGAAGCAGCTGCCTTCCAGTCAAAGTCAGAGGTCGGAATTTCACCCTAAATTTCCAACATCCAACCTCTACTTTCCAGATGCACGATACCAAATCAAACAACAAACATGGACGTCAGTGTCAAACGGATGTTCACAAAAAAAAAAAGTGAGACAATAAAGTTGAAATATTTAGGGAGAAAAGTTGTAATTTTTGAACACATTGGAGTAAACACGTGAAAGAGCAGTGAGCAGTGAAACCAGGCAGGCAAACTTAACCAGGCAAGGGGCAAGAACAAAGACAGAAGATCAAGCTAGCAGGCAGATGAGTCGATTCGGATTAAAAGCGTGTGCCAAATGAATAAATGTCGAAGCTGCTGCCTTCCAGTCGAAATCAGAGGTCGGTCCCACTTTCCAACTTCCAACCTCCAAGCGTATCAAGTGCACAACACAAAACATAAACAAAAAAATGACTGACTGTCAAGTAGTGTTGTTTTTGGCAGCCTATTTTAATTTTAGTTTTAGTCTAGTCTTTGTGTCAAGCTGTCATTTTAGTTTTATTAGTTTTAGTCACGTTCATACTCTTTTTAGTCTAGTCAAGTTTCAGTCAACTAAAAGTCTGACCATTTTAGTCTAGTTTTAGTCAATGAAAATTTTTATTCTCTTTTAGTAATGCAATTCTATTTAACCCAGTCAATATAATATAACTACCTACTAGTAGTATAAACTAAACCAAAATTTTCTTTTAGCCAAACCCATTTCAAACAAGGTTATCTTATATTATTGTTGCCTTAAAGACTCAAGAATATACATCCATTTCAGACACGGAAGTGGCGAGACGGAAGATGCACTGACTTGAAATTACAACATTTATTTTACCAACCAAACATGTTAGAAGTACACACATATAAATTTAAATAAAATAAATAAAACAATAAATAAAATAGCATCACCTGACAATGGCAGAAATAAATGAATACATTCAAGTTTACCATAAAGAGAAACAAGGTGCTTGAATGCTTGAGCAAAATAACTAATAAAAGTGCAAATAAAATTTGTGTGTCTGTTACTTGTATTGCTTGTAAACTGAAGTCAGATTTTGCATCCTAAAAACTATTAAAAGATATAATACTGTGGCGTGAGTGTTAATGAGCGTCACCTGTGAGACGCTACCGGTCTTGCATCTCTCACGGAGATTCTGGCAGATTTAACTTTTGTCATTTACGCTAACTCACCACCGCTCTGCATCTGCATCTTCTAATGGCGCGTTCGAGACTGGTTCACTGTGTGTACACTTTGTAACGGTCAGCCATGATTTTTCGTTCACCTTCAGCGTCATTCACCACCATGCACCTGGAAGCGGCTTTGATGTCGAAAGTCGGAAGTTTCAACTGGGAAATATCCCAGTTCCGACCAGTCTCGAGCAGCGCCATAATTATAGTCATCGTCACATGACGAGCATTTACGTTAGCGTCTCGTCTCGTTTTAGATCGCGTGATAAAGGTTCATTGGCGATCGATATTTAGTCATCATTTTCGTTGACGAAAGCAACACTACTGTCAAGCAGTGCACTTAGTGTTAGAAGACTCTAAAGCGAGTAACATATATACAGTATGTTACTTATTAT